>OZ034969.1:13445393-13482893 GCA_964030785.1 Siderastrea siderea | reverse complement strand
GCCGGACGTTTCGCAAATTATACCCTGCTGCACTGGCCTTTCAGTAAGCTGATATTTACAGTAGTAGCCTCTGAAAATAGTAATATCTTTATCACTAGAGGTTACCGGAGAAAAAAACTCTAGATCTGACTTGGTAGTCAACGCGTGTGGAGCTTTTATAACAACCGATCGATTGACGATCGATCTCGATGGACGTAAAACCAGAGTAGCCACTTCCACTCGATATAAAAATAATGAGACAAAAACAAGTAGCAAGAATATTGACGTCTTCATCGCTAGATGTCACTGGAGAAAACTACTCAAGATCTGACTTTGCATTCAATGCGTATACATGGATCTATTACACTGTATTACAGTCTGATCGATTGATTGCGCGATCGATCGCATCGACCGATGTCGATGGACGCAAAACCAGAATAGCCACTTACACTTTTGGTAAAAATAAAACATAAACAGACAGTGAGCACAAGGGATAATTAAGCAAAACAGCACAAGCTCATTACCATAAGCATTATTTTGGAGGAAGCCAGTAGCTACTGTTATTTTGTGGTAAATCAACGTTCCTTCTGTTTTTATTTGGCAACGAATGTAGCACTATTTTGGCAAACACAGTGTCAGTACTATTGCTGAAACCCGTAGATGTTTTTCTTTCCCTCCGCTACTGATACACGGACTCCTTCAGCCGTACAACTTTGGCAGAGCCCGTAAGACTCGGCCTTCGCCTCAACTTTCCTGAACCCTACGAGGCATTCCTTCTCCACCGCGAGAACACTTCAGAATTCGGAAATGTACAACGAAATCGATACGGCGACACTAAAATGTCAAGTCAAAATTCACACTAGTGCTTTCGGATCGCTAACGGCAGCGATGGAAGAAGATACAAATCAGACTTCACGACAATCAAGACAATGGCGATTTTTCATATATGAAAAATGTACCTCGGCGCGCAAAGCACTTTGGGTGACACTGGCTCTTTAAATTGTTGTGGGCGTGACTCAAACTGGTCCCGAGCCGTACATTCTCACTAAACTGATTTTATCGCTCAATAAGAACAAACCGTTTGTACGGACTCATTTTAAGGTCCTGCTAGGGGTTTACGTAATTACAGGTCACGACTGTAGTTCTAACGAGTATGCAACTAGGGTAAGGGCCTAAGACTAGGTTTATAACCTTAGGCTTTTATACTAGCATCCATACAATTTCTGATATAACGTTTGGCATGCTAGGTGTTCTCTGAATTAATCAGAAGAAAGTGTGATTGTAGTATCTAAAAATGTTATTGTTCAACAGGACGACCCTTGAAAGGGGAATAAAGGCGAAGAAGGAGGAACAAGACTTGTCTAAAGATTGAGTTGAAAGATGACATTCCCCAGGTTGACGTGTTGGTGTTTTACCCTCGCGAAATAAATGTCATTTTAACTTGAGACATAAAAGAAATTTTAATATTCCCATGGCCAAGACTAAGAGACTCATGAACACTTTTATATATAGTAATTGTAATTAGACGATATTATAGTTTTTATTCTTATAATTAATAGATTTTATTCTTTCTTGTAAAAATTAATATAATTCAGCCTCTGGCTGCAATTTTAATTTTAATAAACTATCTATCTATCTATCTGGTAACTTGTCGTCCGTCGGGAAAATGTTTGGCACGGTGTGTTTTGATGTTTCATGTTAATAATTTACTTTATTTCAGGGGGAACAAGGGACTTCTCGCAGTGCATGCTAAGGAGAGCAGGGTAGAAAGGGATTTAGGAATGATGACAACACCAAGTAAACTCTCATGCTACGTTTGGCGTGCCTAGGTGTTCCATGAATTAATTGTGGAAGTTTAATAAAAACGTCTCAAAAATATGATTGGTTCAACAGGACGACCCTTGAAGGAGAAGGAAATTAAAGGAAAAGATCAAGGAGATAGCATTCAGCTCCAGGTTGGCGCACTGATTACCTGTCGTCCGTTGATGGGGAAACGGTTCACACGTGTGCTTCCATGTTTCATTTTAACAAGTAACTTAACTTCAGGCGAGATATTTCTTGTAGTCTCTGCTAAGGACGGTAGAGTAATACCTAGCATGGTGTTCTTTGAATTAATCTGAAGAAAGTGTAATTATAAAACTTGTCTAAAGAGATTATTGTTCAACAGGAGGATCCTTGAAGGACTGAAATAAAGGAAAAGAAGGGGGAGCAAGACCTGATCTGAAGATGGACTTGCAGATGACATTCCCAAAGTTGGCGTGTTGGTAACTTGGCGTCTGTCCAATTGATAAATAGTTCACAGGTGTGTGTCATTTTATTAATAAACTCTTCTTTCACTATTTCCATTGCTGATCGATGTTGCTCTCTCTCTTTGTTAAGAATAATATGACCATGATCCACTAGTTTCAGCTGGACAAGGTCTGGTATCCAGCTTTCCCTTTCCGCTCTCTCGACTTGGCACGAAATTTCATGACGTCGCTGGGTAATAAAACGTGGGAAGATTAAAAAAAACTAAGATTAATTTATTCTATTATTGTGCCATAAAAACTAAAAAATAGCGCTGTGTGAACACGAAACGCGAGAATTTAACCCTTTTTGATTTGTCATCTATCCGTTTCAGGAGAGATCAAGATTGTCAGTTCCCTGGAAGCAGAAGGAGAAACAAAAGGAGCTCTTTAAGAAGACAAGCTTCGAGAAACCGGCCCTAAAGACACCATACCCCTAAACCGGAACTAAACTACAGGTATGATGCAAGGAGAATCATTCTTGGCAAAACTTAGATGGACCTTACCCAGCAACTTTATAAAACTGGTGTACAAAACTAATGATGTACCAATGTGATCACTGAGAATGGTTACTGAGTCAGCAGAGAGATATGCGAAAAGATCAAGAAAAGATCAAGAAAAAGATATGCGAAAAGATCAAGAAAAGCTTGAAAAAAGATCAAGAAAAGCTTGAATAAATTTGTCATAAATCCGAAAATTTATATTTATAAAATAAGTTGATAAGGTAATTACGGTGATCAATATATCATCAATCCAACAGGACGAGCCTTGTAGAAGAAACGAAGTAGGAGAAACAAGACTTGATAATCAACCTGTGATACCAAGCCCTGGAAAACAAAACAAAAAAAGAAGAAGAGATCACTCAGGTTCGTTTTTAATATGAAGACAATTAAAAAATCTCTCTCGCACGGGAAATATCAGCAGCCTTTAACTTAATCAGTAGCCTTTTCTACGAGATATTTTTACTTGTTGAGAGGATGTAAGGGTAATTGTTGTCTCATTATCGCTGACTTTCAAATTCACTTATTTTGATTTCACGAACGATACGCTGGCTCGTTAATTTATCCGCCAAGGATACCACCAGGGCTTCATGCTTGCTCAAGAAAATATTTATGTTTGATAGGCTTTACAACGTAAACAAAAATTTGACACAGTGCTTGACAAAGTTTCTTATCCTATTTATGTCGTTTTCAGACTCGTCTAAGACAGACCAACCCAACATAGGAGCATCGGATGAAGAGGGACCTCAGCTGCCTGCTATGCTAACTAGTTTGCGCCTTAATAATGACTATAGTCAAATGGCAACGCAATCTAGACTACTTTATGAAGTTAGTAGACCGAGCCCAGCAGGTCCGGGGATACGATCCATAGGGCTCGGATTTTTCCCCTTGCAATACCGCAGCAAGCGTGGTGGGTCTTTTCATCCTAAGGGATACGTGTTCTGTATCCCTTAAAGTTCTTTTTTGTTGAGCTAGAAAATTTTACTTTAAGATTTAATTTAATTGCACGGATACCACAGAAAATATAGTAGATAAGTGGTTGGATGAACTGAAAGTCGACAGGGATGATATGTGTTTGCATTTTTTCTTCCACCTCATGGATAGCGAACAATTACCTGAACTATTGCCATTAATAAATGATGTCAACTGTTTTTTTTTTCGCATTAAAAGAAACTCCGTAATATTCCAAGGGTTAAGTAAAATCACTCTAAAGCATTCTTTCTCTAAACCTTTCTCTCTCGTTTCTCAAGGATCGTCGAGCGATAAGCGTAAAACGCACGCATAAAAAAATTTTCTCCCAACCAACATGTGCATGAACTCTTTATCACGTTTGCTTAGTGCGCATCCCATCTTAATGAATGAACAAACAACTAAATAAATAAAAAAAACTAAATAAATAAATAAATAAACGAACAAATAATGTAAAATAAATAAACGAAATAATTAATTTAATTATCACTTCATTAAGATGGAATGCACACGAAGCAAACATGATGAAGAGTTCATACACATGTTGGTTGGGCAGAAATTTTTTATGCGTGCGTGTTACTCGTATTGCTCTACTATCCTTGAGAGACGAGAGAGAGAATGGTTTAGAGAGAATTGTCTAGATTGGTTTTACTTAACCCGTGAAATAGATACCAAATTACACCTTTTGTTCTTCATTGGCAGGAAATAAATTTTCATTTTCTTTCAGAAAAATTCAATAACGGGGAATTTCATTTTCGTGAAGGAATTTTAATTTCAGGTATTCGTTGCTTCATTAGTTATTGCTTCACGGGTTTAAGTAAAACCAATCTATCATGCAGGAGATATTTGTCTACTTATCGTTTGGAGATCGTTGCCATCTTTTATTAATATATGACTAGAGAAACGTTAAATAACGTAGCTGTGGTTCAGTTAATCACCTACTATTTCAGTAAAAGTTCCTATTATTTCCCTGTGCAATAAGGGATGATTCATCTGTAGAATATGAATATAGCAGGGACCGCGCAAGAGGTGGGCTGAGGAGGCTTTAGCCCCCCCCCCCCCCCCCCCCACTTTTTGGCGCCATAATAAAAATCATTTGGAAGTTGGAAAATTCGTTAGTCAGTGGTTAGTTTCAGGGTTAACCAGTACTTAGTTTTCCTAGTTAGATCTAATTTTCATATGGACCAAACAAAAATGGAATAGAAGCGGAATGCTTTACAAGAGTTCAAATCGCCTTGCATTCATTTGGCCGGCTTCGGATAAGCTGAAAATCGCGTGCGTTCTAGGTGACTCTATCTTGGAGAGTTTGAACCTGTTTAGATTTTAATTACAAAATTACAACTCTCGTTGTCGTTTGGCCTCTAACTCTAGTGAACTCTCATTTACCGCCTTTCTGCTCCTAAAGAGTTCGAACTTTTGTCGACTCTCGTTCTTCTCTGGCCCGGGCATTATGAACTTTAGTCTGTCTCAAGATAGGTTTATCGGCAACAGCGTGTTTAGACATTTGCTGAAAATCAACGTGACTTCTTTAAGCCTCTCTATGTATGTAATCTTTGCAACTAGGAGAGCTGCCTAAATATCTCTTTCGCTTTTGACGATGACAAATAAGGCGTTCAGCTGTCAGAACTTATCGACAGACTGACTTCGGTAAATTATATATTTCATGACACTCAGGTCAGTTTTCTCAGTTGGCCTTATTCTGTAATGATAACAGGTTTGCTTGCACGATTTTTCAGAAAAATGTTTTAAGTTTGAGATCCTAAATGGGAATACGCCAAGGTTTCCTTGCCGGATAAGTCTTAAGATGTGTATAGCGATGAAAGAAGAGGATCAGGCACATTATTTTGGAAATATCCTGGCTATTCCTATTCCGATTTAGGAATAACAGAATATCCAGAATACCGATCGAATCCCTAAACGAATACAATTTTTCGTATTCTTAGTAAACCTAACCATTCCGATCGCATTCCGTACATTTTGTTATCGTGGATACATTACTGAGCGAAAGGAATTATCTCCAAACTAAGAAAACAGTAACTGACCGTTGTACATTGTCCTCTATTCCGAATTAGGCCACCAAAACGTGTTCTAAGTATCGACATTATTAATCACTGGCATGTCGAAGAGTTTGATACCCTTAGTAGAGCTTTGATCCGTTACTTATTGGTCTGTATGATGGGTATAAACCAGGCTGCCTCCTTAGTAAACTGACAGCTTTTAACACACTTGGCCGCCCTAGATGCACTGTCCATTGTCACTTAGTCACAAAATTTTTGCTTGAGGCTGTCCAATAGCTATACAATTTTTATTGATTTTGAAAATTACATTTTAATATATAATCCTTATAATTTCCTGAACGACAACGTTAAGTTTGCGCCAATAATTACCATTAGCTGATAAATAAATGAGCTCGAAAAAGTACTTACCGGGCCCGGAAAGTTATCGGGAGTTTCGAGTAACGGGCCCAGCTCCTGGGCCTCAACGAACCTTTGAGTATAAATACTCTCACCCACTGGCCCACTCATAACCAGGGAGCTCATAGGTGAGAGGGGAAACTTCCATCTGAAACCCTTCTCCTTTTGAAAAGATGGCGGTTGTTTGGTCAGCCTGTGTGGCACGCGCAAAAAAGAAAGAGTGGGGAAATTAGTAGCAGGGCGGGAAAAGGTTGGGCGATGAAACGAGCGTGTCCGAGCAAAAAGGTGTGATGCAGTGGACTGGGATCGAATTGGGTGCTAGACCAAAATTCAAAATTCAAAGATCCAAATTCAAAATCCTAACAATCTATTAATAGTTTCCGAAAAACGTTAACTTTGGGTTATCTTTTCTTTGTCTTTTCCGCCTTAATGGATGCTAAACAACTGTCTTAAAACGAGCAGAGCAAAGTAAAAAGATGGAAAATGGCGTTTGGATGACGCGTGGCATGACGCGTATTTATAATTCGTGCAGCTCGTGCAAGGTTAATCATGACACGTCCCTAGTTAATTAATTAAATCAAATCAACATTAACACCACGCTTCTTCTTCTTTTTTCCCCAAAACCTCTCCTATGCTTGTCTGTTTCTTTAGGCACTACAAATAAAATTGCTCCTCAGTTTAGACGGTTTTCTTTGCTTTGTTTTTGTGAGATAAAGGGAGGAGAAATCTGCAAATTTAATTTCACTTTTAATTTGTTTACATACAGTTTGTGGCGTTGCGACGAATCATCGCCATGGCGCGTTGCAAGGAGGCAAAGTTTAAAGTTGCAAAACGCCACTATCTCCAAATATCTCCAGCTAATTTTTTATTATGCCATGTAAAATTTATCGGCCTTTAATATATGTAAGATTTAGGGTGGAGTAATTTCGAGCTTTTTTAAAAGAGACGAGGAAAGACAACCATGTCATGTTTTTCGGCAAGAGCAAGCATTCGACACCCTCAAATTGAGCGCATTTTTTGGGAACTTACTGTGAAAAAGATTGACTAATGTCTACGCAGACATAAGGATTTTAAGCTGTGAGCCAGGTATGTGGAAAAACGTTTTAATCATAGTGCACGGCTGGTTGAAAAATAAAGAAAGAAAATGAGATTTCCGGTTTGTTGAAAGGTAAATTTTGCCGGCCACCAAACGCACCGGAAGCGCGGAAAGAGCGCTCGTGCCAGTCCTTCTCCGCATCACACATCGCTTGAAGAGCGGACTGCTCGTTTCATCTCCCAACCTTTTCCCGCCCTGATTAGTAGGCACGAGCAGCGAGCGCAGAACAAAAAGGGAAAAGGGTGCCTACTACCACGCCCCCTCTTCCTTTCTCTGGAGACTCTCAGCCCCTACCCCTCCCCTGGCCAGCGGCAAGGAGGAGTGGGTGATGGCAACTATCCCACTAGCCCTTACAGCCAGTGCCGCGGAAGAGTGGGTGTGCGAGACATTTCCACCACTTACCGTACAACTAATAATTAAGCAAAAATTATTCAAATCCCCATGTTGTTATAAAAAAGATTAACTAGAAGTGGGTGTAGGATAGTCACACCCTACAGGTACAACAAACAAGCCAGGAACTATTCGATTCCCCATACCGTCCATGACCGCCATAACACGCATGAATTGCCTATACGCATGCAACAGGCTGATGGTAGACGGCACATTACATTTACCGTAAAATGCTTCTACCATTATGAAAATTAACATAACAAACAGGAATAAAATTAGCACATCGCCGTAATAAATGAAACACAGATGAAACTTATGAATAAAAAAAGCCACTAATACTTTTTAGTATAAATCTACTAGCGTTCTATCACTAATGCTGTTCTCTGATTGGCTTCGCTACTCACTATCTATTCTGTTGTAGATAGTGAGTAGATTGTTTTCCGCGGGCGGTGTGACCTATTTATATCATTTTTCAATAAAAACATGTAGTGTCTGCTGTTAAGTTTTGAGCGTCTAGTAGATTTAAACTAAAACAATTCGGTCTCATCAACTATCACGCGATAGAAAGCTCGAGCTCATAATCTAATTGTTAATTATTATATAGACGAGAGTGTTTTAGTGGAAAATAGACCACTAGTAAAGTTCATACGAAACTACATCCGGGACTTGAGTAGCGTATTTTCCATATCCTCACTAGTGAGGATATCGATGACGTCATTTCCCACTCAAACTGTTGTTTGTGTACAGTTTCCCAAATGCTAAGGGAAAAATGGCGAGCGATAGATTCGTGAAGTTAACTGAAGCTGACGTAAAATCTTTCTCTGAGGAGCAGGAGAATGTTAATACAAGGAGTTCCTTACAAGTGAAGACGAAGGGAGAGAACTTCAAGAAATTCCTGCCGCCGAACTGCAGCAGTTCGCGATAAAGTTTGTGCTGGGAGTGAGAAAGAAAAATGGTGAAGAATACGAACCGTCTTTTCTAAGAGGATTTTTGCAGAGTGTCAACCGGTTCCTTCGGAAAAACGGATGCACGTTTTCCCTTCTAAACGACAAAGAATTCTGTGAGCTACAAGACATCCTCAAATAAAGCAAAAACAACTTAAAGCCATTGGGAAAGGCAACAAGCCAAATAGCGCCGATGCGCTCTCAGATGAAGAAATAGAAGAGTTTCACCGGGTCGGTGTGCTCGGAAATAACACGCCAAGAGCACTTCTGAACACTGTTTGGATGAACAATTGCATTTATTTTGGCATGACACCCGGACAATAGCAGCGAGACCTCTGCTGGGGAGATTTAGAACTCAAAACCAATGCTGATGGACTTCGTTAAGTGAAGTTTTCCACCGAGCGCCAAACAAAAACACGCACTGGCGAAAACCCGAAAAATGCAAGAGAAAGCAAGCCAAAGATGTTTGAAGACGGCGATAACCCCGAGCGCTGTCCTGTTAACCACTTATTTGGCTTATAAACAACAAAGACCACTAGAAATGATAGACGACAACTCTCCGTTTTATCTCGCTATCAACACAGAAGTTCCAAAGGCAGGAAAGCAGTGGTTTGTAGTTTTCCCGCTAGGAGTAAATTCACTTAGGTCAATGGTGAAAAACATGCTGGCGGCCTCTCAAGTTCAGTCAGACAAGAAATTGGTAAACCACAGCACAAGAAAGCATCTCGTCCAGAAACTTGTGGACAGTAATATTCCACCAAATGAATTGTACAAATCACTGGACACAAGAACATAAATTCGCTGAATACCTACTCGGCTATATCTGACAAAAGACAGCAGCAAATCTGGGCAATTTTATCCGGAGGAAAGGAACCCTCTGCATGTACTTCGGCGATGATTCGTTTATCCTCTATATAATCTGTTCTAGACCTCAAGCTTTACTGAATAACGTAAGCGATCAGGTCAACGACCTATGGTGAAAAAACGGTTGTCTCGAAACGGTTCCTGCCCCTTCGAAAACCACACCCCTAAAAATATTATGCAATTGTTTTTTCTAACCTGCTTAGCACGGAAGATGATCAAAACAATCTCTCTGATATTCAACTCTGACCGGTCAGGGTAAAAGACGGCATGAGTTTGCGGAATGGCATAATTATGACTGCAGAATGTAATTTATGCAGCGTGACAATAAATTACGCCTTCTTTGAAAATTTAGAAGAATTTCAACGAAAGGCTTATTCAAACGTCCTACCGGAAATATTCGATGTTTGTTTAGAATTGTAAATCCATTCAGAAAAAAATATTCCACTTTTGTAGTTGACGCATTTTTCGAGCTTGTGCAAAGTATAAAATCGCTATGGTATCGACACCTAGTTGAACTTGGGGAAAAGTTGTGGTTTGACCCACCAGCAGTGAGTTTTGCACGGAAAATCTTATTGAGTAGTATTGATGTTTGTTTGGAATTACAAAGCGATTCAAAAAACCGAATTTGGTTTTGTAGTTAGCAATCGAATTTTTCAACCTAAAGCACTGGCATATACCATACAATCGCCGGCCAGGTTGTTCACGAGTTGTCACGCCACCATAGCCGGACATCAGTCACGGATACCCAGCAAAACCACGATAGTTACGTATCACTTGCACCTCCATACAAAGATAGGATGCTCATTTGTTAAAGCTACTCAACCCACGTCTTGCTTTTTCCAGAGAAGCGCCGTGAAAGCATAAATATATGATCAATTGAGTGTTCAGTTATACCTTTCATTCTTGCGTTTAGTTCGGGCAGAATGGAAACAAAAACTTGAAGCCTTTTATACTTTTCGCCTTCATCGATCGGTCAACGTTAAAGGATAAAGTTAAGACGAACTGCTTACTTTCTTGAGTGACTGACTCACAGACCTGCCAACTCTTACGGTTTCACCGTGAGACTCACGGTTTGGGGTATAAACTCACGGTCTCACGATTTGGCGTCCAAATCTCACGGTGAATCAGAAAATCTTGAAATTGCCAAACAATTCGGATAGTATGAAGCAATATTGAAAAATCCGTGTTGAAAATGGCCATATTTGTCACATCTAATGTTTGAGGGAAACCTAGGTACAATTCCAGCCTCATTCCCGTGAAACATAGGTGCGCTTAGGTCTCTGGAAGGCTACAGCTGTGAACAGTAAAGTCAACCTGGCGTCTTGCGTCGACAGCGAAACAGAAACTGACTCTTCAAAACGTGCGGCAAAAGAATACAATAGGTGCACAGATAAGGTAAAGAATACCTTGAAACAAGAAATCTACCATTTTTATTTTCATTTAACACATATTTTGGAAATCTCCAGGTTTGCGGTCCCAATCTCCAGGTTTTCTGCGCTTTTTTTCAACATCTCTAGATTTGCATGTTTTGTATGGCGTTCCAACACCGCCAAAATTCAAACTCTGCCATTTATTCACGTATACGATCATTCAGTTACAACATTCAAATATTACAGTCAAACATTTATACATTCAATTACAACATACAAGACGGCCGTTCAAAACACACTCGCAACATTCAAACGTACACTCCAAACATTCAATCACTCAAGTTAAACAATCAAGTTAGTCATTCAAAATCCACTTACAACATTTGGACATCCACTTCAAACAAGCGTTTATTCAATTCCAACGCTCATTTCGGACATTCAACATTCAATTCGAAAGTTCCATTTAACATTCGATTATTCGATCCAAACGTTCAATCCAAACATTCAATTCGAACATTCAATGCAAACATTCAATTCCAACATTCAATCCAAACATTCAATTCGAACATTCAATTCCAACATTCAATTCCAAAATCCAAACATTCATCGTTCCCATGGCCATCCGACAAACATCCGGGTTTTTTTTCGCCAGTGGAAAGGCGGGAAAATAAAAAATCTGTTGCAGTGGTTGTACGTGTGGCTTACGAAATTTTACAGCAAGAGTTTTCAGCCTTTTTTCAAAGATTTCTATGAGGTAAGCGTTTATTTATCGCTATCTATATTTTGCACCTTTGTGTTTTACTGTTTGTGTTTTTTTACTGGTCATCTGCAGACATGTACACGCTGCCGACACTGTGTAGATCCAGTACGAGTCGATGTTGACGTCGCTCGTGATTTTTCGCGATTCCAACGTCTGGAACAATAATTTCTGTCAATATCTAAGTGTGAAAAGTAATTTTCCCTCATACATGTAGGTATACTAATACATATTCAATTGGAGTACATTGTTGGCTCACCAATATGGCGGCCGGACTGTAAACACTCCCCAGGGGGGGGGGGTACTTGCAGTATACATGACGGGGGGGTCCGACGGAGCTTCATATTGCGAACCCAAAAAAATGCATGAGCATGAAATTTAACACCCAAAAAAATACCTGGCATCAAAATTTTCTACCCCAAAAAGTACAAGACCTAGCACCTCGATACTGATTTATTCAATCAAACAGACTTTAAGACCTAAAAAAATACATGACAGATCTCTTGAGCCAAAAAAATACCGAGGGTGTAAATTTTCAACCCAAAAAAATACGTCGGACCTCCCCGTCATGTATACTGCAAGTACCCCCCCTGGGAAACACTCCAGCTTACTTTGGTCATCTAGCTCGCAAACAAACATTTTCATAAACACTTTTCCTGCTTTTTTAACTTCTCCAGTGACAAAAAAATCACAAGATCAAAGTATTTTTTTGAGTTCAGAAATAACTGATCACATATAACCAAGTGATGAAATAAATCATCACCTACCATTTGACCAACAATGTTGTTGTTCTTTCCTTTAGCGAATCATGTCAGAGCTGCAAAGATGTAGGGAACTTTTAACTGACCTACATACCCGAGTCACCCAATTGGAGAGAGGGCAGGCTACCGCACCGACAGCACTTAGGCCATTAGACACAACTTCCCATGCAGGGACAAGGCAAGCCACAACAGCATCTTTTATTAACCAGTCTCTGAGCCAGTCTGCAACTACAGCAGTTTCTTCTGTGCCTTCACCAAACCAACATATGACAGCATCCAATAGGCCCTTTGTCGGAGTAACTGCAGGAGCAGCAGCTTTGGGTGGGACTCCTACTAGAACACAAGCTGAGCTGGAGCACCAGCGTGTGTTTGGCTACATGCCCAGAAGTGTGACACAAGGAGCTACATCTAGAAGAAAAGCCAGTGGCAGGGGCCAACAGCCATCTGCTAAAAAGAGAAAATACAATCCAACCTGGACCAGGGTATTTGTTTGCCTGGCCAACACTGGTGATGACAGGATGCCATCACAAGCTCAGTATCGGGAGCTAAAAAAGGCGTCCCTTGGTGAGAGGAACATCACCTTCAATTTATCAGATAATTCTTTTGAATTTGACTTTAAACTGAAAATGGAGTTCCCGAAATTGGAGATGGCTGGGGGATATGTTCTGATGTGTAGCCACAGTACAAGCCGTGCTTTGGAAGAACTGAAGCCACCCTATAATGTCCATCGATTAAAAAGGGAAACAGGCCAATGCAAAATTTTCATCAGGCCATTGCAGAGTGACCTTGATCTTACCCCAGATGCCTGTGAGGAAGAAAAAGAGGTAAAGTTATTACTAACACAATGCCCCTCCCTCCCCCTTCTTTCATCTTATTGGCTCCTTAAATGAACTACAGTGTGACAGGGGTATAATATTGCTTTTTAATGTTGTGTATCACAAAATTCAAATCAGCATCTTTGCTTTTTCTTTGATCCTGACAGGAAGAAGACACCGTTGAGCAGTGCTTTGTTTGTAGGAAATATTTCTATCTTGCAGAACTGTCCGGGCATTTGAATGAATGCAAGTAAGTATGTGCCAAAACCTGTTAATGAGCAAGGCTAAACAGTGCTTTTGTTTTTTCAAACTCGAGGACCTTCAGGGCTTACATGTAGCTCAACTGTAATGGGCTATTTTTGCATAGGGTTTTTTAATTTACCTTTGTGAGAGAATTTTGGTGAAAATTCATTCGCCTGTCAATTTCCCTTATCTGTCCATGATCTCACTCCATGCCCCTCCCTCCCCCCTCCCTGTCCATTCTCATGCTTTTCATCGATACATAAGGAGGCAGCGTGGCCGAGCGGTTAGAACGTTTGACTTGCAATGTGGAGTCCCCGGGTTCAAGTCCCGCCCAAGCCGCTAGCTGAACTTGTTCTTGGTAGTCCCAAGTTCAGATTCTCAACCACGCTTGTAAATAGCCAGCCAGCTGGTTTGCCTCTGGCCATATGGGATTGTTAAGGATGTTATGTTTATTTGATTTATTTGTTTCTGTCATTTGCTCTGCCCCACTAGCCTTTGTGCTATAAATACTGCCGAGGGTAAATAAAGGTTATTATTTATTATTATTATTATTATTATTATTATTATTATTATTATTATATAAATTCATTTGGCAATAGACATATCCTTCAAAGTGCTTTGAAATAATTATCTCTAGAGCACTGCTGTTAGGCTACATGTAGTATCCCTCAGTGATTTCTGCATTAAAACCTAATGACTGTAACCATATTTAAATTTTACATTAAGGCTACATCTGTAACCATTTAATTTTTTGTGGTGTAAAATTGAAAAGGCAAGATCCAATCAGAAAGAAAATTACATCAAAGTTGAATGAGTGGGAGTAGGTAATTAAATCTTTGGCACCAAAATATTAAACACACTGCTTTAATATGGAATGTAATTACTACAAAGAGGGAATATGACAGCAAAACCTGTGAGACAGACCAACTTATGGATTCTTAAAAAAATTCCTTTTTGCCTCAAATGTTAGGGAGTACAAATTTTCAGAATACTTTTGACTCAGGTCCTTTTTTTGGCTGTAATTTCAGTGCCATAGAAACAGCAGCAATCCACTCTGTTAATCAAATGTCCAATGGGGACAGCCAGGGGGAATTCCAAGCAGATGGCGTCACTGCTGAACAATTTGATCCTTCAACTAATGCCAGCCCTCCAGCTGAACATGTTCATCCATCTGCCAGTGCCAACCCTTCTAATGCTATTTTCAATACACTTGTCAGTGGCATCGATATCCTCCCTGATGCAATTTCGGATGCATCACCTGGTGTTATCCCGCTTGATAATGCATCATCTGGTGACATCCCTTCTGGTGCAATTACCAATGCATTATCTGGAGCTATCCCTCCTGAAACAATTGCCAATGGATCAGCTGATGTCATCCCCCCTGATGGAATTTCTGGTGAAATCCCTCCTGATACAATTGCCAATGGATCAGCTGATGTGGTCTGCCCTGATAGAATTGCCGATGCATCATCTGGTGTGCTCCCCCCTGATGCAATTGCCAATACATCATCACCTGATGCAATCCCTTCTGATGCAACTGCCAATCCATCATCTGGTGTCATACCTCCTGCTACAGTTGCTGATGCATTGTCTGGTGTCATCGCTACTGATGCACTTCTCAATTCATCACTTGGGGTTAGCCCTCATGATGAAATAATTATTACTGGTGCATCATCAGGTGGCACCCCCTCTGCTGCACTTGTCCATTCATCATCTAGTGGCAGTCTTCCAGGTGTGAGCTTATCTGTGGAGGGGAGTCATGATACCATTGTCCAGATTGTTAGGGAGTCAGCTGAACATTGTCAACAGAAAGGACTTGACCAGAACCCTGTAGAAATCCTACGGTGTTATCAGACCCAAATAATACAGGGTAGAATGTTGGAGGTAAACGATCCTACTTGTGATTGTTCAGAAGGAGAAACCAACCAGATTTTTGTCAACCGTGACAAAGTGTTAGACACAGGCATGGATGAAATCAAGCTTCTAACAAACAAACGTCTAACACTGGAAGTGCAGTTTTATGGTGAGGTAAGGTTCTAATCAACAACCACAGGGCACCATTTTGAGTTAGTAAAATGCATAATTCTTTCATCAGAATTTTGGAATTTTGATAGGCTGCTCTCTTTAGATAGTGTGACCAAAATTGTATGTTACTTGACAAACCTTTGATTTGATGTTTCAAATATTCTGTAGTTGATGCTGTTGATTATGTGCTTGCAACCAAAATGACCTGATGTTATGAAATACTTTTATAGCAAGAGTTCTTTCTCTTCCCCAATTAGTTATCAGTACCAGCATTAGGTTGCACATAATCTAATCATGCAAATTAGCTAGCTAGTGATTATTCCTGGAAGTAATGTACTGTACAGTGTTATACCATACAAAAGTTATAAAAAATTTCTGTAGGATGTTGCCTTTCAAGAAAAATTTGTCTGCCTTAATCTGTTACAGTTGGTGAAAATGTTACATGTCATAGCTTTTTATGCAATAATTTTCGATGTACTTACATGTAAGTTACCTTAGTTGATGATCAATTATTGATTACAACAGGAAGGCCAGGATCTTGGAGGTCCAAGGAAAGAGTTCTTCAAACTGATTATGCAAGCAGTGAAGGAAAAATACTTTGACAAAGGCTTGTTACCTCATTATGAGAATGATTATCAGACTGTTGGCAGCATATTTGGTATGTTCTGAAAGTGTCACTTTCAATAACTTTGTGTGGATATTTGCAATGTACCTGAATAGATGTGTCTTTTAGTATCTGTATATTGTTTTGTAGCTCAACACATCAGGTTGCCATTCTACCGAGTAGTATAGATATCAGTTGTATAATGCATATTGCTACTAAATACTGGTAATGAAGAGTCAGTAGATAGATGGCCACAACTGAAAATTTGTCAGCGGGTAAAATTTTGTCCTTCCTATAAGTGAGGCTTTGTTTACACGAGAACATGCACTTGGGTGCAGTGAAAATGTTTGTCCCCTGACATGTTAACTGCCCTTTATGAATTTTGAAATGCTAATTGCTGTTTAAATGCATTATAAATTCAGCTTTGAGCATTCTTCAAAATGGAAAACTTCCAAAGTTCCTAACTGAGCAGCAACTGGATGAGTTATTCAACAAACCATCTCCTTCACCATGTATGCTGGCAATGCGCAAAGGTTTAATGGAGCTGGGAATATACCAGGTCTGTGAAAAGGACTTAACTAACCATTCAAAAATAATCAGTATTGCTACTAATTCTTGTACCAGCATTGTTTCATTGACTGCTACAATCAGATATTTATAGTTTTATTGCAGGATGAAAAGAAATTTAATTTTCCAGCTTGCACTCTTCTGGCAAGATTTAGCCAGAAAGTAAGCTCAGAAGTTATTTTCACTAACCCAAAAGTTGCTTGGAACCCCATTTTTTTCTCACACATTTCAAAAGGATAAAATCCACTTGCCTGACAGAAAAATCTCATATTTTTATTTTTAGCTTGCCAAAGAGCTTCCAGTATTTATATATCTGTTTATAAAAAGTGAAGCTACTACCCTGACGGTAAGGAAGTTGCAACACCTCCTGAAACCACAGTTCAGTGAACGTGGATCAAATGCAAGAATGTTTGAAGGGGATGTATACAGAGCTTTCATTCAGTATGTTAGAGAAGCTGCAAGTAAGTTGTGTCATTTCAATAATTAATTGAAGGCAGTAATAAAAGCACAAGAATCTAAACATTTTCTATCACACCGTAGTGAAAGTCAATACATTAAAACCTCTTTCACATGGCCAACAAACCTAGGGCTGCATGGTGTGGAGTAAGGCCAAGTACCATTGTCAGTTGTTGCCTGAGAGCAAGGCTCTTTTATACTTAAGTATTTTTGAAAGCAAGAATAAAGGACATATAACCTTCCTTCCTGGCCTACTCATAAAAGCTTTCTCACTGTGAGCTCGATGTTTTTTACGAGTTTCTGTTGCATAAATTAATTAATTGCCGTTCCAATTCAATTTGATCCCGAAAGAAATGTTCCAAATCCCAGAGCTGTCGGGACTTTCTTATGCTGTCTTAAGGCGATATTGTATGCTGTCTATTAAAGCTTAGTAATGTGTGCATGTCAAAAACTATACAGTATACAATTATTATAAAGTATAACTGATTATACAAATGTAATACCCTCTTGTATAAAATGTTGTCAGGTGGGCGTAGGGGAAAAGTCACTCTAGAGCACATCCTGCAGTTTGTAACAGGTGATAATGAAGAGCCTGTCCTGGGGTACACAGTGCAACCATCACTTAAATTCACTGTGACAGAAAAAGGTGGATTCCTTCCAACTTCAAGCACTTGCATAAATTGCCTTAAGCTGCCAAGGGGAACAGTAGATACCCCACTGCCAGGTGTGGACAGGCTTCATTGTTTGTATGACTATGCCTTTTCTAATGTATATTTTGGACTTCTGTAAGGATAGCAACACATAGGCTACAACAACAACCTGCATAAAAGAACCTCTATTTTACCTTGATTTTATTGTGACATTTTGTATGTTTGAGAATACAGCTGTTTAACTTCTCAGTGAAATCTATTTTGACATGTTAAATATCGATTTCTTTTTGACATAAAAGTAAGTTAGTACTAAGTTTGGGTGTACACTGTACCTATTCTATTTTATAATTAAATTAACCAAATGATGACCACTGGGAATTTATGTTGTAAGTTAAAGCAATTCTCCTATCTTGTACTGTGTGCAGACCACTAAGGAGTGCAGAAAATGTTATAAAGCACCAAATGAAGCAAACTTGTTTACACATGTATTATGAAACTAACTAGTAACTGGTACCCAGGAAACTGTTTTGCACAATGATATTTTTGCATATAGTTTACTATGTTCTCAGGTTACCTAACTACAAATAAACATTACCCTGTAACTCCTTGTCTTAACTTACTATTTCTATGTACAGCATGCAAAGAAATTCAATTTTCCAGCTTGCCAAGTTGTAGCCAGAATGTTCTGGTCTAGAAGTCATTTTCATTAGCCCCAAAATCCACGTGAGCAATTGATTTCCTCACACTTTCCCCAATAAACTTTCAGTTCCCCATCTGGAAAGTGAAGGATAAACTGCACTAGTGCCACAGGAAAATCTACTAGTCCCAGGCTAGCTACCCTGGGTGCCAGAGGGTTTGTTTAAGCCACTGTAAAAAAAAAAAAAAAACTCTGGTACCCAGGGTACAGGCTAGCAGGCAAGCTTTTCTTTGCACACTGATCTATAATGACCTAATTAAAATTAAACATGGAGACGTCATCACCCTACTGTACTAGTCTCTTAACCTCACTTAAGATGTCAGTGTAAAGTTTAATGGCATAGGTGTCGGAACTATCACGGCTGATATTTCTAAGTGATGACACCTGACTTTCATTAATTGGACAGAAAGTATCAGGAACTTCAACTGATGTTGTCTCCATTTCATCTGGGACAGGGCCCTGCCAGTCAATGCCATAATCCTAGAAAGTATAATTTTTTTAATTTTAATCCCTGTTAGTAAATAACATAATCATATATATTTTAAGAAAAATGACAATTTTTTTAAGTTTGAAAGACATGTTTCGACAGAGTATCTGTCATCTTCAGTTGAATGGTTTACAAAGCACAGAGAGTTGAATAATAAGTAAGACAATAATAAGTAAGACTGCTTAAGACAAGTAGTAACAACAGAACGTGAAAATGTGTGAATTAGAAGGACAATTTTAGATTTACATGGTGTAATTGCTGATTGAGGCAAGGTAGTTCCTTTTGAATATGGATAGCCTCCTTTATCTTAAGTTGAAAGCTGGTAGAGGCCTGATCTAAAATATGAAAGCAATCTATTGAACACAATGAGGGACAACGTTCAGAATTCTGAAGGTGTTTGAAAATGTGAGAGGCCTTACACTGGCTAAGTGCTCACACACTCACCTTCTAATTCACACATTTTCACGTTCTGTTGTTACTACTTGTCTTAAGCAACATTTTTGTCTATTTATTATTCAACTCTCTGTGCTTTGTAAACCATTCAACTGAAGATGACAGATACTCTGTCGAAACATGTTTTCAAACTTAAAAAAATTGTCGTTTTTCTTAATTAAATCTTTACGTGTCTGCTGTTCTCAAGACCTTTTGGAAATAATCATATATAATTCTATTGTGAAAACTACTTAGTTTTGTTGCCATTACAGTTGCTTGAGAGTTTTCGTACTTTTAATTGTACTTTTTCATACTTTTAATAAAGTTGGGTTCTTTAAGAATTCACATAACAGGTATCCCTAAAATGTGTTCGGGCATGACATAAGACTCTTTATAACTGACAGTGTGAACACATGTTGATTACCTTACAAGTGAAACCCATTAGTTCAAATTAATAAATACCTCAGGAACAGGGTCAGTGTTGCACAACTGAGTCCTGTATGTGATTTGCAGACCTCTGATCCAAAGCTGTAATGGGCTTTGATTTCTTGCTGTTCTGATGGGATGCCTGACCCATGCATTGCTCCAGTCTCTTAAATTGTTGTTTAAAATGGGGACATACACAAAGTGCAGGCACCACAAGTGAATATCATTGTTTGGATCTAGGAGATTACAGCTTTCCAGATGGTAAAAAAGATCATAAAATAAAATCAGGTAACCTTGTAACACATCACGCCACAACCTTTCTATTCGTTGATTGTGAGTGCTTTTACCTGAAAAGGAGTAGAATGTAAATCTCACTTTAGCTAGTGTGTTTTCACTTCACTTGTGCTTTAACTTGACTCTTGTGTGTTTTTGACTTACCTTTGTACTGCTGTAGCATATACAAAGGATATTATTTTAAATAAAAGGACCAAAAATGCATAAAAATGAAAGTAAATTTTGTTAAAAGCATTATGATATAACAAGACTTCTCAGAGTTTTATATTGGTATTTTTTGTACCTGCAATAATACTCCCACGTCCAGGTCCTCTGTTTGGATGATTTAGCATAAATGATCCAACATCATAGTTCTCGCCACCTTTGTCACAATGAACTCTGGATGGAAGCCCGTACTCAGAAACAGCATTTTTGAAAAGTGTGAGTACTGTGGAGGCCTTATTGTTATTGGATGCATGAAGATAAACAGGCATTCTGGAGTATCCATCTATACCTCCATGGATCACAATCCTCCACCTAAATTAGGTTTCAAAAACAATAACACTTTAATGTTATTGTTTTACATGTACATAAATTTTGGCATGGTACTTTTTGGATGGGATCAGAAATCTGGAGCAAATTTTTTGGAATGGTTTGGAAGCAAGCCAAATTTAACCCTTTACCCCCTAAAGCGAATGGTCTTTTTTCGTAAATGAAAAAATATAAACCTGATATCCATATATGATACACCATTTGAAAGTTCTTGGTCAGAAAATTTCACAAAACACTCGAACAAATAAGAAGGAAGTTACAGTTTTGAAAGAAGTTGGTTGAAACATTACAAAGAAAAAGAATTAAAAAATTGTTTCTCTTCGTATATAGTAGGTATACCCCTAAACTATAGCTTATTGTGCAGCTCTCAATTTACTGTTAAATTTCAGTTATGTTGAATGTCACTTATGTGTCAGGCAAAAAAGTTGCAAAAGTTATAGGGGTGGTCAATCATGTTACAAATAGGGGGGAGGTACAATTTTATGCTTTCAACATGCAGATCTTTTGAAGACAAGTGTGGTGTCAAAAATTCAAATAAATTGGACAAATATTGACCAAGTTATGGCACTATGTGCCATAACTTGGCACTCTCAGGGGTTAACCAAGATGCCAGTACAGTATGGCAAGAAAAAGCCATGGAATAGCAGATTTATAAACTAATGGCAAATTGAAAATAACTTGTACTATTTCTATGAGGAAACTCGACCACACTAAAGCATGGTTCACACTTAAGCATAAGGAGCTTAAGCTTAAGCATAAGAATAAGAATAAGCATTAGAATGTTCACACTTGTGAAATAAGCATAAGCACAAGCATAACACTGGCGACATGCACAAGTGCAGTACGAGTCACATGGGTACGTGCTTATGCTTATGCTTATTTCACACCGGTTCACACTTGTGAAATAAGCATACCAGAAGCGAATTAAGCATAAGCATAAGAAAAAGGAAAACGTCTCTTTTTCTTATGTCACCTCGGTGCACACTAGCATTTTCTTATGCTTATGCTTATATTAGAAGTGTGAACCAGGCTTTAATGTATGACAATTTAATTCAATTGCAATGTCTAGAAGATCATGCAGTTGGCAGTACTAAGGATTATGTTACACATTGTAGTGAATGTAAGCAGCATACCTTATCAGTTTGTGATTCCCATCTATATGCCACAGGGCTTGAGGGAATGGCACAGAATATACTCTTCGGCGAATTGAGTCACGTCATCTCTGGAGAACCCCAGTGGGATCTGTTCTCAGTAGAGATTGCCTTATTCTCTCTCTTTGTAGAGTGAGCCCTTGACTTTTCAGATGCCCTTTCAGCATTCGTATGCCTACACCAGGATGCTGGCCTTGTATTTTTTGGACAGCCTCATCAAGTGCAGAATCAGTAATATCACTGTATTTGCCTGTGAACAAACCAAAAAACTGAATTTTTTATGATACATGATGCTTATACTTTACAACAGCTTTATAAGGGGATGCAACAACAAACACATAGAATAAAAAGAAAAACAGTTCAAATACCCAATCAGGGCAAAAAAAGGCCCATGCAAGGTACAGCCAGCTGCCAGTCAGCCTAGTTGAATCAATAAAAATGAAATGGGACATTCCAAAAATTTTCTGCACCTAGGCACCAGAGATTATGATTATGCAGATTCCGACAGGGCTCGGATTTAGTAAAAACTGATTCCAACAGCCCCAAATTCAATTTTCAATTTTGGCTTCAGGTATATAAAAGGGTCAGGATTTCACAAGTTTAGGTATACGAAAGAGTATGGAAATCTGTCATTTAGGGTTTGAAAGGGCCTTCAATTAAAATATTTCGAACAGATGCAATTTATGGCTGTATTCTTTCAATTCATTAAGCGCTACTTGAAAATGACAAGAAAACGTCATGTTTTAAGTCTATACCATGACTGTCAGGTATATGAAAGGGGTACCTTTTTTCATTAAAAGGTATACGAAAGGGGTACAATTTCTTGCAAAATGGTATATAAAAGGGTAAGGGGTAAGAGCTCGGGGCAGAGCCTCCCCATACAAAACTTTTTTGGGTACCCCCCCCCCCCCCCGGCGGGGTTCAAAACCCATTTCTGAGGTTTAGGGTAAAATTGCCATTCCAACACACAGACGTAAGTAAATTCGAATCCTACGCCTCAAAATGTCAGATTCTGACAGCATTTGTTAAAACCTTACTGAAATATGCCTTCCACAGGGTGGAGGGGGGAAGGAAGGGGATTGGTGGTGCAGATAAAATATGGAATGTCACAACGTAAACACATGAATGAGAATTGATAGGTGCAACAAGCTTTCAGAATTAATTAAATATATCCAATTGAATTTTTTACAAAGTATGAATTAAATCTAGGGACCACGATGTTATTGGTTTTACACAAGCTTAATATTAAATCTTACAGCTTACCTGATATACTAATCCCAAAAGAAGACAGCCTTCTCTCTACTGTTCTGCTAGATACCCCAAGCATTGCGCCTATTTCGGGCACTTTGAAATCATTCTCAACCAGGAATGCTAACTGCTCTTCTTTTATATCAAAAGAAGGCCTTCCTCGACGTCGACTGGACTCCGTGTTGCTGTTCATACTGTTGATTTCGCAATCCCACTCCCTTTCACGTTCTCTCAAAATGAGGAGTACCTGCCCGAGGGAGGAAACAATTGCATCGGGTAATCCCTCTCCAACAATTACGCGATTAAGGCATTCTAACCGAAGGACCAAGCTGCTGATGTCGTCTGTATTTTCTACTCTGTCAGTGCTGGTAATAGCACTTTCAATAACGCTCAAAATGTACTGAATTGTCATTCTGGACGCCATTTTGAAACCAACGGGGTGCCGGGAAAACAAGACTGCTGTGATCCAGCTCATGCATTGCGGGCTCAGATTTGAAGAAGAGAGACCCTGGATTGAATGTTTGAATTTTGGAATTGAATGTTGGAATTGAATGTTCGAATTGAATGTTTGGATTGAATGTTGGAATTGAATGTTTGGATTGAATGTTCGAATTGAATGTTGGGATTGAATGTTGGGATTGAATGTTCGGATTGAATGTTCGAATCGAATGTTCGGATTGAATGTTCGAATTGAATGTTTGGATTGAACGTTTGGATCGAATAATCGAATGTTAAATGGAACTTTCGAATTGAATGTTGAATGTCCGAAATGAGCGTTGGAATTGAATAAACGCTTGTTTGAAGTGGATGTCCAAATGTTGTAAGTGGATTTTGAATGACTAACTTGATTGTTTAACTTGAGTGATTGAATGTTTGGAGTGTACGTTTGAATGTTGCGAGTGTGTTTTGAACGGCCGTCTTGTATGTTGTAATTGAATGTATAAATGTTTGACTGTAATATTTGAATGTTGTAACTGAATGATCGTATACGTGAATAAATGGCAGAGTTTGAATTTTGGCGGTGTTGGAACGCCATAGTTTTGGAGGTTGGCAGGTCTGTGAGTCCCCGAAGTGGATTCACGTTATCAGAGGATACTTGAAACGTCTTTCAAATCACGAAGTGGACTAAGGTGTTTTTGTTTATTTTGGGTAGGCTTGGATAAATTCTGCCGGCAGAATTTCGAGCAGAATAAGCGATTTTTGAGGCGAGCATTCTGCCGGCAGAATAGGCATTTTTTTAGCAGAATTTGAGCAGAACAACGGAAAATCAGCGACACTAATGATATGCATAACAGTTGTAAGAAAAATTGAAAACTAAATATAAAACAAATGGAAAATAGCTTGTAATTAATGTGATTATTAGCTAAAACGCACTCACATGATTCACTGTTTCGTCTAATATTAGTGATGTAAAGTAAGATGAATTGCAATTTTGCCATGCAAAATGAATATCTAATTAGTATTTGAAGGTTAGGCCTAGGCTCCCTTCCATATTTGCGAAAATGGGACGGAAAATTTTTCGGCCACCGAGCAGAATTCGAGCAGAATAAGGGTGTCCCAGCAAAATTTCGAGCACTATAAGTGATGTTTACGAGCACTGTTGGCAGGCAGAATAAGCCATTTTACGAGCAGAATTTATTCAAGCCTAATTTCGGACCGTACGATCTACGGTTGGATGCTGTGCACTCGCTGTTTTAATACTTGGAGAAGACTCTCTCGACGAAAACTTAAACCGCCTATGGTATAATATAAAATTCCATTGCTTTGGAGAGACTAGCCGAAATCTTTTCTGTAGAGAACGAAGGAGAGGATAATTTGCATTCCGTAAACGAAAAAGCGCGCAACTCGGCGAGTCACAAAAAGCGGCTACTCTTGCAAATTGGCGGAAAAAAAGGGCGCGCTTTTCAGTTTAATTTATTTTTTGAGACGTTCCACATATATTACATTTTGCATAATTATGCCATTCCGCAACTCATGCCACATGCCATTCCGCAAACTCATGACGCCTTTTACCCTCACCGAACTCTGACAAACTTACATTGCATATTTAAGACACAGAAAATTGTGAAGTGAAAATTGTCCGCTTTCGCAGTTAAATAAGCTGATAAGACGAAGTTAGAATACAAAGTGAATTATTTCAGCTGAAGTCGATGGCAGAGTTTCAAGTGTAAGGTGCCCGCAAAAATTGTATCGCTTTATTCCATGTCTTACTGTACGTGCTATACATGTTTTCGAATTAAGTTTTCAACAAGTCAAATCCCACTTTTGTCCTGCCTTCCTCTATGGCAGACGCTTTCTTAGTTTGTGGATTAATTTCTTCTTCGAAAATGGTAAATGATAAATTAAACAAGAAAAAAGAAACTTTTGATTCACTCCATTAAATAACACCCGCAAAATATATTTGCACAAAAAAATTGTTTTAGATACGAGATTGCAAATATAATTCCACAGGGAGAAATATTGAGACAAATTGAAGGACTGTTTCTTTCTTTCTGCTCCATAACTTCATTTTGGTTCAAGAAAACGCAAACCAACAATGTGTAACTGCTATTAATAGTTCTGCCAACACAAAAGAGACTTTATTATAGCTAGTTGAAATACTGAATTGTCTTTATTTTTTTGGGTATGCTTGGCATTGTAATCAGAAGAAAACAATCAAGTCGATTACCGATGGAGACATGATTGAATTCTACTGGCAATTAAGTGCTTTGGTTTCATTCATCCTAAACTCTCAGTGAACTTCCACGAGCATGAAATAAATATCAAGAAATTTTAAAATAGACCCAGAGTCAACCTAAATTTTGAAATCGTTCATACCGCATTTACCCGAAACACATACCAGAACTTTACGATTGCTTTCCAAAACAGCACTCTAACAAGTACCTTTTAACTGCGTTCAGTCTAAAACACTTTTGCGCTTTTTTTGCTCCAAAAAAGTTTGCTATCCCCCGGGTAAATATTGTACTGTTGTTATACTGATCGAAAAACAACTAAACTAAGAGTTTGGACTTATCTCTGTCAATTAGCTGTTGCCAAATAAGTTTAATGAGGTTCCATGCCCTTGTGATTTCTTTAATTTTACAACGTTCTTTACCTCTCCTGAGTGACCTGAAAATAGATAACAAGTCCATCCAAAATTAACGGATTTGACTGGTTTCTTTTGGAGTCGGTTAGAGTCGGTGCGTGGGTACTCAGCGAATCGTTCCATGAAAAAAAAATTGAATTTTCATTGGATCAAGCTTTCGTAACATGGAAAAATTAATTTATTTTGTTCGTCTAGAGTGTGAAAATGTCAGCGTTTTCGGAAAGCGAACAGCAGCTAGGAAACTCGAGTAATGAGACTCTGTTCCCTAAATTTTTCTAAGTTAAATACGTTTTCAGCTAAAGAATCCAAACAAATCAAACCATGCCAGTAGCTCACACAAACGTCCCTTTAAGATACAAACAATTCAGTTGAGAAAACAGAAACCGACATGTGAAGTATTTCAGTTAGTAAAATTTTCGGCTCGTTCAGTGTTCTTGCCGCTTCCACTCTAAAACGACGGATCTATCGTACCAGCAGCCCGCAGCATCAACAATTTCAGCTTCAGTGCTAGTGGAAGTCGTCGAAACCCCGATAGACGAAGATACAGTGTAGTTGTGTGTGATAGGGGCTAATGAAATGAAGTTAAGTTAGAATTGTTTTTAATGCTGACAATGACAAATTCAAAGAATCATTTACGTACCTTACTTAATGGAAGATGTGCGACCAAATGTGGCTTGTTTCCAGTGACTGTACAGTTTCCATCTCGCTGCACAAGACCATGAACTCGGTTAATTCAAAATCAGACCGGCAGGAGAAAGAAATACAGCAGCATCAGTTACCTACATTCTAATCTGTTGTGAAATCTCATTTATCTTTGAACGAGAAATTTGAAAAGGTAGGTAGAAATTTAAATACGCCACAAGAAGATTGAAGACTGATGGTAGGTTTCAATTGCTAAAGGAGATGTTTCAACCAACCTAAATCTGCTCGGCCTACGATTTTCTGAGACTTAAATTTTCAGCTAAAGAATTTGAAAAGAACAAGCCGTCTTACGCTACCCAAATTTCTCTTTAAAAGACCTTGAAACAATTTGAAAAAAGAAAATGACATGTGAAGTATTTTGCTTATTTTTTTCGTTCAGTGCTCTTGCCCCTTCCACTCAAAAACGATGGATCTATTCTCACTACGAGTACGAGTAGTTACGCAGCTGCGGCCGTGAGAAATTAAACAATTTTAGCCTCCTGTTAATCGAAGTCGTCAGAATCCCCAATACTCTCTAACTGACATGATCCGAAAAAGCCACTATACAAGCCGTACAGATCGACAAATAGAGACCACCCGTTAAATAGAGCCGTCGATCCGAAAATTACATCTCATTAAAGACCATCATGTTGATAACTTATGAAGAAAATGAAGAAGATCCAGACATTCATCAACACTTGCCTCAGAAGGATTCTCAAGATTCGTGGGCCGGACACCATCAGCAATCAAGAACCATAGCAGCGAACGAGATAACAGCCTGCAGAAGACGACATCCGTCAAAGACGCTAGAGATGGATCGGTCACAACCTCCGCAAGCCTGCATCCAGCATCACAAGGCAAGCCCTCACCTGGAACCCTCAGGGGAAAAGGAAGGAGGGAAGGCCGACCAAGAAACACCTGGCGCCGTGACCTGGAGGTAGACATGAAGAGGACTGGCTACACATGGGGACAGATGGATGATGATGATGATGATGATGATGATGACGACGACCACGACCATGACCACGACCACGACGATGATGATGATGATGATGATGAAAAAATGCGCCACACAGTAAAGTGCTGCGTAATAATATCTTTACCTGAGCGGCTACGCCCTTTACTATTTTCATACTAGCAATTTGCCATTAGCAGATTCAGTTTCCGATGTCCAAAAGCTGAACGCTTGACAAAAACCGAGAGAGGAAAAAGTGGAGTTCAATGGAAGTCAGGCGTCTTATGTCGTTACTGGATGTTCTCACATTTCAGTATAAACAGAAGAGAATTCTCGGTTCACGATCGTTGTGTTCTCACACCCGACAAAGTGGAGGGAAGCGATTAGAGTGCGTAGGGAGAAGATGGGGAGGCTAGGAATGACTTCGCCCCACCCCTCCCTCCACTATGAAACTTGGTCAGGCCATAGCCTGATGTAAAAGGAAACCCAAGGACTATACTCCGAACACTAAACTTGACTCACACCAACAATCTTGTGCCTCACAAGAAAGGAAAAAGAAAAAGGAGAAAAAACAGCGAGCGGAATTAAACCTGCCAATATGTTTTTGTTTTAACTGATTCAACTTTCCAGCAGTGGCCATCAAGCTTGTGAAATTTCCTTTTCGACCACAATTCCCAAGCACAGTTTCATCATACCTAATGCGATGTGTCATGACCAATAACTACACTAGACCTGAAAACACGAAGAGTTAAATTTTAGGTACGCATTATTTCTGAGAAGTTACTGACCAAAGGCTAAAATATTCATTCTTCACTATAGTGACGGTCAAACCTAATTGAAAGAACAGTTGGAACCAAAATTATGTTTATATTTACATAACACGATTTTTCATCATCCGAATTTCTTCTCTTTACATACTACAACAAGCCCAGGGATCAGTGTAAAATTTTTTATTTTATCGGTAACCTCTGTTGTGTCAAAATATGTGAACCTTAATAATAACGACAATTTCTGTAACCAGTTTTGGCAATTTTATTGCTATACAATACTGCCTTTATTTAGAAAATACATATAACTATATAAAGATAACTCATAATTGAACTAAGTACTAATGCCAGACTACTGTTGCAATGGAACAATGACATTTGCTTTGAGAAATACACGTAATCCTAAGTGTAATTAATGTCTCTATACCAAACAAAACAACCTGGACCGAAGGGTGATAAAGGCCCTGGAGGATCACAAGGTCCTTATGGTCCAAGAGGAGAAAAAGGGCCCTGCTGGACCACAAGGTCAGGAGGGAGCACAAGGACCACGGGGTTTAAAAGGCGACAAGGGCGACAAGGGTGATAAAGGCGATCGTGGCCCTCAGGGTAGTGCCAGCGGTTCTGCTAATATTGACATGCAAAATAAGTACGATATTTTGCGCCTAAAAAGCAACCCTTATCCTGTCCACGGTGATCTGACAAAGGTAATAAACTATCAAGACTCGAGAAATATCTTTCTTTCGAAAAAGGAAGGCGGAAAAATGGAAGCAAGCATTGATATGAACAATAATACAATCTATAACGTAAAAGACCCAGTACAGGCAGATCAAGCCACAAACAAAAAATATGTCGATAATCAACTTGAAAAAAAAACTGGATAAAGGAGCTGATATTGATATGAAAAATAAATCAATTATCAATCTTGATCTTCTATCAAACCAAAGGGACGCCGCATGTGTCAAGTTTGTTAACAACAAAATTGATGACATGACACAAAAAAAGTTTCTCAAAGTTGATGGCACTAACAATATGACTGGAAACTTGAATTTAAATAATAATAAAATTATTAACTTACAAACCGATTACAAAGATTCGAAATCCGCAGTTAATGTTGAGTTAATGGAAAATGAAATAACAACTATGAGAGATCTTGTCACTCAAAAAATTCATGAATCTCAGATCATTAACTCGGGGCAAAAAAAAGACGCCTTCAGATACTTGATGGAAGACACTGCTGAATCTTCGAGTGAAAACAATATCAAGGTTTTGGGTATTAACGATTTTCCCAATTCTCCACATCAAATTAATAAAAAAGCTTACCAACTTCAACTCTTGTTTGAAAAAGGCTCACCAAACCAGTACCGGTCACGCCTCGGTTTTAACCTCCATCCACTTCCGGTCGGTTACTACACGATGGTCGTTGAATGGTTTCCGCCGGAAATGAATGAGTTGAGTGTGACAGTGCAAGCTACGACGATTTCAATTTCCAAATATACAACCAAAACATTCGAGAAGTACACCAAAACAGTCATCAATTTTCACAGATGGGATAGCTCACCCCCACAACACCTATATCTCGATCTGCACGGTACAGTCAGTAATCCATCATTTTTAACAATTGGTCATTTAATTGTCTGTGGTGTTAAAGAAACAATTTCAAATGTTGACCCAAGTGTCTATGACACCGCTTTTGTTATTGAAAATGGAAAAATGGTTATGGAAACAGATTTGTCTTTAAACGGACATAATTTGAGTGGTTCCGTTCATTACATGAATGGGTTTTTAAATACGAAAAATAATGAAATATTTTTTTTATTTAATGGCCATTCACAGGTACTCATTCCAGCAAAGAGCTTTTTATTAAATGCAACAGTATTATTTATTAAAAATACAAGCCCATTTCCAGCTATAACTTTAAAACTACTTTATGTTGGTACTGTTAAATTTTTGAGTTCAACAAAAGCAATAGAAAAACAAAAAATAGATATTAATACAAAATTGACACTTGGTCTTCTTTCAATGTGTTTGTTTTCTCCAAAATTAAAAAATGAAAATTTCTTAATTTTAATTGAATATAGAGTACCATAAATATTTTTACATTTATTATATAACACAATGCGGGACATTTTCGAATTCAACCATATCGACCAAACACTTTCTGAAGAAAAAGTTAAAATTCTGAAAGATTTATACGCTTATTACCATAAGAAACATTATGGCTATGAAAAGTTGCACCGCGGTTTTCGAAGAAAAAATTTTGTTTGTAATCTTTCGGCTGGCAAATTAATTATTAGTGCTGCAGTAGCTGGAAGAATTACATTGAACCCTGCTGTCATGGCAACTTTAACTGGTGTTGGTCTTACTTTGAAAGCAATAGCTAGCCTCAAGAAATACGATAAGAAAACAGAACGAGCAAATTTTGCCCGTATAGAATACAAAAAAATACTTGATGAGATTCGCTTTTACCTCAGAGGTGAAGCTTTCGACGAGAAGGTCTTTCTTGATAGTTTGAAAATGAAAGATAATATCATCACTGATTATTGTATGGAAATTCCACTATCTGTTCAAAGAAAGTATGAAAAAAAATTCGCTCAAAAATTCGCTAACAAAATGATTGTTTTTTTTGCAACTATTTGTTATTGGTTTTTTGAACTTCTCACTCCTCCTGATATTAGACAAATACGATACATTACTCGTGAGTGTGTTTCAAAAATAATGTTACCAACTCGTGATGAAGATGGCTACCCCATTTCAGGCGAAGATGTGGTTCCATAGTAAGATTTTTTCTTAATAAAGTTGAAAAATAAAACTTTTTTCTTATAAACAACGAAAAATGCGTGATAGTCACGCGTGACCTTATGTGACAAGAGGCGTGACATTGCGTGACGGCAAACGTGACATTGCGTGACAGGTCACATAAAATAGCAAAAACCCTTGTCGGGGGGTGCTCGTGGCTGTTCTTGCCTAGCCTCGGCTAGGACTTTCACCTCACCGAAGTGAGGATTTAACCGCTGACAAGGCGGTTGTCATTCCACATTTTACCTCTGGGAGCGAGGTTGAAATCCCGAGGGATTTCTGAGCACCCCCCTGTCACCAGTAGGGCCAAAGCGGGCTCACCCGAGGGTACTCTCCCACTGGAAGGAGTTCCCCTATACCTCGTAATTCACCGCATGCAAGCCCTCAAACAGGGTTCAGATGGTGGCCAACCATCACCCCCCTAAGGCTTTACCAATGAGTGAACTAATTAATATTGATCACTTTCAATATATATTAAACACGCTTTTCTTCTTCTATTCCTTATGGTACCCTTTTTCTGTCCTTCACCTTAATGTCGCAATAATAAGATGTTTTTCCGCATGCGCTTCACAAAATTTTACCTCGACTAGAAAAGTACACGCTATTAAACAAATGTATCTTCAGCACATCTCTTACTATGGCTGTCTGCACAGATCAACATGCGATCTCACAAGACTGGCCAACAGAAGAAAGTTTTGAAAGAAAAGAAATTTTAAAATGGCGGGATATTTCAGACACTATTTACAAAATTAAAAAAGTTAAATGTGACCCTTCACGCGAAAAGGGGGCTTATCCAAATTTCACGCTATGGCTATTTTCACGGTCTTGGCCGTGAAATGAAGAAAAATTATTGGAATGTGAGTGAAATTTCTCCAACACACCGTGAACACGCCATGAAAAAAGTCACGGCCAGCGTGAAATATTTCACGCCGTGAAAAAGGTCATAGTCATTAGTCGCCGTGAAATATAATATTTCACGCCGTGAAAAAGGTCATAGTCTCTGCGAAACATTTCACGGCGTGGACAAATTTACTCCTTACGTTTTACGTGAACATCACTCTCCTACCGTGAATGTTGTTGTATTATTAAATCACGCTTACCTACGGGGGCGCATTTCAGTGATTTGCTTCAAGCATTGAAGCTTGAAAGTCATTATCATTCAAAATCGATACAATCGGTTCCGAAGATCAGGTGTTGACGGCTACACAGGCGTTTGTTATTGCGTTTCCCTGCTAAAAAACACGCAACTTCAGTTTGTTTCTTTTGTGTTTATAGAACAGATTTTCATTTACGAAAACGCAACAGAGTGTTCGCAAGTTTTATCTTTGCATGACGAACGTGACACATACTTTTAGGCATGTATAGTTCAATTAAAAAGAAAAAGAGATTGCGAAACGTGACTCCGTCATGTCGCGAATCAGGCGAATATTGTCGTGTATAAATTAACGGACTTTTTTTCAAGCATTTCACCAAAATCTAATCTTTTCAAATAGAGCTTACAAGTTTCTTCTCTACCGTTTTAAAACTCTCGTGGAAAGCGAAGTATTCACGAATAATAATATTGTACAATATTGCTGGCTACGCCAACGTTGCTAGACTCCGTTGTGCCAAACATGTACTGTCTGTTTATTGCGTCTGTTTATCATATCTGAAAGATATTGATCACAACTTTACAGGCAATTTTTGTCAAGCCGTTTTGTTTTGTTTGTTTGTTGAGTTTTTCACAAAAATTTAATAACGCACTTTTGTACAATTCAAACGATTTAATTACTGTAGAGAATTTGCGTAATAGATATCTTGTTACCACAGCGCGTGATGTTTTAGTTATCTGTCAGTTTTAGTTCATTCTTTTGATTTTCTTGTTAAGATTCGACTATCGCGGAGATTCTTTTACAAATTTTCCGTTTATTCGACTTGTTCAATGTTGCTGCAGCGGAGAGAAAAACAAAGGAACGCAGGTTAGATTTCATGACGTGAAGTTTCTTATCACGGCCGATCAATTTCACGGCGTGAAAATTTTCACTCTTAATTTCACGGAGTGAAAGTTTACAACGATCAGTTTTCTGCATTACCGAGTTTCACGGCGTGAAAGTTTCAACTGATCATTCACGGAATGATTAGTTTCACGCCAGGAGTGAAAGTTTTTTAGCACAGAGTGAACACTGCGTGAAATTTTTAATTCACGCTGTGAAAATTCCAAATCACGCACCGTGACCGTGAAAAAAATTCACGCTTTTTAGTGGGGTCATCAGATACTTGCAAACTTTTTAAAAAACTTTACTAGTACTAGTAAATAAATTTTTGGTGAAAAACTTTACCAGTGAAAATAAAAATTACATAAATGTATAAAAAACAACATATAAAATATAAAAATCATATACTAATAAATGCAAAATCTTGCAAAAAAGAAAACGACTTTTTCGCGAGATATTCCATTTATTAGTACATGTTTCATTGTTAATGCTAGTAAATGCAAAATCTTGCAAAAAAGAAAACGCCTTTTTCGCGAGATATTCCATTTATTAGTACATGTTTCATTGTTAATACTGGTAAATGCAAAATCTTGCAAAAAAGAAAACGCCTTTTTCGCGAGATATTCCATTTATTAGTACATGTTTCATTGTTAATACTGGTAAATGCAAAATCTTGCAAAAATAAAACGCCTTTTTCGCGAGATATTCCATTTATTAGTACATGTTTCATTGTTAATACTAGTAAATGCAAAATCTTGCAAAAAAGAAAACGACTTTTTCGCGAGATATTCCATTTATTAGTACATGTTTCATTGTTAATACTGGTAAATGCAAAATCTTGCAAAAAAGAAAACGCCTTTTTCGCGAGATATTCCATTTATTAGTACATGTTTCATTGTTAATACTAGTAAATGCAAAATCTTGCAAAAAGGAAAACGACTTTTTCGCGAGATATTCCATTTATTAGTACATCTTTCAATATTAATACTACTAAATGTAAAATCTTGCAAAAAAGAAAACGACTTTTTCGCGAGATATTCCATTTATTAGTACATGTTTCATTGTTAATACTAGTAAATGCAAAATCTTGCAAAAAAGGAAAACGACTTTTTCGGGAGATATTCCATTTATTAGTACATCTTTCAATATTAATACTACTAAATGTAAAATCTTGCAAAAAAGAAAACGACTTTTTCGCGAGATATTCCATTTATTAGTATATGTTTCAATATTAATACTAATAAATGCAAAATCTTGCAAAAAAGAAAACGACTTTTTCGCGAGATATTCCATTTATTAGTACATGTTTCATTGTTAATACTAGTAAATGCAAAATCTTGCAAAAAAGGAAAACGACTTTTTCGGGAGATATTCCATTTATTAGTACATCTTTCAATATTAATACTACTAAATGTAAAATCTTGCAAAAAAGAAAACGACTTTTTCGTGAGATATTCCATTTATTAGTATATGTTTCAATATTAATACTAATAAATGCAAAATCTTGCAAAAAAGAAAACGACTTTTTCGCGAGATATTCCATTTATTAGTACATGTTTCATTGTTAATACTAGTAAATGCAAAATCTTGCAAAAAAGAAAACGACTTTTTCGCGAGATATTCCATTTATTGGTACATGTTTTATTGTTAATACTAGTAAATGTAAAATCTTGCAAAAAAGAAAACGCCTTTTTCGCGAGATATTCCATTTATTAGTACATGTTTCAATATTAATACTAGTAAATGCAAAATCTTGCAAAAAAGAAAACGACTTTTTCGCGAGATATTCCATTTATTAGTACATGTTTCATTGTTAATACTAGCAAATGCAAAATCTTGCAAAAAAGAAAACGACTTTTTCGCGAGATATTCCATTTATTAGTACATGTTTCATTGTTAATACTAGTAAATGCAACATCTTGCAAAAAGGAAAACGACTTTTTCGCGAGATATTCCATTTATTAGTACATCTTTCAATATTAATACTAATAAATGCAAATCTTGCAAAAAAGAAAACGACTTTTTCGCGAGATATTCCATTTATTAGTACATGTTTCATTGTTAATACTAGTAAATGCAAAATCTTGCTCCTGCTGTCGTTCCCATAGCCCATCATCATCATCAGTAGTACCAGCCACCCTTTACCTTGACAGCACCACGGTGGCGTTAAGTTGAAATCTGCCGCCTATTTTTTTGAAGGCATATAAGGCACTACGTCACTCGGAACTAAGTCAGTGGTAGTTCTAAAACTCGCGCGAGGTCTGGAAATGGTAACCAATACTTGTGAAATCAACAGGGCGAAGAAGGAGTCGGAGAAATCACAGGCTTACCATCTTCTGTTTGTGCTGCGGACCTGTGCTAGTTGTATATTAATGACATTAATGGCCGCTTCGGTTGTGTACAAAGGATTTTGTGAATACGATAATTAAGGCTTTTTAAACGGATGAAAGTCAAATAAAAACACATTAGAAACATGAATACTGTGTTGATGCATGTTATTATGGGCTTGGTTTTCGATTTAAAACTCTGGGAGGCGGTTTTAGAAACTTGAAGTTTGACCTACTCTATAAATTTATATATATATACTCACAAGGCTTGCATCTTCAAGAACCTCAAATTACCGACCGGCTTGGGATTTCGCCAAAATTAATACACTTAACCTCATGCCTTTGACAAAAGAATCCCGGTTTCCGAAATCACAGTCTTTGTAGTTTGATTTAGCCTGATGTTGACCCATTCGAGTCCACGGACTGACCCTTAAAATCCAGCACAAACTTTCGAATCTTTTGAAAATTTGTTTCTGCGTAAAAATTTGTTTCTTTTTCGTGGAAAAATTCAAGACGGCGCCGCCCGCTTTGCTTCTCGTAAAAAAAAAAAAGAGTTTTCCTCTTGCTCGTCTCACTGCGTTACAGTCAACACATCCTTGGACTCTGGAAAAAAAAAACAAAATGAGGAATGAATATTCTATTGAGAAAGAAAGAAATGTAATATCTTGCAAAAGAGCAGTTTTCCTTTTGGCACGATGGCGCATTTACTAGTATTAATATTGAAACACATACTAATAAATGGAATATCTTGCGAAAAAGTCGTTTTCTTAGCCTGCGAGCAGGCTCTCGTTTGGGTTTTATGCGCGAGATGCGAAACGCGAGTGGCGAAGCCACGAGACGAGCAGCAAAGCCGTGAGAGCGTGGGGCTCGGTGGGCGGGTCTGGGCGAAGAGAGAGCCTGCTCCTATTACTGTAAATTTTTCATTCCCACCCCGGAAGCTATAAAATTTCACAGGAAGTGAGAAATTTGACAGCAACATGTGCAGAGCGCTGGATTGCTGAAGTAAACATAGTTATCAACAACATGGAGCGGGAGTTGAATGCGATTTCGGAGGTTTTAACCAAGTTTCAGGCGGTATCTGGTGTTAGTTTCAAACTGAAAAAAGAGCAGGAGTCTGCAGTGAAAAGCCTCCTGTTAAATCGAGACGTGCTTGCTGTTCTTCCGACGGGAAACCAATGTTATGTGCCGGCGAGGGAAGTGTTAGACAATGCGAAAGTATCTCTGCTTGTAATTTGCTTGTAATTTGCCCTGCTTGTTATCGCGATCGTTTTTTGATCTTCCGGTGTCCTAATTTTTACATGCTCACTTGGATACAAAATAAGGATTTTCACTTGCGTCTTCCCCTGCGATAGATCGTCCACGTTTAGCAAACCGAGCTCCCAATCGCCTCTGCCATTTGTATTCGATTCTGCTTGGTTTAATTCCTCGCTATTCGTGGAACAAAATAAGTTTTTCCTCGACGTAGGTTTCTTTCGTTAGTTTTCTGCGATCTTTGCATCATCATCGCCCTCTACTTGTCGCTTTTGAGATGCAGACTCCTCAACGCCTTTCCTCAGCATCTTTTTGTTTACCGGGCTTCGCTCAGGCGAAGAAACAGACGCCGGAAGACAACGTTTGAACCTTTCTTGACTCTCTGTCTCTGGATCTTGCAACGCACTTGCAACAAAACAAAATAGCTGATGTTTGTTCCGTATTTTCCTTCCACAAGCGGCACAAACTCTGTCCGATTTACTTTCACTACGTGTCACCTTCAATCTTACTTCATCACACTGTTTTGCAAGGACAACACCGATGGATCCTTTCTGCTTGGAAGGTTGAAACAAATTTTCTGTTCCAATCTGGCGGGCCAGTGATCCATACTGGACCTTAAAAGAACAACCACAAAGTCGGCAGTAATCTTTAACTGAAGGAAGAAGAGTTTTTCTACCTCGCCCGGTTTTTTTCTTCGGCGTTTGATTGTT
>OZ034969.1:13017893-13440393 GCA_964030785.1 Siderastrea siderea | reverse complement strand
TTATTTCAGAAAATTAGTACTTATCCTTGGACACAATTTTGTGCACCCCATTTGATACGCCAAGTAACTTTTATGTGGAATTTTAATTCGAATTGTGAAAATCCTGCAAAGCCGTGCTCTAGAATAGACCCTGCAACATATTGATTAATTTTACACCTGAAAAGGAATTTCAGTCAGTAGTCAGTAGTTGATAATCATTAATCACAAAACAGTGCATTATGTGTCACCTGTGTTATCTCTAGTTGAGAGTCCCTTAGATTAGAGTCCAGTTCAGTACCATTGAGCATGTTATTGATTCCCTGAAGAATTGCACCAGAGATAGCATGTTGTCTGGACGTAACAACAGTGTCTGGAGCATCTTCTCCTCTTAGAGGATCTAATTGGAAGATTTGTGATTGCCTCAAAGAACCCTGTTTTAGAGGAGGGAAAGAGATTTTCAGGAACGAGGGCTAAGAACATAACCATCCTACGCCAAATTCTAGATCATTTTTGTGTTTCTTGTGTTTCCTCAGATTTGTTAGCACTTCAGTACAATGCATGTGGACTACATTATTTGTTTGATAAACAAAATTTGTCCTCTATTTCTTCTAGTTTGGCTGCCAGTTTCCAGACAGAAAAAAAAAGAAGAAAAAAAAATGACCTGAAATGTGACATAGGATGGTTATACTGTCAGCCCTTCAATTATTTTAATTATTAAAATATTAAAATAATTGAAGGGCTAAGAGCATAACCATTTTAAAAAATGTGTGTGTGAATTAAAGGAGCTACATCACAGTACATTCATTCATTTTTCTGATCTGACAAAATTACTTTTACATTGAAGGAAACTTCAAAATAAGTTTCCTAAGGTAGAAAAACATCAAAGAAGTACTAATAAACCAAACCTAAACAAGGATGGTTATGACTGAGGGAGATTTAGATGGATTATGAATGACAAACTTGAAAAAATTTGCCAGTTTTTTCAAGATGCGTTATCCGTGACGTATCTCCTTTCAATTCACAAGAACTGCAGGAGAAAGAAATGAAAAGACAGAGATCATTGTAACTTAACAAGTTGCAAATTCATAAGAACCTGAAAAAAAATATGAGGCTTCAATGGATTCAAACCCATGACCTCTGTGATACTGGTGCAAATGAACTACCATTAATTGAGCTATGAAGCCAATGACAGTTCCCACAGCCAGTGACTTCATAATTGGAAAAACTATCATTATTTCCTGTGAACTGAGGAAGATATATGTGATGTGTGTATAAATTTAATTTATATGAACTGCAGCAGAAATAATTGAAGATGGAAAAGAGATCATTGAAGTTTTTAATAAGTTTCAAATAGTGACTTACCCACCAAAAAATAATAACAACAAATTATAACTTACTTTGCTTCTGTTGCTCGTGTTCTTTCTGAAAAGAAAAAGGTTTTTTTCAATCTTACTTCCAAAAGGATTTGGCAACATGTATCACTTTTCTGCTTTAGTTTGATGCCCATTAAACCAGTCCAGAGCAGTTGACCAATCAACCCAACTGAAAATAGTTCTATTACAAAAGAACATGCAATTAAAAACTATAACAACACAACCTATGCTCTTCCTCACCCACCCCACCCCCCCCCCCCCCGTCCACCCATATGGCCCTCCTGGAATGTTTATTTTCATTTTTTCCAGGATGTTATGCTTCGGAATTAGGTAGAAGGCATCTGTAGGGATATTAAAGCTTGTTAACTCTAATTTTCTCTTGAAAAGTATAAGTCCCTCAAAAATCCCTCCACCAAATCTCCATGCACACTAACCTGGATTTTTTCTTTTTCGGCGCAATAGAAAATCTGTCACCATAATTCCGCGAGGTTTGTGCACAGAATATCCTTCGAGGAATAAGCTGGATTTCAACGTTCTTTAGAGTGATCGTAGAGAAGGTATTAATCGCAAAATGAACCAATTTTCTGTATCTTGTAAACAAACTCATCCCCTTCCTTGAGGAGAAATGGTTACTTACGTCATGTATGCTACACGTTATGTTACATCATACATAAGGCTTGGTGGCCAGGTAGTTTTCCAACTGAAGAGAAAAGCCTGAGGACGAAGTTGAGCTGAGCGACCAGGGAAAAAGTCAAAATGGCGGACGAAGGTGACACTTTTCACAAGCGAAAAAGAGCTAAACTAGAGCTGCGAAAATACGCTAAACTGCCAATATGGATATGCGAAAATCACGATGAAGTCCTCTACTATATCCACAGAGCTATCGCGTCAAGGCATATTGCATTTGAAGGATTAACAGTGCTTCATTTTGATTCGCATCCTGATCTTACTGTTCCGGTAAAGATGGCGGCAGATACAGTTTTTGAGCAAAGTGAACTGTATGAGGAGATTAGTATTGCAGATTGGATTCTACCCGCTGTCTATGCCGGACATGTTAGTCGAGTCGTGTGGGTAAAACCACCCTGGGCGGATCAGATAAGAGAAGGAATGTTTAACTTCAAAGTTGGCAAACATAAGGAGACAGGGTTTGTGAGGTACAGTGTAGGGAATTGCAGTCACTTCATCCATACGTTTGTTCGCCACAAACTAATACACCCTCACGAATTTATCTACGTGTTAGAGCGTTAAATCTCAAAATAGTCCGCAGTTTATTTGCATGGTATCCAGTCCCTTTTTATCAACAATTATATTTATGTCTACATGTATGAATTGACTCATGTCCACTCCCTCATAACATGCCTTGTTTGTCTGTTTGTTTTCTAAGTTACACCTGCATTTATTGCACAGCTGTAACAAAAGCGACACCCAGGGCAGGTGTAATGGGTTACAGCCCATATTAAATCGGGAATAAACTATCACATAACATAAACATAGGCCCGCAATGCGTGCAGAACCGACGAAGTGTTGGTTCGTCTCGAAAAGAAAGCAAGCGAGGAGTACGTGATTGCAGGTTTAATAACATTCAAGCATTTGTAACAGCACGTTGCAGTAAAAGTGTGTAACTGTAATTAACGCTGAAATTTGACCAACTGAAAAGGCGATCAATACCCTGGAAAGGACGTCAACTGAATTATTCACCCTCTCCTCACCAAACATAGCTCCACAGACTATGCTCATGACCTCATCCATTCTTCACTCAAGACCATTTTTCGCTGTCTTTTGGTCGGTCTGCCTCAAAACGCTGAACAAAAAGGCCATCACAATTCTCAAAACAGACGCATTTCAAAAAATGGGCGATAATTTTCCCAATATAAAAGTAACCACATCTTTAAGATTGATCAGTATGGGCACCGTAACAGCCCAAAAGAATTGAACTTTTCCCCACACCTGGGAACCACGCTTTGTGCACAGTTTCCTTTAATCATGTCAAGGGCTCTTTAAGCCAAATTGTGAATGCAAATACGAAATAAATCATTGCTATGCTCTATCGTACAGGTTACAAGAAAGCGCATTATAGGCATTTACCAGTCGTTTTGACCCACTCCACCCTCGATTAATGTTTTTACTTGGCTCAACGTGCCATGCTTACTGGCGTAACGAAAATTGTGACAGTATTTTGCCCTTTGCGTTACCGAATGACGTAATGTTTAAAATCTGATGACTCAGCTCATCTGTCTTATCGCTTTGAATATTTAATTTTGTTGAATTAAACTAAAAAATTAAATGTTGATATACTTTTGTCCACAACTGAACATGCTTTTACCGAGAGTTGTAAGCAATGTATTTATATACTGTTGTGAATAGGGCACTATAAAAACATGATCATCGATAAAGATAAACACATCGTCAGAATCTCAACGTGCTAACCGGCGTGACGAAAATTGTGACAGCATTTTGTCTTTTGCGTTACCGAATGACGTAATGTTTAAAATCGGATGACTCAGCTCATCTGTCTTATCGCTTTGAATATTTTGTTAAATTAAAATCAAAATTTAAAGATATATTTGGCCACAACTGAACATGCGGTTATCGAGAGTTGTGAGCGAAGCATTTATATACTGTTGTGAATGTATGGCACTATAAATACATGATTTTCGATCTGGAGAAATTGGTAAAAAGCGAAGTCGTCGCTTTATCTCAAACACGTTAAAGCATGTCTTATGACGTAATTGTTAAATCCGGTTTGCTCTTCCGGAGTCAGCAAGTCAGTGTCTCGAACTCTAAAATCGAACAAATCGGTTTAAAATCAAAAGTAAAGCAGAAAAATTAACTGAAAAGAGTAACTGGTATATAATTCCGGGCCGCTTATACTATCCAAGAAGATCCAGCCTCGTGTAGTAATTCATTTCCCACCTGCGAATAACCTTTCTTAACGTTGGCAGCTGGATACGTTCAGAGTATTAAACCGGTAAACATAACCACAACAACATACACCAGAATTTTCCTCTCATAACATTTACTGAGAACGATGCTATGCTTACGATGTTTCAGCAACACTTTGGTCCCACCAGCATCAACAGTGCCACTGGACATCACCTCCTGCTATTATCAGTCCTCATTGCTTTCTTTCACTAGTATTGCACAGATATTTCAGTCCGGCCAAAGCCAACACTGCTCGGCGGACGTGTGCTTCTACACTACGATACTTTTTATGTGGCCCTTGTCCTATCGTGCGTGCGTGTGTGTACTAATCGATGTCTGTGTAAAACTTCTTCTCTATATGTTCAGAGGTCAGCACAAAATTATACCACAACACGGTCGAAGCAAATCTTCCACCAAGCCTCCGTCACCTTTCTTGACCTGCCAATTTAAAATGGCGACTCCGCTCTTGTTCTCACGTCATCCCATCCCGTGGGCCATAGCAAAATACACCTTGTGAACCTTACACGACGTATTTTGACCGACCAAACCAGTCGACCCTCTTGTCACGACTGCTCTAACTCGACTTCGTCGGTTAAAAATTGTAATACATCACTTAAGTTCTTAACCTGTAATAACTGGCGTAATTAACTTTTTAGGGTTACGTGTTCTGAAGGGTATTTTGTAGAAGAACTGCTTTATGCTGATGAAGAGTCATTAGAGAACTGTCAAGATCTTGAACTGATTGTGTGTACTCTTAAACCAGGATTAATGCAAACTAAAGAAAACAACCGTCTGGATGATTCTTCTCAGGTTAAAGAAAGCCAAAGCTCAAATAAGTTGGATATGAAGGACAAGGAAAGTGAAAATAGACTTTCCAGTTCTGTGTTAAGGAGACTGGAAGAAGAACCAAGTATGCATGAAGTACACTACGGTGAAATGAAGGGTGAGAGTTGTTGCAAGGAAAAAGGCAAGAGTGACTCTGATGAGAGTAAAGATTGTAACACTGCAGAAGGTGAACATCTGGTCTTAACAGCTGCTGATATGAGGTGTTCTTGCTCAGAACACACAAAATATGGGGGCGTCAATGAAATGGAGGAAGTGACTGGCTTTTGTAATACTCTCTCAAATGTGATTTTACAAGAAAGCAGTTTCATCTTGGATATTGATATGGATTATTTTTCAACACAGAACCCTTTCAAACTTCTCTACACAGAAGTAAGTACTAAATTTTTAGTGTGTCATTTCAATGAATGCAGTTCTTAGTTAATTTGTCACTTTTGTGATGAATTGGAATGATAAATCTGCACTTACTGATTATTCACTCAAAATTTTAACCGTCGAAGAAATTGGGACCACCTACATTAAAAAATCGGATAATTTAAGGGCTAGGATAAGCAAAGTTTGACTGTGTGTGACAAACAGGAGCAAAAAGTTACATTGTACTTTTGAACAATTATATTCTTTCTTTAGTTGCTATATGCTGTTTTTAAAATTAATTTTGTGATAATCATTTGTGCCTTATTTGTCTTATATTTCTTATAGGATGACTTTGAGTGTCTTAGAGATATTTATAAATTTGAGGAGCCTTTATCAACCAGCAAAAAGGTAAATGCAACTTAGAATCCTGATTGCTGAAACCATTAAGATGGTAATGGAAGTTTGACTTATCAGGGATGAAGTTACTGTAATCAGTGAAGGAGGAGAAACTGCTATCAGGCTGCATGAGGGGAAAGTTCAAGGTAACAAGGTTATGAGTAATCAAGATTCTACTGGAAACAGTTCAAAGTGGCTGTTATAACGTAACAGGGAAATTTGTGCAATCTAATTCAATAGCACAAGCATGCACCATAACCCGATGTACCCATAAAATGAAGTGTGCAAATGTTTTTGTGCTGAAAAATTGCACTGCCCTCAATGGGTTAAAGTTTGTTTGTCACCATTTCTGGGTTGATATGTCATAAAAGAATTGGTTCATGCTGTTAGCTGTGCATCCATTGAGTTATGGAATGATGCACTTGGGAAGTTTGGAGAGCACTCAAGAAGCTAGTAGGAGTTGCTCTCGGCTGCACCTCAAGCAACTCTTACGGTTCCCTCATGCTCTCCAAACTTCCTGTGTGCATCCGTGGCTCAAGAGATGCATGCTTAAGCATAAACCCATTGTTAAGCAGTAAGTGGGCTGTAAATTAGTACTTTTCTTGTTTCCAGTAGTCACACATGGCTCATAAGGCAATCTACTTAGCCAGAGCTTAGCTCTGGTTTTCTATCATAAAACAATTAGGCCTGGGTATAGTACAGTGTAAAACCGTAGCTACTTCTGTTCAACCCACCATCCAAGTGCTCCATGATGTCTGACATTACTGTAATTTGTATTGACTGTATGCTTTCACTCTTTAGGACTTCGACAGTTGCATTAGGACACGCCAAGCACAAGTGGAGAAAATTGAGGCTACCTATACATGCCTGCAAGAACAGTCATCCGGTATCAGTGACAAACTCCCTGCTCATTGTCACATCAATCAAGATCTTGTAAAACTAACAGATAGAATAAAACTGTGTCATGGGGGGAAGCTTGATTATGAAATGGTAATTAATGAGACGAATTAAGACGGAATCCATCAGGAAATTGAGTAATTTTAATTTTCAGTGGACAAAAACCTTGTACCAGAGTAATTTAAAGCATATCACATTCTTTTTTTACACCTTTTAAGAGCTATAAATGTAATTTGTTATCTGTAATAGCCCCAAAGACAATTTCTTATTGGAGCCCGAGAAAATAAATTTCAAATTTCACAAAATGAAATCTTACGCATCAAATTTTACCTGTGCTTACACAATTTTTGTGAAATTTGAAATTTAATTTCTCGGGCTCCCATAAGAAATTGTCTTTATTGTTATTACTGATAACTAATTACGTCTATAGCTCTTAAAAAGTGTAAAACAGAATGCGATACACTTTAAATTATTCTGGTACAAGGTTTTTGTCCACTGATTACTTAATTTCCTGATGGATTCCATCTTAATTTCTGTTAGTTTGAATTATTTTATAATGCAGCCTGTCATGAGGACAAAATTCTTTCACAGCCTCCATGATTTTTCATCAAAATGGGCAGGTCACATGAAGGGAATTACTGCAGCTGCAACCTGTTGCTACATCAATTCATATTCCTGTGACCTGCAGCATACTGTAGAATGCTTGATACCATGCACTGTAATGTTGTTGTTCATTTATGTTCACCAAACCAAGACATTTGGACATGGATATGACAAAGTCTTTGGGAGGTGAAGAATATAAATTGATTTCTATTTTAATTGATAAAAAAGTGTGTTAAAAATTTACTTTCAAATCTTAAGATGTGCTTTCATTCTTTTTAGCTTCACTTTTCAGGAATGTCATCAGATATACCTCATCATGTGAGTTCTTATGAAGTGATTGACGGCTTAATGGTTTCCATGGCAAAAGTGTTAAAAAACCTTCCGAAACCAACCATTATCACTATGGCTAGGTAAGTTCTTGTATAGCATATTATTATTTTAGTAAATGAAATTAATAATTTTATGTGTGCATGTATTTTATTTAATCAGGAAAGGTTTCCAGTTTTTTATGGTAATTTTTCTAAGTAATAGTTGTCTTGCAGCATCCACGATTTTGTTGTCTACTGAAGCAATAGCTAAGATTGTTCATCAACTCACCTTGTTATGTGTTCAATGAAAATGCAGCCGCATAGTCTAACTCTTAATTTGAAATCCTTACCCTGGTACAGTATTTCCAAGACAAATTTGTATCTTTTCCCCTTTCAAACCTAACCCTAAAAACTATATCTCTTTTCAGCCAAAATGACCAAATTCTATTTCTGAGGCCCCATTGGGGGGGGGCGGGGGGGTCTTGGTATCCCATATCCCTTTAACTTTTTCTTGAAATATCCCTTATCCCCTTAGATTGTGCGGTATCGTATCCCTAAAATGATGAGTACTGATGATGTCATTTTCTGACACCAAAAATTTTGTATTGTTGCTTAGTAAATACGAAACTAACCTTTCTACCATCCTGGACCCTGCCATTCTCTCAAAATAAAGTGCTCTAGTATTTGTCAGCTCTGTCAGTTTCAGCCTTCGTACGACGACTGCTCCCTCCAATTCAGCTTTTCCATGTCAAACGCTAACTAAAATATCTTCCTCTTTGCTTAAAACGTGAATATTTAGAATATCTTCTAGTTTGGTATTTTTTCCTTTGAAGAACTCATTGTCAGCTGTCCGTTTCACACTTGATGAATACTGAAAAACTGCTGGGCAGATCCAGGTTTTACACAAAGGGTTTTGGGCAAGTGACTGCCACGTGCTGGAGCATGTAGGGGGTCTGGGGGCATGCTCCCTCGGGAAGTTTTGAAATTTATGTCCTCGGAAATGCAATTTCCAGCGTTCTGAGGGGTAATTTAAGTTGTTTAATTGCTTTGAAATCATCTTAGCTTTGTGCTAACTTAAGTTGAAAAACGTTCTTAAATATTTACATTAATTGAGACCATTTTGACTATTGAAATTAAAACTGGAAATTGCAGTTATTTATTTGTATTTACTGTAAGCATTTGCTCTGAGAAATAATGCTTCTTCAAAAACTGTCTGGATCAATGAGCAACGTTCTTCAAGGTTGCTGTTCTGCAAATGTCTCAGCTACAGCGTCATAATCCACAAGCCTTTGATAGTGTATGTTCATTAGCCTGAAGCTGGACAGTCTTTCCGTTGTCATGGTAGTCTGCATGTAGTTTCAACAAAGCCGTGTTCAAAGCTGTACTGTTTTCCCACCTGTTGTCAGCTGAAGTGACTGGAATAGTGCAAGCAATTCGCAACAAACAGTAGATGTTTGGGAACATGCTGGGATCAACCAACATCAAAAACGCACAGTTTTAGATGTTTTAGGGGGTTTGACTGAACCACCCAACCAGCCCTAGATCTGCCCAAAACTAATGATCCATAATGCCTGACATGCCTGTAATGATTGCTAATTTAGTATCAAAATGGATGCTTTCTTTGTTTCATAAATGACCAGAAATCTTGGGAACCTCGCATTGAATATCCCCATAATTCTTTTTCAAATATCTTTTATCCCTATAACTTTTTCCTCAAATATCCTGTATCCCTATAATCATTTCCTGTTTTCAGACCAAAATGGCTTACTGACCATGGTCCTACGTTGTGGTAGCACTTATCCCCGTCTGCCTGGTTACGAAACAGAAACATACATACAATCAAACCTCCAAAAAGTGGGCGCCTTCAATCGTGGTAATTTCTCTACTAAAACTCTACATTTTCAACCTCCCGTGGGGAGCAAATGTGACACTCATTTCAGGGTCCCCAGGGCTAAAACAGTTCGCTGACCTTCAAATGCTTGTCTCAGCTTGAAAGCAGACACATGTCAACTGCTTATTCATTCTTATGAGAGGTCCCACGGTGTTACTAAGGGTTATTTTACAAAAAATAACTTACTTTTCTTATTTCGTTATTTATTTTGTTTATTTTAGGTCTTCTTATGACGAGTACACTCCTGCAGATCAAGTAGAATATATTCAATCTTCTCTTCTTCAAGTTCTGTCTTCTTGTTATGGGGAGAACACAGAGGTACACAAGTGTTATCAAACTAATGAATAGCTTACAAGAGTGAAGGACTTTACAAAAGGCTCCAGCTATTTCAAACACACAAAGGAAACAATTTTTTTATTGAGATAGCTCACGGTAGATAACTATGAAACACCATCCAAAGGAAACAGGTTTCACTCCAAGAAAACAGGGATTCCAGATAACCAGGGTTTGAGATGGCCGGTGTCTACTATAAATTAGAAGGAAATTTCATCTCTGAAATCCTGGACAATGCTAACTCGGGGGCTTAACACAAAATTATCTACTGAAGATAAACAAGCCATTCCTTATTAGTTGTAAGGAGAAAACAGAGAGAGAAAATGATGAAAAAATTAAACAAAAAATTCCTTGGGGACCGTGTGTACGTTTCTATATTTTAATACTTCTCTTTCATGCTCTGATAATATAATAAACTTTGTTCTATACCTCATAATCAAATTCCAGTCGACGATCTTCCAATTTTGCCGAGAACGCTGCTTTCTTAAATCTCTCATTCTGCTTTGGAGCGATGTAATTTTTCCAGTCCCCATCCACTCCCTTTCAAAGTGACAACTCTGGATTCTTTTTATTCTCAGTGACCCTGTAGCTTGTTTCATGTTTCGTCATTCAGTGGAATGTACACTACCCAGCAATGCGATTGATGAGTTCAGCTACCAATTTCGGGAAGCCAACAGCAGCTAGGAAAGCTGGAAGATAGGTCTCCTTTCCCTAAAATTTTCTTGTGACCAGAATTTTCAGCTGATGTATCTGAACAGATCAAACTTTGTTAGCCTACACAAATATCCCTTCCAAAGGCGCTAAAATAATCTGAGAAAACAGCAAGTGAAGGCTTAAGTATTTTGCTTAAATTTTCTCGTTGGGTGCGTCTGGTTTTTGTCGTTTTTTATTTATTTATTTATTTTTTTTATTCCAAGTCATGATGAAGTAACGAAAACCCAGTATTATTTAAAAAGTCTTAATTTCAATTGGGAATTTTTAAGGCCTTGAAAAGGTCTTGCCAATATTAAGAGCGGCTATCCGTAACTTTCACCTAGGACCATGCAAGATAGAAAAATCGAAAAATGCCAAACTTTGTCACAATAAAGGTCTTCCCAAACCATTTATAAAAATATAAGTTTCAGTTTATTTCGGTAGATATTTTACCGTTACGACGACTTTATCATACCGATGGCTCGGGGGCGAGTAAAAACGAGTTGAAAGTGTCACTTAAATCAACCGCTCGTCTTGAATTGTCAAGACAGAAATATCAATATCAAAGCGGCTATCTCTAAAATAGGGAACAGGGAATCGACGAACGGGGAACGGGGAACGGGGAATGGGGAATGGGGAATCTCTAAAATAGGGAATCTCTAAAACGGGGAATCTCTAAAATAGGGAATCTCTAAAATGGGGAATCTCTAAAATGGGGAATCTCTAAAATAGGGAATCTCTAAAAGGGGGAATCTCTAAAATAGGGAAACTCTAAAATGGGGAATCTCTAAAATAGGGAATCTATAAAATGGGGAATCTCTAAAATAGGGAATCGCTAAAACGGGGAATCTCTAAAATAGGGAATCTCTAAAATAGAGAATCTCTAAAATAGGGAATCTCTAAAACGGGGAATCTCTAAAATAGGGAATCTCTAAAATAGGGAATCTCTAAAACGGAGAATCTCTAAAATGGGGAATCTCTAAAACGGGGAATCTCTAAAACGGGGAATCTCTAAAATAGGGAATCTCTAAAACGGGGAATCTCTAAAATAGGGAATCTCTAAAACGGGGAATCTCTAAAATAGGGAATCTCTAAAATAGGGAATCTCTAAAATGGGGAATCTCTAAAATAGGGATCTCTAAAATGGGGAATCTCTAAAATAGGGAATCTCTAAAATGGGGAATCTCTCAAATAGGGAATCTCTAAAATGGGGAATCTCTAAAATAGAGAATCTCTAAGACGGGGAATCTCTAAAATAGGGAATCTCTAAAACGGGGAATCTCTAAAAGAGGGAATCTCTAAAACGGGGAATCTCTAAAATAGGGAATCTCTAAAATAGGGAATCTCTAAAACGGGGAATCTCTAAAATAGGGAATCTGTAAAATAGGGAATCTCTAAAACGGAGAATCTCTAAAATGGGGAATCTCTAAAACGGGGAATCTCTAAAACGGGGAATCTCTAAAATAGGGAATCTCTAAAATAGGGAATCTCTAAGATGGGGAATCTCTAAAATAGGGAATCTCTAAAACGGGGAATCTCTAAAATAGAGAATCTCTAAAATGGGGAATCTCTAAAATAGGGAATCTCTAAAACGGGGAATCTCTAAAATAGAGAATCTCTAAAACGGGGAATCTCTAAAATAGGGAATCTCTAAGACGGGGAATCTCTAAAATAGGGAATCTCCAAAATGGGGAATCTCTAAAATAGGGAATCTTTAAAATGGGGAATCTCTAAAATAGGGAATCTCTAAAACGGGGAATCTCTAAAATAGGGAATCTCTAAAACGGGGAATCTCTAAAATAGGGAATCTCTAAAACGGGGAATCTCAAAAATAGGGAATCTCTAAAACGGGGAATCTCTAAAATAGGGAATCTGTAAAATAGGGAATCTCTAAGACGGAGAATCTCTAAAATAGGGAATCTCTAAAACGGGGAATCTCTAAAATAGGGAATCTCTAAAATAGGGAATCTCTAAAACGGAGAATCTCTAAAATGGGGAATCTCTAAAACGGGGAATCTCTAAAACGGGGAATCTCTAAAATAGGGAATCTCTAAAACGGGGAATCTCTAAAATAGGGAATCTCTAAAACGGGGAATCTCTAAAATAGGGAATCTCTAAAATAGGGAATCTCTAAAATGGGGAATCTCTAAAATAGGGATCTCTAAAATGGGGAATCTCTCAAATAGGGAATCTCTAAAATGGGGAATCTCTAAAATAGGGAATCTCTAAGACGGGGAATCTCTAAAATAGGGAATCTCTAAAACGGGGAATCTCTAAAAGAGGGAATCTCTAAAACGGGGAATCTCTAAAATAGGGAATCTCTAAAATAGGGAATCTCTAAAACGGGGAATCTCTAAAATAGGGAATCTGTAAAATAGGGAATCTCTAAAACGGAGAATCTCTAAAATGGGGAATCTCTAAAACGGGGAATCTCTAAAACGGGGAATCTCTAAAATAGGGAATCTCTAAAATAGGGAATCTCTAAGATGGGGAATCTCTAAAATAGGGAATCTCTAAAACGGGGAATCTCTAAAATAGAGAATCTCTAAAATGGGGAATCTCTAAAATGGGGAATCTCTAAAACGGGGAATCTCTAAAATAGAGAATCTCTAAAATGGGGAATCTCTAAAATAGGGAATCTCTAAGACGGGGAATCTCTAAAATAGGGAATCTCCAAAATGGGGAATCTCTAAAATAGGGAATCTTTAAAATGGGGAATCTCTAAAATAGGGAATCTCTAAAACGGGGAATCTCTAAAACAGGGAATCTCTAAAACGGGGAATCTCTAAAATAGGGAATCTCTAAAACGGGGAATCTCAAAAATAGGGAATCTCTAAAACGGGGAATCTCTAAAATAGGGAATCTGTAAAATAGGGAATCTCTAAGACGGAGAATCTCTAAAATAGGGAATCTCTAAAACGGGGAATCTCTAAAACGGGGAATCTCTAAAATAGGGAATCTCTAAAACGGGGAATCTCTAAAATAGGGAATCTCTAAAATGGGGAATCTCTAAAATGGGGAATCTCTAAAATAGGGATCTCTAAAACGGGGAATCTCTCAAATAGGGAATCTCTAAAATGGGGAATCTCTAAAATAGGGAATCTCTAAGACGGGGAATCTCTAAAAGAGGGAATCTCTAAAACGGGGAATCTCTAAAATAGGGAATCTCTAAAATGGGGAATCTCTGAAATAGGGAATCTGTAAAATAGGGAATCTCTAAAACGGAGAATCTCTAAAATAGGGAATCTCTAAAACGGGGAATCTCTAAAATAGGGAATCTCTAAACTAGGGAATCTCTAAAATGGGGAATCTCTAAAATAGTGAATCTCTAAAACGGGAATCTCTAAAATAGAGAATCTCTAAAATGGGGAATCTCTAAAATAGGGAACCTCTAAGACGGGGAATCTCTAAAATAGGGAATCTCTAAAATGGGGAATCTCTAAACTAGGGAATCTCTAAAATAGGGAATCTAAAATAGGGAATCTCTAAAACGGGGAATCTCTAAAACAGGGAATCTCTAAAACGGGGAACCTCTAAAATAGGGAATCTCTAAAACGGAGAATCTCTAAAATAGGGAATCTCTAAAATAGGGAATCTCTAAAACGGGGAATCTCTAAAATAGGGAATCTCTAAAATAGGGAATCTCTAAAACGGGGAATCTCTAAAATAGGGAATCTCTAAAGCGGGGAATCTCTAAAATAGGGAATCTCTAAAACGGGGAATCGCTAAAACAAAAAATTCTCACAGCGGTCCTTTCGAAACTCAGCTCAGCGGGGTCAAAAGGTCACGTTCGTGGGGTATGAATGGTGCGACCACCAGCAGTTTGTTGGTTTCTCGTTTTAACGGTTCTCTGGTTGGTGATGTATTTATGATTGCCGGTAGTAAAAACCAGCGAATACCAGTTGGGTTTTGACGTTTAGTTCGGTCAGTTCGTGTTATTGAAAGGCGTAGTAATTATTTATGTCTGTGGGGCATATCGAATTTCGCAAAACTTATTTCCCTCGAGACATTTGGATGTATCAAGCAACCCTTTTTCCGCAATTTGTTAACTCTGTTGAATTTGCACAAACTTTCTTCAGCTGCCACAGTTTCCACGGCGGGTAATTTTATTCTTAACTCAGCGTTTCACTTGCACGCCGATCCAGAACCCGCATCCAGAACAACTTACGCCGTACTGATGAGCTCTAAGAAGAGCGAAACAGCTGTCTACGGCTCTAAGTTCTAAGTTCTATCGGTGTCGTGTTGATGTCTTGCAAAGTCAGTTTAGCCTTGCTGCTATGTTTGTCATTACAGATTTTTGCTGGTAGTCTTCCTGAAGTGTTTACGATCTATACTCGCCGGCCTTCATTTTTGTTCAACAGAGTCTATGTAGCCGTTATTTGTTGGGTCGTCACGAAGGAGCGTTGCGTGATTACCCAAATGCATAGGAGACGACATTGATCAGTGACATCAGTTTCCCAAAACTAGAAATTGTGGTACCGGTGCACGTGCGATATTTTAATTTCCGACATCGCTTGTGTGCAGACATGAATTATTCCTTCCCATAATTCGTGTATGTACGCAGGCTACGTACGTGAAATTTTGAGAAAAATTTTAGTAGCTTAATAATTTCACGTACGTGAAATTAATTTCCGTTTCTTTTTCGTTTTTCCGCTTTGTTTCGTTTTATTCCTTTTTCGTTATGTTTGGTTCCATTCGATTCCGTGTTCGCAGTTACCACAAACAAATTACAGCTGCTTTACAAATTAATGGAAGCGCTGCTTAAAGATCCGAACTTGATTTAGGAAGTTACCTTTTTACGTTAACGTAAGCCGTTCGTACATCGTCTCTAATGTTATATACGCACGTAAAGCTAGTTAAATTCACGCCTGTACGCACGTAAAATTTACGCAACAGCTTTGCGCTTCAGGTTACCGAATGAGTCGATCTGCTCAAGTAAGCTATACAGGCTCTAGCGATTACAATAAATACGTTTTCACATGCATATGTAAGCCTCACAGATGCTACCCTGGCTCCACAGGCCCGTTGAGTATAGATCAGATAGATAAGCAGGGGTATATCAGCCGCATCACAGCAGTTGGAGGTAATTTATTAGTGCGCCTTTCAAGCAGAGATTTACATAACGCGAACTCTGAAATTCACAACCCAACTGATGACCCCATTTGTTTCCCTGCCGACAATCATAGTTAGTATCGACCTCAGACGTTTTTTGAGGGGGGGGGGGGATTTTTTTGGCCCGCTTCATGGGCCATTGATTTCAATCCGCGCGTTTGAAAAGAATGACCACATGATCACAAGTTCGATGACTACAAGCTGAACCCAAGATCTGTACTGAAAATGCGATGAATGAATGAACTGGCAATCATCAGAAATGCTCTCAAATAACGCCGTTCCTGAAATAAAAGGTCGCCCTTGAGGAAAAATTCAGAAAAAGTGTTATCTGAGGCCAAGAAATATGACGGCGAGTAAAAATTCATTCACCAAAAGTTGAGTGTTGCTGATCTTTGCCGATCTTGCGATCCATAAACTTGTGATCACCTGGTTATCTTTTTCAAACCGCGGAGTGAAATCAATAGTCCGTGAAGGGAGCTAAAAAGACCCTTCTTAACGGACGTCTGAGGTCCGAAATCAATCTGTCATACAACGCGACGTTGACCTTTTTACCCCGCTAAGCTGAGCTTCTAAAGAACCGATGCTATGATTTTAAGGTTTGCCATTTCAGAGATTTTCCAGTTTAGAGATTCCCCGTTTTAGAGATTCCCTATTTTAGAGATTCCCCGTTTTAGAGATTCCCTATTTTACGGGGAATCTCTATTTTAGAGATTCCCCGTTTTAGAGATTCCCTATTTTAGAGATTCCCCGTTTTAGAGATTCCCCGTTTTAGAGATTCCCTATTTTAGAGATTCCCTATTTTAGAGATTCCCCATTTTAGAGATTCCCCATTTTAGAGATTCCCTATTTTAGAGATTCCCCGTTTTAGAGATTCCCTATTTTAGAGATTCCCCGTTTTAGAGATTCCCTATTTTAGAGATTCCCCGTTTTAGAGATTCCCTATTTTAGAGATTCCCCGTTTTAGAGATTCCCTATTTTAGAGATTCCCTATTTTAGAGATTCCCCGTTTTAGAGATTCCCCATTTTAGAGATTCCCTATTTTAGAGATTCCCCATTTTAGAGATTCCCCATTTTAGAGATTCCCTATTTTAGAGATTCCCCGTTTTAGAGATTCCCCATTTTAGAGATTCCCTATTTTAGAGATTCCCCATTTTAGATATTCCCTATTTTAGAGATTCCCCATTTTAAAGATTCCCTATTTTAGAGATTCCCCATTTTAGAGATTCCCTATTTTAGAGATTCCCCGTTTTAGAGATTCCCTATTTTAGGGATTCCCCGTTTTAGAGATTCCCTATTTTAGAGATTCCCCATTTTAGAGATTCCCTATTTTAGAGATTCCCCGTTTTAGAGATTCCCTATTTTAGAGATTCCCCGTTCCCCATTCCCCGTTCCCCGTTCCCCGTTCCCCGTTCTTCCATTCCCCGTTCCCTATTTTAGAGATAGCCATATCAAAACCATGTAGTATAAGTAGGATATTTCCTTGACATGTTTGCTTTGTCAAATTTGAAATCGATGGAAACCAGAATTTTTAACAGATTTTTAAAATGTAACCGTTTCGAGCGGCATAGTCGCACGCTAAAAAATGGCGAAATTCAGGACCAAAAAAAGCACTCTGGTATATGGCTTTCGCCGCTGCGACTACACTTGTTGGAATAAGCAATCTTTCCTCTACGATTTGATGAAAAAAATTTTTTGGGTAAATGAAATGGTAAATTTTGGGAGCGCTTTATCTACACCCTTTTTTGCAAGCGAAGACGACCTTTTGACCTTGACAAGCGGGGAAGTAATGACCAGCATTTTCAAATAACACGCGCTAATTCCATTTTTTAAAGAAAAGTTTCACAATGTTTGGTACTTACTAATTAACAGAACCTCAAATAAAGTCATCAGCCGAAAACAGGACAGGTTTTCGCTCGCAAATACGTTTTTTTGGCAAAGGCAAACTTCGGTTGTTGGTGATTAACATCGGCAAATTTGCATAAATTTGAAACATTTTTCTTTCACAACAAAGTCGGTTTTCTGCCTTCAGTTTTTTTCCAAAACAATGGTAAAGAAGACCAATAAAGTGTGACCCAACTATTTATAAAGAAAATCTTACCTTAATGACTCTTTTCTGATGAAGAAACGTCGAGATTTCTTCTGGCCGCGCGAGACAACCGTCGAACATTTTTGGGTGGTCGCGAAAACGTTGCTGTCACGCAATATACACACTGGTCTTAAATTACAAACCAGAAAGGTCCCATCCTGGCTTTTATCGTGTTATTTTGGAGCCACACATACGATCCTCAATTTAAAAGTGTGGGCAGTTCACGGAAAGACAAGGCAGCAGAAAAGGCTCAGATGCTATTGAAAGTATTCAACAACATGCAAAGTGTAGAGCTGGAGAGGGGAGGGGATGAGGGGAAGGGCATATAAAAGCGACGGGATTGATCCTCGGACATGTTAAAAGGACCTCATAAGATAAAATGCCTGGATTCAATTTTTTTATTGCTAGCCTGTAGCAGAATCTGTCCGATGTTTTTTCCTGCTCTTGTCTCCTGGAATGCTGTCTGGCTACAATCTCTGGGCATGACTTGTTTTTTGTTTGTTTGTGTTTTTTTTTTTGGTTGCCACTTTTTCTAAATAGAAGTGCCTGTGATAAATTTAATGCTGATGGCTTTACTTTTAATCATTCTAAACAGAAAAAAATATCATTCATAGGGGTATGCTGGGCGCACCTTGCCCTAAAAACATTTCTTGATAAACAAACGTAGATATTCCTGTCCACCCTAGGTAATGAAAAACTATCTTGCGGGTGTGCTTCAATGGCTTCCACGGTACTGCCGACGACTACATATATATAAACGGCTGCTATATAAATAGTCAGCCAAGAACACCGGCGTATGGTTTGAAAGTGCCCTTTCTATGAACAAGCAAGTGAACTAACTGTACAAAACAGCTTTCTATCATCTACGTAATCTAGTTACTACCAGAAAGTTCCTGCCACACAAAAACTGCGAAATACTAACACACACCTTTGCAACTTCTCGGATCGATTACTGTAATTCTCTACTATCTGCCCTACCACATAATTTGCTGCAAATTGGACCTAAATATTTAACGGACACTTCACTTGGACAGCTGCAGGTTTCTTGTAGGATCTCCAGCGGATTCCAAACCTTTCCCGGTGTCGCGGGCATATTGTTAAACCCAAACGAACTTCATTGAATTAAAAAAATTCCTTTAAAAATTAGAAAAAAAAAACAGTTCCGAGTATCGTCAAACGTCAGAATCTGTGCCAAGGTACACTGAGTTTTCCTGTCTTCATTTAGGTCAAAAGGAATATATCCCTTGGAAGTATTCATAACAGGCGGGTATCTTAACAGAATTTTTAATTTGGGCAGTGCATAACTTCGTTTACCCCTCAATTATCTATGGATGTACCCCAAGATGGAGAGAGGGGTGTTGCGCCCCAGGTGATAACAAATGTGGATACCATGAGTAATTTCATTATTTCGCTTCAGTAATACCGACAAGATTTTCGTGCAACGTGTTGCGTAACAAGGATGCGTTACAAGTTGAGAGTGTTCTCACCTATACACGCAACAAATCGTTATTTTTGAAAAGTAGAAGCAACTAACTTTCTGCAACCTGAACATGCGACGGGGAGGTGATAATAAGCGCAACATCGTTGCGCGAAGAGTTGCACGAATGTTTTCCGTGTTATTTGGCCTTTAGGCAAGATTTTACAACTCCTGGTGGCGGCATGTACAGTTGTATCCAAGCTAAAGACCGAGCGCAAAACATTACATATTTCTTGGTGCATCATACGAACGCGCGGGACGTGTGTAGCTCGCGCGGGGAAATCCACGCTTTCGGCACTTCACTCCAAGCGAGTTAACCTTTTTCGGAAGATTCTTGCCCCCGCGAGTTTTCTTCTTCTTGTCTTTTCTTTTCTTATTTTGAGGTAAAAGAAAGAGAGCGAACAGCAGAAAGTATTTTGCAGTCTACAGCAATAAGTACCCAAATTTTTCAACAGTACAGTTACCTGCTCTTGCCGACAAAAGCTTTGCTTCTGAATCTAGTGAGGCATCCGACACCTTGTAACTTCTCAGATGTCCTTTGATGTTTTTACTGCATTCCCCAATTTTATTATATGGCTAGAGCTTGTAAATATATAACGCGCGCAGTGATTGGCCAATACTCGGGGCCAGATTTTCCCGTAATGCCAACGGGCATTATGAGCGATGTTAATGCCCGGCTAGTAAAGTGGAAATATAGAAATTTGTAAACGTACACTGATTTGATTCAAATTGTTGGAATGATTTGAAGCTAAATGAGAAGAGACAGTTTCTTTGAAAGTTTTTACTTTTTCTTGTGCGATATCCCCGGGGGGTACTTCCCGAAGATTTGGGTGGCGGTGTGCAGCGCGCTTCTGGAAACCCTTACCTTAGTTCAGACCAAGATATGTGATTTTCCCTGCTCTTTTTCAGACCTGACTTAAAATTTGATACCCTATTTCAGATGAGACCCTAACCCTATTTCGTTTGCGTAAACAGTTGATAAGGGCTTCAAATTCCCAATGTTAATCAAAACTCAGTTCTTTGGAGAAGAAAATTAATAAAAAGATAGCTCCTTGTAAGAACCTTACCAGATCCCATATCAGACTGCACAAACCTCACGCTATTTCAGACCAAAATGGTCAAAATCCATTCCCATTTCAGACCATAAAGGCTCAAAAACCATACCCTTTGGCGCCGCACATACCAATATAGCTTATATAAGGGAGTACCCCCCCCCCCCCGGGCACAAACCTCACCCTATTTCAGACCAAAATGGTCAAAATCTATGTCCTATTTCAGACCAAAAAGGCTCAAAAACCATACCCTTTGGCGTCGCACATACCTATATAGCTTATGTAAGGGAGTATCCCCACTTCCCCGGGTGCGCTAGAAATTTCTTGTGTGGAATAAAACTGCTGAGTTTTGTGTGCTTTCCGGTAAACTGTTTCATTCATCCTAATCCGCCACGGCTCACTTTTCAAGTAATAAAGTGTTAGACATAGCCACATAATAAACTTCTTATTACAGGGTCGTAACGAGGTATGTGGGATCAGGGATCAAAGGGGTGGGATCGGGCATCAGAAGGGTGGGATCTAGGACCACAGCCCTGGGATCAGGAATCACAGACCATGGGATCGGGATCAGCAGTTTCTTATAGGGATCAGGATCAGGTTGTACCATATTTGTGGGATCAGGGACGAAAATTGGTCACGGTTTTGGAATCAAGGAACAGAAATTTGCGTACAAAAATGGGATCAGCGATGAAAAACATACCTCGTTACCACGATGTTATTATCTCTCGCTAGCTCGGGACCTTACTAGGTGAATATTGCCCTCAGTCGTTCTTGTACGACCTCGGGCAATATTCTCCCAGTATGGCCCTCGCGCTCAGTTAATAAGAAGTAAGTAACACACTGGACATTCGCTGGGTTGTCTGAACTAGCCCCACAACTTCCTCCAACTATTTCCGAATACCCACACAAAGCCATGGTAGTTTATGAGGTTTGACAGATTGGTGGCGTTCCATACAGTTCAACCCACGTGTAAGATTTGTGTCGGGATTTTTTGACACGAGGCATGTTTGTTACATCATGATTGTGGAAGTATTTCGTAACTTCAGGTATAATGACCGGTAACTTTATTAGGCTCTTATTTTTCTTTGGTTAAGAACTTTGGGATAATTTTACATTCTACAGTACTAATGCTAAAAAGACTGGTTTGAATTTTAAAAGAATTCATTGCACTAGCAGCAAAGTTTTAGACATCTCTTTTGTTTCTCATCCATTCCTGCGCATTGGAGATTGGGTGCTGACAGCTGCTTGGCATTTGCCTGGCCATGTGGTTTTGTAATCTAAGACCACTGTGTATTGCGTGACAGTACATCCATCACTTACCCAAAAATGTTCGACGGTTGTCATCAGTTGTCATGGGCGGCTAGTAGAAATCTCGTCATTTCTTCACAAAAAATGGTTATTAAGGTACGATTTGCTACATAGATAGTTAGGTAATGCTTTACTGGTTTTCGTTCGTATTTTTACTTTAGAAACAAGGAAGGTAAAACGATTTTCTTGTGAAAAACAAATGTTTCAAATTTATGCAAATTTGCCGACGTTAATCACTAACAACCAAAGTTTCCCTTGGCCAAAAAAACGTATTTGCTAATGAAAACATGTCTTGTTTTCGGCTGATGACTTTATTTGAGGTTCTATTAATTAGTAAGTACCAAACATTGTGAAAATTTTCTTTAAAAAATGGAATTAGCGCGTGTTATTTGAAAACGCTGGTCATTACTTCCCTGCCTGTCAAGGTCAAAAGGTCGTCTTCGCCTGGAAAATAGGGCGTAGATAAAGCGCTCCCAAAATTTACCATTTCATTTACCCAAAAAATTTTTTCCATCAAATCGTAGAGGAAAGATTGCTTATTCCAACAAGTGTAGTCTCAGCAGTGAAAGCCATATACCAGAGGGCTTTTTCTGGTCCTGAATTTCGCCATTTTTTAGCGTGCGACTATGTCGCTCGAAACGGTTAAATTTTAAAAATCTCTCAAAAATTCTGGTCTCGATCGAATTCAAATTTGACAAAGCAAACATGACAAGGGAATATCCTACTTATACTACGTGGCTTTGATATTGATATTTCTGTCTTCACAATTCAAGACGAGCGGTTGATTTAATGCGTCGATCAATTCGAAACCTCAACATCCCCCCCCGGGCATACCCCGGGCATTTGACTGTGCATCGTGCCCAGGGAGGGGGGAATTTGAACGTTGCGTTGAAAGGGTGGGGAATTTGAACCGGATTTATCTCTTGTTCTGACGTAATACGCCCGTGAATTTTTTCGGTCTTTACAGGGTTTGACGGATTCACAAGATAGAATTTCGCTTTGGTTAGTGAATAACTCTTTCAAATGCGTCTTTAAAAGAAGTTTGAAGGTATCATTACGGCATATCTCTCTCTGAAAAGCGTGTAAAGTGTTTGATTGAAGACGAAATTGGCTTGGTGGAGAGGTATTTCAGTACTAATTGGTGGGGCATTTGAACGGCCTTTTTGCCCCAAGGGGAGGGAATTTGAACAAGCCAATGTTCAAAAGTTCAGATGCCCGGGGGGTTGCTCGGGGGGGGGGGGATGTTGAACTTTCGAATTGATCGGCGCATAAGTGCCACTTTCAAGTCGTTTTTACTCGCTCCCGAGCCATCGGAATGATAAAGTCGTCGTAACGGTAAAATATCTACCGAAATAAACTGAAACTTATATTTTTATAAATGGTTTGGGAAAACCTTTGTTGTGACAGTTTGGCAATTTTCGATTTTTCTATCTTGCATGGTCCTAGGTGAAAGTTACAGATAACCGCTCTTAAGTATTCTCGAGGTCTTGAAAGGCTTTATGTCAAATGTATTTCTTCTACTAGCACAGGCAGCCCAGACGCTTTGTAAGTGGAGTTCATTTAAAAATAGAAAAGGGTGAAAATATATGTAATAGCACGAAATAAATCTTTAATTCACGAAATAAATCTTGTTTACTTCTGCTTATTTTGTCCTGTTTAATTAATTTCCGGTTAATCTTGCAGCGCTCTCCTAAATTACGCAATCGCTTGTTAGCGTCGCTGCTTATATAACCCGTTAAGCCCAAGGTTTGCAGAGATCTATTACAGACTAACCGGTAATAAAAGAATCGAGATATCTTGAAATAAATCGTGCCTACCTTCAGCTCAATGTTCCCCTGTTCGTCCTGGCTGGTTTAAATGACATTTTGTGGCTTTTTTCAATCGGAGGTAGCTTCCACTAAAGAAGAATTAGTGGAAGCTACCTTGGGCTTAACGGGTTATGTAAGCAGCGACGCTAACAAGCGATTGCGTAATTTAGGAGAGCGCTGCAAGATTAACCGGAAATTAATTAAACAGGACAAAATAAGCAGAAGTAAACAAGATTTATTTCGTGAATTAAAGATTTATTTCGTGCTATTACATATATTTTCACCCTTTTCTATTTTTAAATGAACTCCACTTACAACGCGTCTGGGATGCCTGTGCTACTAGTTGCTATTTTGTGTGCGGGTAGCTTCGTAATCGTTTTAAAATTTCGTTCAGTGATGGCAAATTTTGAGCAAAAAAAAGTAAGTCTAAAATTTTCTAAATCTGGGTCTTAAGGAGTTAAAGGTTTTAAATCTGCGGAGTTGTCAGCTGCAGGATAAGTATTTTGCGCGTCTTCTACAATTATAAAATATGAGCTGATAGTTCTTGGTAAGGAACCAACCGGAGCGCGAGTTTGCTCATTTCAAGGGATTATCAATGTTATTAAGGACGGTGGCCCCTATTGCTAACGCGCACATTTTCTGCGCATCGCGCGTTCATCCCGCGCGATCACGCGATTCCTGTATGTGCAGTGGTGCGAAAATAAAATTTTAGGTGTATTGAGTTGTTGTTTTTGTATTTCGCTTCGGCTGTGGAAGTGTTGACCCGCAAATGGGGAACGCGAAACCAAAAACGAAATGGTAGGTTAATGAAAGAATCCGGGCAGTCGAAGCGCCAGCGCTTGCACGACAAAAAACAAACATCGACACCGGCTTCCGACAACAAGTGAAACAAGGAAAGTGGCGCGGGAGGGACGAAGTTGACTTGGCGAGAAGGTGGACGAACAGTGGATCTCGGCGTGTTAGCTGAACAGACTTGTTTTCCTGGAAAGCGACCTTCTGAAAAGACCACGATAGCGTCAACCTTTCGGTTAAATTCTCAAGTACTTCGCTTCCACCTCCACGGTAAAGAAAATTACCAATTTGATTGTGGATTTACATATTATAAGAATTGTTTAATTGAGAGACTTCCTATGTTGAAAATGATATTCTTAAGATGTTAAAGTGAATGATCGAATGAAATTGCTTCCGAGTAATTTTTTAAATCTTTGGAACAAAATAATACAGCAACTGATCGCGAGTTAAATCTCTTTGCCGAATAACACTTCGCAGGCGAAAAACTTGTGCCATTTTCCTCCATAATTTACATGTGCTTGGAAGCTTCCAAAACCTTTTTTTGGGTAATTTTGGCCGGTAAACTGCCAGATGCCGACGGTGGCAACACTATTTATTTTAGCAAAGTTGTTTGATGGTTGAGAGAACTTAACAGCCAGCAGGATGCATGCGAATCAGTAAGAAATTCGTTTTTACGTTGACAAATCTGTGAAGTTGCTACCGGCAGCAAGTTAAAATGGCACTATTAGAGCAACTGTAGTTTCACGAGTACTCTCCTTGAAGTTAATTAGCTTTCCAAAGAATGCTGGAAGAAGAGCTGCCTGTGAAAGTTGTGTTGAAGTCTTGTTTTTGAAGAAAAATAGGTCAACTTTACTGTTTCCTCAGCGGACCGCATTCTGTTTTTGCCTTTATGTTTTCCCATTGTCGTTTTTCATCTTTTGGCGAATAACGACTGAAATGTACTGTATTTAGAGGCCAATAAGTTGAGAAGAATCTTTACAAACCACAAATGCACTCCAATGTATGAGTGTTTAGCGTGATCAGGATAAAAACGCAGAACAATTAGTAGAAAAGTACGAAGTTTTATGCTGGCATGGCCTTCCTCTCTCTCTTTTAGAATACTTTTAAAACAGTGTTTTAAAATGAAAATCGTAAAAAGACACTGTCTAGAGGACAAAGTTGAAGCAAACTACTTGTTTAGATTGAAACTGTGTCTCACCTAACGCGAAAACCGAAAGTTTTAGACACTTGAGCAGTATTGTATTTCAGATCTTTTGCAGTGAAATAATCACTCCTATTTTTAAGGTACTAACATGTTGTCATTTCCACGTGTGGCATTTTCTTAGCAGTGGGAAAGGAAACGTATCTAAGGCTTACATCTGATGCGAAAAATCTTTCCATTTGTAATTTGTTCGTAAGAGATTAGAAAGAGTCAAAAGCGTAAACAAATTGTGAAGCAACTTCTTGAAAGAAAAACAAAAACAGCACCTAACTGACCCGCCCGATAGTCTATGAAATATTAAAAGAAAACCTACCTCCTGTCGGTCTGGAAAACTGTAGATAGCTGTTATAAACTGCAGCAACCGATGGAATGAAATCGGGTTGACCTGCTGAAGTAGACGAGTAGCCGAGTTTGATAACTCCACTAAGCGATCTAGCCGAATGAGAACTGAGGAACAAATCGAAAACTTGACGAGAAATTTCAGCTTTCGATTACAGCTGGGTTAGTTCGCTTCAGAGCTACAGATTCCGATTTAGATGCATTTCGTGTTATTTGTCAAGATCCGAACACGATGAAAACCCAAAATAATAAGTTATATTTAGCTGCTGTAGATAAGCGACGTTTCCAGTTCATTCAAACAAACAGCCAAAAAGTCTGAGATGATTTGACACGCCTTGACAGTTAAATGACAGGATATTGAAACATTGTAAAAACCAAGGAACACGGCGCAAGAAGAAGAAAATATTTCATGCAGACAGTTTGAAGCTCGAACAAAATTAATAACAACAGTAGTGTGACTTTCGAGTTCGGATTGTTGTGGAGCAATTCGCGGGAAAATGTTGCAAGAATTTGCGGCGCTGTGCAAACACTAGCGAAAGAACATGGCGCCCGAAACTAGCCCCGCAAAATTTTTGGGCCCGAAGAGTTTTCGGGTTTTTTTGAGAAACGAACACCAGCTTATTTATGGGAGCTCCGGGGTTAGGCTAGCTAGCCTAGCTATATATATTACAGGCTTGGTCTGACCCCACTGACAATTTGCAGTAGCCTTCTAGAACTTCCAAGCATGTAAACAACAATCAAGATTCTCGCTGCACAACATTCATTGAACAATAAAATCGCCTAACGGCACTCCGTTATAGTATGTTCTTTGATAAGGCAATTGTAAAATCCCCATACAGTTGGCAGAGATAAAATCAATCGACGTTTTACGAGGATTTTGCTTTGCTGCATCCTTTCACCATGAGTCCCCTCCGCCATCTTCGATTCCCAGCATCCATCACTTCGACTTGCATTTTATTCCCCACCGGGGAGGAGAGCGTCAAGAAAATCGTCACTGATGGAAAACATGTCGTGCGTGAGTTAGGAAAAAGTGAAGTTAACTTTTTAAAATGCACGGTTACCCCTAGTTTTTATGTAATCAATCAAAAGCAGGACAACTGTTAGGTATTGTGAAATATTTTTTTTCAGAAGAAAAACCGTCCGTCAAAAGTTATTTTACAAAACGTTCCAATTTACTGGGTCAAATAATGGCCCGCCAAGAACAGGAAATTCGCATATAGAATTCGGCAGCATGTTGAGAATTGTATCTTTGTTATTCATTACAAAGCGCCTATCAGTTTAGACATCTTCATCTCCTACTTATGTCAAATAATGGCTATCTTTTATTTTAAAAAGTTTTTTTTCCCTAATTTTTAAAAAATGCTCAATCAGCACTTTTTTACCATATTTGGGCCTAGTTATCTCTGAAAAATGCACGGTGACCCCCCATTTTGTTTCTGGATTTTAACAGCCCTAGGTACGAGTAACAAAACCCACATGGCCACAAACAGGAAAAGAAACCTTCCTATTAGGGGCCACCGTCCTTAAGTGGAGTACCCCCCTCGGTATCATAAATAGCGACTTACACAACCCCCTCCACCTAAAAAAGCGCAAGGCCCTGTTTCTATAGATACGAAAGGTGTTAATTTTGTAGTTGCCATCGAAAAAATAAAGAAAAACTGGACAAACACGCAGTTCAAACACGTTTTTCGTCGCTTCTATTTGCCACTGAGGATTTTAGTGGTTCTCACCGCTTTAAATTGTCTTGATATGAATTTAGTGCAAATTAAATTGTAATACAAATGACCCAAGAACATTTATTTTTTTCTTTCGAGAGACCGGGCAAAATAAAATCTGGGGAAGATCTCTCTACTGCTGATTAAACTGAAATTATTGTTTTTGTATGTTTAAATATTTGTTTTGGCAAACGAAATTTGCTTCCTTGATGTCGCGGTTAAAAGAGAAAACTCGTTCCAATTGGCTCGTATCCCGTCAGTGTTATTATGCAGAAATCTCGTATATCATTAGAAACCGGAAGATTTCAAGACGTGAAAAGCGCAATCACAAAAGCTTATTTGATCCAAGCAAACGAAAATGTTGTGATAAACTAACGTGGTATAACTTTTCATCGGGTTCAGCTCTCGAATTTTTTCGAACGTTCTCTGTCTGGTGGCTTGCATCAACGTGATATGTTTCCCGAACTGAGAAGCTCAGCAGGCCCGGCAATTTACGGTTATTGTTTTTCACAAAATTGTCAACTGAAAAGAGGCGAAATTTTGTAAATATATAGGTCAGCTAAGCAACAGCCTCAAGCGTGAGTATTGGACTGAGATATAAAGTTTGCAGTACAGATGCACAAGTAAACAGCGAAATGGCAACTTAACGATTAGTTACATTTACATGTTTTTCTGGGGCTGAAAAAAAAGCATCCTCCGAGGGTAACAGTAGAGAAAAATTTTCGTCTTAATTTGCTTCGTTTAGTGTTTCGGAGAGTCATTGTTCACGACGGAAGGAAAGACTGACAACTGAAAAAGTAAGGCGACTCAAAGCGAAGTACCGGCTCAGATGGAAGGACATTGGTTCTCTTGACTGCGGCCATTTGTTGCTTTAAATGACTGGACTTTCAGCAGCGAAGTAGCCCGCGTGAAACAAGATACAGCCCTTGATGAAAAGTTGAATAATGTTTGGAGATTGTTTTCCTTGCCTGTAAGTATGAGAAACTGTTTTTTTTTTAGTTATGAACATCTTAAAAGCGTTAGTAATACATCTAATATCGTTTTACGCGAGATTCAAACTGCACATTCATTTTATTATATTTAATTATCTTAAATTCAAATAAAGGAGCAAAATTTAGATTTTATTTAATAAAGAAAAATACAAGCTTAAAACTTTATTTAATGTGAAAGAAATTCGATTAAGAGTAAGCGAAAGAAAGTTCAAATCCAAGAATAAAAGTAGCATAATTTTCTTTTTAAATAACATCATTTGCGGGCCTCTGTAGTTTTTCATTATCTATGAGTAATTCTCGCAGTTTCATTCCTGTTTCTCTTTGTTGCGTTTTCCTCGGGTCCTTATAGTTTGTTGATAGCAAAATGATTTTTTATCCACAATAAGCAACTTATTTTATTATGCTTGAAAAAAAGGCGAACGATTTTCAACGTCGTGACGGGCAAATCTATAAAATAATTGGCTGATCGGCGTTGACAAAAAGTACCAAATCCGTAAATCGTAAGCGTTAAAGAATTTGACAAATCATAGCGTATTGCATCAATAAATATTAAAGAAAAGCTAATACTCTGTTGATTGATTCGACAATTTTTTAACTCTTGAAAAACGCGAGCGAGTGTAAATTCGTGAGCGACCCAAACATAGAGCGAGAAATGTGGACGCCTTTGAATGGAGCATGAAGAAGAACCAGTAGTCAATTAAAAGGCTGAAGAAAGCTTAAAAAGCATAAAAATCTTTTGAAATGAAACTTCGTTGGAGAGAAATTAATATTTTACCTTACTTGATAAAGTTGTTTCCACATTCTGTATCTGTAATTAATTTGAATTTTTAGACACATTGATTCGTGTTGGTTTTGATTCCCATTGCTAAACTGAATACGAACACCAAATGCACCTTAAAATCAGATTAAAGGCAAAGTTGGCTATAAATGTATCAGTGCTTAGTAACACAATGTCAAACGTAGTTTCAGTGAAAATTTGTTAGTTAGGCAGAATGTGGACAACTTGCGTAATACAGTACAATAACTCTTTGTTTCCGCTAGGAAGCATATTACATAGAGGACTTTAAAAACATGACTTTCCATGATGCTAATTGCATAATAAAATTATAAGCATTGTGTACATTATTATGATATGTTGGGCCCGTCTAAAGGGGTTCGCGGTTGAAATTTGTAGGGACCTGGCTAATCTAGGAAACGTTTCTGCCAAAGAATTGTTTCTTCTGATTGTTTCCTTTGTGGATAAACTCCAAAACATCTTAAACATAATGTTTTCAAAGCACAGTTTGCGTGCGCGACTTGCTTCGGCAACATGTACAGATGTTCCTGGCGTTGCTTCCGCGGCAATCAGGTTTTGCCACAATGTTTTCTAGTCTCGTTCTTTTCCTTCTGTGACGTTTGCAGTGCTGACTGTCGATCAATCTGTTGAGCACGGTGTTGAGCCGTGTTGACAACAGAATCAGGATAGCCACGCTTGTTGAAGAAATGGTGCATTTCCTCTGATTTGTTGGAAAAAGGGGAGTCATCACTACATAAATGTCGAAGTCTAAGAAATTGAGAGAACGGGATAGAGTTTTTGACGTGGGAAGGATGAGAGGATGAATGCAACAAATAACTGTGGGAATCTGTAGGTTTGTAGTGCACACTGGATAATAGGCCGTTGCCATTGATTGAAACTTTGATGTCAAGACAAGCTTGCCGCCACATAACAACATATTGACAAAGGCATAAAGATAAGAGGCGAGTTTTATCCTTATGTCGTTTTATCTCCGTGGCTAAATAAGTTCCTATGACTTAGATCGGATCTTTTTCTTCTTTCCAATCGGACCACTCCTTCGAGGCTCAATAGTGAGAACTTCATTTGAATACTTTCCAACGAACTGGCAGTGGACCAGAAATTTAATGGCCGTGTCAAGATGCCTCGAGGAATCCTTTTGAAGGCTGATCAAAAGCGTTGCTTTTCCGCTGGACTCCTCCTTTCAGGGCCAGTGTTTATTAAGAACATGCGTTTATCGCCATTTTGAGGCAAAAATCTGAATCGAAAACGCTTTAAACGTGCCTAGTTTTTGCACGTTTTCCGTTTTTTTGTTTTGTTGAAAGGCAAATCTGTTTTCCTGTTTCAACTAAGAGCAAAATCTACAGTAATATTACAACAACAACAAAATAGTAAATTATGTACAAAAAACTACATAAAAGGAAACGTCAGAGGTTAACCCTGTAGAGAACATTCCCTAGTTAAAAGACTAAAACTATTATAAAACAATTAAAGTTCATAACTACAATATAATTACCCAATTTTTAAGAAATTTACTAATTTACTTTTAAAAGTATTAAAAATTGTCTCTTCCGCAATTTCTTAGGGAGTGCAGTTCCAGTGTTTAACAAAGAGAGAATAACAGTTACTGTAGCATTGGCCATGGTTTTTGTATTAGCGGTTTGCCGATAGTGAAATCTTCACTGATGTTACCTTTCAGGCAAAAAATGTATATGGACATTGTTTTAACCATAAAACTCGGTGCATGCAGAAAGCTGGACATTGGAGTGCTTCTTTGACATTTTTGCAAAAATCGCGATATATACGCGTTAAACCCTTCATTTCTTACTCGCCCCAATTCTTCTTCTTTTCCTCCTTCTCTTCCTCCTGTTAGAATTTTGCCTGGTTCATCAGTTATTAGGCGGCCGTCGAACGCATGCGCACGTCGCACGTCCATAAGCACGCAGCTCACAGTTCATCGCAAGCCAAGGTGTGCCAGAGAAACAACATAGCCAAAATATTGCGTCACACTTTCACGGTTTTCGTCACGCAGGTTTACATGCTGTCTCCTTAGTGGGGAAAGGGGAGGGGTGGGGGGCGGGGGTGCCGCTGAATCACCATGGGCCGCCTGTAAATTCTTCAGAACACCCAAAATATCTTTCTCGATAGTGTCACAACATTAGTCAAAATATTGCTTCAAATAGTCACTGTTTTGGTCACACAGATTCACGTGCTGGGTCTCCTTGGAATTTTAAGAGAGCGAACATAAGGGTCCTCCGGGGAAAGAGCGGACAGAGTTACCTCGGCCACCTGTAAATTCTTCAGAATTTCATGTAAATTGTGAAAAACACGTGCTGTCGCTAAATCTTATGACGTCACAAGCCGTACAAGGACCTTGGTCCCTCACGGCCGGTATTGGCCAATATGAGCGTTATTGTTTTCTTTTTTTAATGTAACATTTATTGCAATTACAAAATCGTTACAGAGCAACAAGTAACAATTACAAAATCATTACAGAGTTACAATTACAAACAAGAGAGGAAAACCTTACATTATACATGCATACATCAATACATTAATTTGTACACGATTACTGAGCTACCTACTGTATATCACACACAACTACTGTATACATTGATTGGCACAGTCACTAACATAGTCGTCAATCATCGTTAAACGTTAATCGGCTACTCGAAACAATGCTATCGTGATAAAAATACTGCAGATTTACATGTCTAATAATGGCTGCCACTTTTCCCTATGGAAGTCAAGTCGGTTATTCACAAAGGCAATGTGCTTTTCAATGTGTTCTATGTATTTCAATTTAGCTATTAGGTGGCATAGTAAAGGTGTTGTTTTTATTTGACGGTTATGATATATGATTTGCTTACCAGTAATGATGACGTGATCAGTAGTAGTGTCCAAATCTGAGACTTAGAGATGTATCCAAGCATAATATCAATTTCGTTTAATGCGTCAACTAGCCAAAGAAACACTGAAAAATCCTGACTAATCTTGCAACGGAAGAATAAATGCTCGAGAGATTCTACTTCTTCTTCACAGAAAGTGCACAAATCCGAATCCACGAGGTTCATTTTGCACAGCAACCTATTGGTGTATATGATGCGATGTAAGAGATTGAACTGGAAACATCTTGTTTTGACATTAACAGTTACCTTGAAAGGGATTGAATAAATAAGATCCCAGTTGATTTTGTGATTGGGAAACAGAGTTTCATATTTTTGAGAAGCGGTTGGAGAGGCTTGTTTTTGTGCAACTAACACCCAGTATAACCTCTTAGAAGTTAAGGTGGATATGGTTACAGCTTCGTCATTGAGCTGTACAGATAAATGTGAGCGTTAATGGTTTTGAAGGAAATCGAAATCTCTTTTTTCAAAACAGTTTCATGTACTAGTTAAATGGTGATCAGGCTCTAGTGCCACAATTCGGCTAAGCCGTAGTTTAGCAAAAATAGCAAACGTAAACAGTAAACGTAACGAGCACATCTGGCAAGGCAAATACTCCACGTGTAGGCTACGTTCGCCCCAAGATCCCATCAGTCTTCTCTTAATTCCGCCGTGTGGTTAAATTTGTTGCATCCTTGCCGCAATTGTTGCGAAAAAGACATTGAAGACGGTGCTACTTTTCGCAACGATTGCAGCAATTAACGCTGCAACAAATTTTACGTTTGTAATAATATACCTAGTGTAACAGAGGTCCTGCAACTCGTAACCTCTCAACTCACCAGTTTTATCAGGTTGCGATGCAACTTGTACGAAACATTGCCCAGGCACCTAACACGAAACACCGCGGAAGCAATCATTGCAGCGTTGCAAGAACTGTAGGTACATTAAAAAATTAACCTGGTGCCAGACTACGACAAGAGGAATGATGGCTCCTGACTACGAGCAGTCCGAGGCGCGCAAAAATAGGCTACCGCGTGAACACTCGACACGCGCGTGCTTCTTCTTTGGCAGCGACTGTCGCGCTTGTTCGCACGTCCCTTTTGTATGAGCGTTCGATTTGCGCGCAAACGCGACGAGAGCGACTGAATATTTCTGACAAATTGGGAAAGAGTTTTGCTTCTCGGAGACAAAACAGTTTGCCAAATTTTGACAACGCACTGGTCAACTTTTGATACAGCATTTTGCTGCAGTTAAGTTTTGCAAGTGTCAGAGCTGCCTTCAAAACTTGCAGCAAGTTGCAAAGTTGAGTTAGTCGTCTTTTTTTCCTTTAGTAAATTAGTTGTACAGCGCCTTGAAGCAATTCTATAGACCTCCTTTTATAAAATATACACATCTGAATTATTTATTATTATTCGCTGAATTTTCTATTAACATAAGGCATTCTGTTGGATCGCCTGAAATACAATAAGCCGGACAAGTAAATGTTTGTTTTTGTTGCCATACAAAGAACAAAGAATACATTCAAAGGCTAAATTTTACACTTATTCTTAAGTATTCCTCGTCCGTTTGTACGATAGTGTAAATCTAATTTCGCGGTTTGCATGAATATTTTGGCCTTTTTAATCTATCCCGACCCAAAAAGAGAAAACAGATTCTTCAGGGCAAAGTATTTGATTCGCAATTCAGATTGGAGTACGAATTTGCATGGTTACGAGGTTCCTGTCTGTTTGATTATCAAGAGAGTCTTTATGTTATTTAGGGAAATCGTAATAAGCCGTGATCTAAAAACGTTTCAGTTAATAAACACTATCTCAAATGGAATAACATAAATTTATATTGAAAATATAACTTTCACCATAAGGTAGAAAGTTTTCGATTCAGCTAAATCCCTCTTGTTACGACGTGATATGCAAACATATTTAATGCATGATCTCACTTAACCACCTGCTCTTTGCTTTAGAATCCGGAAAATCTCCATAACAACTCATTTTCCTAAAACAAATTGGAAACACCGTCTCCTTATCTCTGCAGTTGGTTTTTGTCGACTTGTTGCTTTGATAAAGCGGTTTGTAATGAACGATGGGCTTTCAAAAAACATTGGGCGCCAAGGGAAAAACAATTTATGGTTGGGCGTGACTCTGAGAAGGTGCGCACTCTCTCCGCAGTGTTGGTTTATGGTTTTCCTGGCGAAAACATCTGTTTATAACCACCTGGTTGCAATATTTCAGTCTGTGAAAAGAAATTCCCGTCCTGTTCATTAAGTATGTCTCTGTTAATATGCGTGATGCCTTGAGAGGAAATAGTGTAGAAATACCACATTGAAATATTCAGGCTTTTAGTTCAAAGACTTTCTCAAAACAACGAACATATTCCCCAAATCAGTTGGCCGGTAGGCCCTATAAAAAATCAAGAAAAATTACCTCATGTGGGCAAAATGATTGCTAAACTCAACCGCACTTTATAAACGCATTTAAAAGTTTCTTTTACAGGCTTAATGAGCTCGAAGGTTGATTGATTTTCGAGCCGCAATGACGTATGCAAATTGGCTTGGTTCGTATTGTCCTTGAATGAAAACAGTCAAGATAATTTAAATTCTAGTAACTAATTTTGAGCAATTTCCTATCTATGTCGCTAGAAGAATTTATGAACTGAACTTAGAAGCAGCGTGGTAATTTTTTTAACGCTCTACAGGGCTACTTCAACCGTTGGAAAAAATGTGCGAGGGAGCGTGCATTCGCTAGCGGATAAATCTATGGCGCTGTGGGACAAAGTGAGGAAGCGTTTGGGAAATTCGGAAAACTCCGCTGGTTGCAGTTGTGGTCGAGAATACCCAAATGGCGAAGGTGTTTTCTACGAAGATTACTTTACAAGGTAAGCGGGAGGGGATTTCTGCGTGAAGTTTACCGAAGTTACGGTTTTTTAGGTTTTAAGGTTACAACTGGTGGTCAAATAATTTCGCTTTACTTCAGTGTTTCCGACAACTCGAGTGGTTTTAGGCTTAAATATTTGAACGCGATTTGGACATTCGTTGTAAATCGTTAGCTCATTACGGAAATTTTGATATAAAGAAGAGTTCAGCAATCGCGGCGGACTGAACGAAAACTGCACTATCTTTTCGCTGCTTGTCTTGTAACAATACACTATTAATAATTATTTCCTGTGAGCTGACTCTGAAATTAAAAAAAAAAGAAAATTCTGAACAGTTCACTTTAAAAATTTTCCCCAGATTTCTAAGTATCGATGTTCTTGACCTATTTTGAATTTGGTTTGGATTTTGTTTTAGTAGAATTCGCTAAAGAATCGAAAAAGAAAAGAAAATCCTCTTCGTTGATGTGATCAAACGCGATCAAAAGATCGGAGCGTTAAAGTTTCATACCAAAGGACTGGGTACTAGCACTTGCCTTATTTGCAAAATGGCGGAACTTTCGTTCGCGTCGAGTTCTGGATTAGAAACCCACACAATCCCTTTCAAAGAGAGGTAAAATCATTTATTTTAATTTGGAGTTTATTCTTAGTGCAACTGCTTTTCTGTAGTGTTTCAAAATGTATGTTTTCTAGCTGCAAATAGCGACATCAAAGATGAGAATGATCGGCCAGCCAGATCACAGAATCGCGCCGCAAAGTACAGCCGTGTTACTGGCAACACAATGTGATGAACGATGTGATTGAAATGTTAAGCTTAATCAGAACAGTTTGCGCATTTTGCTATCGAACAAACTCCTTAGTTAATCTGTTTGGTCTAATATGCCATGGTTTTACTTGGAGACTCTAAACCTACTTAATCTTGGTGGTTTTTGGTAATCTTAATGAAGTACTTAGTCTAATAAATTGTTGATTATGTGGCTGTCTGAAAGACGTCAATGAAAGTTTTCATTTTCTGAATGTTTCAAACCATTTAAAGACTTACCAAACGGAGTCGAAAAGCGAGGAACATCTGTTTACTAGCACTCAAGTCAACTGAGATCGCTTCTCAAAATTTAAATTTACTTTTTAATCAATGATATTATGAGCGATTTCCTTTTCCATTGACCTTCTCTAGAACTTTGATTATCTAATACACCAACCTGAATATATTCAAGTAGATATTAAAGTGCAAAATTAAAGGTTACATTATACCAGCAAAATAAAATAAGAACAAAAAGTCTTGAAAACCTACAGCAGGGGTTTCAATAAAATTTGAAGTAGGCAGCTGGTTTGAATAGAGTAACTGACTGTATCAACTGGGGGTTTGAAACAATCTTCCTTTAATTACTTTAATTTAGGGCAAAAAGTAGCCGACTTTTCTGAGCTAAATAGCTGACGCTTTTCGTTGGTTGTCGGTGCTTATTGAAAGCACTGCTACAGTTACTTTTACATGAATTTAGTTTCTAAAAAAGTGCTCAGTATTAGAAGCGGACAACAACTGTCAATATTAAAACGTGATTTGTCATACAAGCAATTTGTTACATCAAAGCATGGACCTGCCATCTTAAAAAAAACATGATCTAATTTAGTATCAGGCCTCGTAGGACTGGAAATCAAACAATTGAAATCTGAGTGAAAAAAAAACATTAGGTGACATTGTAACATGTTTTCAAACCAAATGAGGTCATTATTTCTTTCATGGACATGTACACGCTTAATGCAACTGATATTAGGTCATAAGAACTGAGGAAAGGGACACAGGTTTAGTCAAATGCCAAAACCATGATGTCTTTTACGTGACCTAAAACTCAACCTGACTGAAACTATCTACCTAATTTTAAGGAAGTTCATGTAAAATCTTCTACAGACAGTTTTTTTTCCATACTTTTGCTACAGTCAGGAAGGTAGACGTTCTTGTCGGAAATGCAAAAAAATTGAGGTTCACGACTCCTTTTCAGAGATAAAGAGAGTAGAAAAATATGCCAATTTTCAAAAATCGGCTCACGAACTTGACATGGCCTCCATGGCTTCTAGTTGAATAATATTTTAAAATATTTACCGGAGACCCAATTTGTAGGTCAGATTTCATTTGAGTAGGCATGTTGAAATAAATAATATTTATTTTAACTGGTGTCTGTACAGCTAAAATAAAAGTTGAAATTGGTGGCAAATGTGCAGAAAAATGGAAAAAATTCAAGGTTCCACAACACAGATTTTTTTCAATTTTTCAAAAAACATTAGCTAACCAATAAAGAAATATTAGTTTATCAAAAGAAAAACTGGAGTCACTGGGCATGCATAGACATTAAAATTCCCACTAGTGCTATAGATATCTACAATTCTCTCTCAAGGCATGTGCTAGATGCATGATGTGGCATGACACTGTGACATAATATATCAAACACGAGAAAGAGTGTTTCATCAGGATATCCAAACACCGAGAAGTGGGTTGAAAAAATGAGGCCCAGCAGAGTTTTTAACTGACTTCGAGATGTTTGGATACCTGATGAAACACTCTTTCAAGTTTTTGATATGGCTTTTCAAACCATTCATAATTCTTGGAGAAATTTAAAGCAAAAGTTTGCAAAATTTGATGCTAATTAAGATCTGGTATCCAAACGACTGTCACAGTAGTGAGTTCCTTTGTTTCCTCTTTTATGAATTATCAATGAGCTTGAGAAATGAATTTCATGCGCAGTAAGGATGATCAGGCATTCAAGTTGAATGCAATCAAAATTATTTAGCTAACATGTACTGTGACTACATGTATTGGAAAAATTCTTATTCATCCAATCAGAAATACAGTTTGAAAAGTTATGTTGACTCACACTGTGTAAGTTGAATAGTCAAAGCTGTTTCCCTTGCAGACTGTTTTCAGTGTTCTCCTTAACAGGTAAAATTTATCAGCTATAATAGCCCTCTTTGCCACCTGCTTGGAGTTTTTTAAAATTCAACTCGTCGTAAAAAAGACACATTGCCAATTTGTTCTTTTCTTCTCTATTTTGGCCGAGGGGGTGGGCGCTTATTCAGGGGTGAGAACTTATTAGAATGTGGTTGCTTATTTGAGGAAATACAGTAAATTAACTTGTGTCCCGTTATTGTTTGTTGTTTACATTTTGTTTAGATTTTCTCTGCTACTGCTAGAGCCAGGAGAGATCTACTTTGAAGATTTTAGTGTTTTTCATTATCCCTCTGAATTATCAGAAGAGGAAGCTATTAAAAGGTATTTATTTAACTTATTATATTACTGTGTAGAACTAAATCTTTGTGGAAGTTTAATTCTGCAAATGGGCGTTTTTTTGTGTTTTGCGGAAACTAATTTTTGCGATTGGGAAAAACTGGTTTTTCTAGCTGGGAATTAATTTTTGCTATTTTTATGAAGTCCCCTTCTGTTTGGAATTATAACATTCTTGTTTGTTGAGTACAAACAATTGAATGCAAGTGAACAACATGCAGATGTGCAACATGTTAATCAGTTAATCAATGGAGTACCTTCAAATGATTCTTATTTTTAAAGATTTTAACAGCTAAATACTTGTACTGTACCGACAGCAATTCCATCATTTTAGTTCTGAATGTTTTTTTCTAATTTCGTTTCATTTCCAAATGAAAGAGATGGTTTAGATAAATAGGCACAAACATTATTTTACAGTGTATGTTAAAGGTGATGTTTGTAGATAATTTCGACAGTAGAGTAAATTTTTGTGGGACATTTTTTTCGCGGGAACTTTTTTTTGCAGATCGTGGAAAAAGCCCAAAAATTAGAACCCGCAAAAATTTTAATTAGGCGTAAGTGCCACACAGTAACTTATTATATTGAGTTACATAAAGTGAGTTTGTTGTCTATTAGCTAACTGTACATCATATTGAATTTGCTGCTGATAATCAATTTTAATTAAAGAATTATTTCTAATTTTAATTATTTTTAATTTATTCAGTTTTAAAGTTTAACTTCGGAAAGCATTCTGTGAACACAAGAAAATAAGTTTCAGAAGTGAAAACAACTTTTATTAATAAATGAACCACTGTAAACTTAAATTTGTAAGTGGGATTTAGATGCATGTATATGTGATTATGACACACTTGAATCCATAGGTCCCAGTTTCACTATGTAGTTATCTAACAAAATGACAATATGATTAATTATCATCACTCACCTTCATTTTGTTGTTTCTGCTTGTAAGGAAACAAAGAGGGAGGTTAAAGATCTGTTCCAAGTCCATCCTTTTTGATCCAATTGATACTTCCTATCCCATTTTAAAGGTATGGAATAGAATTAATTTTAATTTAGTGTAATTTCATTTTACCTGTAGCATAGTGTTCCCAATTAGCTACCTAAAAATTAATACATAGCTATTTACAATGTCATTTATTATATAAACAAAGTTCTACTACTACTACTACTAGACACCTATATAAATAAAGTTTTACTACTGCTATGTTTTACTACCTCTACTGCACATCTTTTGCCTGTCACTGTTACCTTTGTGCAGTACACACAGTAAAACATGTACGTAAGAGTCGTGGATTAACAGCGTGTAGACTAGAATTCATAATTTGGACCCCCATCATATACATGTACATGCAAGAACCTGTTGTACCTTTAATAAACATTAAAACCAGTTCTTACTTGCACATAGCATTTTTGTCTTTGTTTGTTCAGAATGTAGTCATATAGGTATATTATAAGTTTATGACCCAGAAGCATGAGTCCACACTCACATTTAATTTATTTTAACTTAGTTTTCTGATCAGCACCGAACACCTTAAGTTTCCACTTAAAACAATAAGAACCTTTGTTCAGTAGGAACCTAAAAAGGCAAATATATAACAACCCTTTGCTATATAAGAACCAAAGGTTTGTTTGGTTCTTATATGGTGGGTATTATAAGGTAAGGTAAAAAGGTTAAGTCGCACATCAGCCAGGAGGCCCACACGGCTGGAGCTTATCCCAGTTTCTGTAGCATGAAGCAGCTGAGAGTATTGCTTCTCCCCCCTGGATGGGATGCTAGTCCATTGCAGGGTCACAGGTACCCATTTTATACACCTGGGTGGAGAGACACAACGTGTTAAACAACACGATGACAGGGACTGGGCCTCAAACCACCAATGTTCAGATTGGAAGGTCCAGGGCGCTGACCATTCCACCACCTTGCCCCATAAACCTCATGCTATTTTTCTTACATCCCACCCTCTTAAACACCCCATTTTTTCGTGGTTCCTGCTCCCTTATTTCTCAGTTTCTTTGTTCTCTTTGCCTTTCTCCACACCCTGTATTCATAATCCTTTGGTTGCACCCTTCTCCTGCCTTTCCTTTTCTGATCATCTGTGAGCTAATACAAAAGGTGTCTTGTTTGTGTGTTTTTTGTTGGAAGGAGTAAGGAAGGGGAGTTGGGCAAGAGGGGCACGGAGCAGCAGAGACCTGGGAAGTAGTGGAACAGAAAGGTTACAGGAGGCAGCATAAGCCCTGGTAGAAATTCTGCCCAGGATCTTTGGGATCCTAGGAGGATCTTAACCCAGGATCCTGATAACATCCTACATAAGATCCTGTAGGATCCTATTGACATCCTGTATGATCCTATAAGATCTTGTTTAGGATCCTGTAGGATCCTATTTAAGATCCTATAGGATAGGATCCTATAAAACGTGGTTAGGATTATTACCATTTAGGATCCTGGGTAGGATCCTGTTTGAACTTACAGCATCCTAGAGAATCCTGTAAGATCCTGTATAGGATTTCTACCAGGGACATCCTCAAAGCAGAATTATTTACTAGGTGGTAGGAGACGGTACATGTAACAAAAGGGCAAGAGACATGGCTGAAAGGGAGGGGAAATATGAGGGATGTCTAGGAAAAGGTACAAGTGGGAGGTTGTCCCCCTGTGCCCCTGTCTTAAGTTTTTAACTTAAGTTTGTGTTTCTTTCAGTTTCCACTTAGAGAATGTATTTCAATCGCTCATTGGTCTGGATCTCTCATGTCAAGGTAATTTGATGCCTAACACTATTTTATTGTAACTTTTAACTTATTGTAATTTATCTAGGTGTCCTTGATTAGTAGTCAGAGGTTTTTTTTTTACCATGAGCTATTTATAATGTATCACACATTAATATAAGACATGTTAAAATAATGTTATTATTATTATTATTATTATTATTATTATTATCATTATTATAATTATTATTATTACGCATTTTAAGAACTAAAAGTTTGCTTAAGTTGCTGTTAAATCAATCAATTAAGGAAGCAAGCAGGCAAGCAATCAGTCATTCAGCCAGCCAGCCAGCAAGCCAGCCAGCCAACCAGTCCATCAGTCAATACTGATTTGATCCTTTGTTTGTTGTAGAATTGACAAGGGAGATGTGCTGGCAATTGAATCCAAGCAAGTCATAGAAATGAAAGAAGGCAATACTATAGCTCCATACACGTTTAGAAGAGTAAGTGATACAAGTAATCTTGTTCTTGAAATAAATGAACAAAACACTGCACTCAGTCAAGGAGCAAATTAAATAAAACTAGCTGGTACCCGTGAAAAATTCACGCTTTAGCAACACGTTGTTGTTCTTGAAATCCTTTTATAATTATCAGTTTTAGTTGAATCTGCTTGAGAATCATGGAGTCGTTTGTAAAGCGTGAACACTGTCTGTTTTAATTCATTGTTTAGCTATTAAAGGAGGCGATGTTTTGAAAGCTGACACAACTTTGAATAAGTGCTTAATTTGTCAGGCATGAAAACTGAGACCAATAATTACGTAAGTCACACATCAACAGACATGGTGGAGTGTTCGCTTCCAGAGAGGAATGTGTGACTGTTTGTGCAAATTCTCCAAAGTGGATCTTTTTGCTGTAAAACCAAATTGCGCTCATCCTTGCGAGGAAAGTACAGAAATGGTGTGGTTGTGGCTTTTTGTAATTTCGCCGTTTTTCCATGATGAGTAGACAACAGTTAATCCGTTTCACGTATAATATAGAAGATTTGGTCTTCTTCAGGTATGGATGTTGCTGATAAAGGTTCCTTTTAAAACTACAAAGAATATATAAGGCTTAAAATTCCTTTCTGAATTGGTGAGAGGTTTATTATGAGGTTTGTCACAGCAACATCATAATATGATGTAAACATATACTAAGAGCTGTAATTGTGCAGTTGAAAGCTAAAGGTAACATCAGTTGGGATTTACTGTTCATCAGTACTGCATAAAATTTGCAATTTGCTATTAATTTTATTATATCTTTTTGTGTCTTGCAGCAAAAGACCAAGTATTTATTTTCATTCAATTTTGTAGCTTTGAATTTTGTATTACCCCAGTTAGAGCAGGTAAGTGAATCAATTGATTAATCAATCTACCTTGACTTATTGGTCAATAGATTGTTACATCCATCCATTGGTCAATTGATCATTGATTGTGAACCAAGCAACCAACCCACCCACCAACCAACCTACCCACCTATCCACCCACCCATCCACCAACCAACCCACCCACCAACCAACCTACCCACCTACCCGCCCACCCACCAACCAACCTACCCACCTACCCACCCACCAACTAACCTACCCACCTACCCACCCACCTACCATCCAACCAACCCACCCACCAACCTACCATCCAACCCACCCGCCCACCCATCTATCCACCAACCTACCATCCAACCCACCCACCCACCAAGCAACCAAGCAACCAATCCGCCCACCCACCCACCCACCCACCAATTCATGCATTCTGTCAGTTAATTAGTAAGTCAGTCATTCATTTGTTGATTTATTGTTTTAAGTGATAATTTATCATCAGTTGATCAACCAAGGTTGATTGTTTACTCAGTCGCTTTTTCATTACAGTCACAGAGCTGATCAAACTCCTATCCTTAATACGACTGTTTAGTGCTGTTTTTTTTTATAATTTCACAAGGAGTTATAGTTTAAAATTAATAATTTTTATTCTTTGTTTTTAATTACTGACAGCTTCATCGAGCTTCCACTCTCTTGCCAGCAGATCAGCAAGCTATGGTGGGTTTGCACTGTCTATTTACTTATAAATGATTGACATTCTGGCAGCTTATGGTCCATTAATTAAAATTATTTAGTAATGATATGTGTAATGTTTTAATTTAATTGATTGTCCATAGGAAGTATGTTTATTTTAATTGATTCTGTAGATATCTAGTGACTTGAAACTATAATTTTATCATCAGATAATTTATCATTTATTGATATTTTTATAATAAAATAAGCATTACTAATTAATTTAAAATGTTATTTGTTAAGGTTTTATAGAGGCTTGCTTTTATTGTTGTCATTAATTAATAATAAATATGACATTACAACTTCACGCCGATTTAAGTGTGTACCCCAAATTTTGGGGTCGTTAAGTATTCATATATTCAAGCTATTGTTCCTTCTCATTACTCATTCATGCCGAGCATTTGCCGACCATGCGGCACATTTCGCCGAGCACAAATTCTTTGATGTAGGTGAGAAGTATTTCTTTTGTTTTCAACCGGTACTAGGAATAAAACCCCCAAGACAAATCTATTGTGCCGCTTGATTGTCACTCAACGTAAAATTAAAATTCACGGCAGCAAAAGACAACAAATCACAGACGAAATATTTTTTAAGCAAAAGAATGAGTTTACAAATGTTTAAGTTACTTTAAAATTTGCACACAATTAGCGAGTGCCTTCAAGAAGCGAACTCTTCTAGTAACTACAACTGTTGCTGAATGGTGTGCAATGAATCAAAATATTCGCTCAGATCGATTTATGAAAATGTACTGCTTTTGAATCATAACAATGATCTCTTCGTTCAAGTTTGATTCAAATGCACGCTTCATGTTAAAGATATCTTGAACCATAGTTAGTAGACTATGCTTGACCCATGTAAACAAGTTATCAAAATCACGAAAGTATTCAAGGTCATGTTTATGTTTCTGTGATGCTAAAGAGCCCGTAATTAATGCTCTGTGGCCTCAAAACAAAGTAAATGCCATGAAGATATTTTTTGAAGCGATCAGAATGTGCAGTGATTCTCTGAAGTTTATTCGCACTTCAAGAACAAAAGGATATGTTCGCAACTCTGCCGCTCAAGGATACTTAATTGTGCTATTGTGTTTGGTCCTTTGAAGTTCAATGAAGAGTGTCAAGGTCTTCCTCCAAAAGATCTCACCTTTTTCTAAATGAATGAGACCGAACTTACCCGACACACTTTCCCTAGCTTCCGAAAAGAATGCCCAAAGGAATAAACTGAGCCTTCATCCAGCGGTATAGCCCATTTAAAAATGACACACTTAAATCGGGCTGAAGTTGTAATGGAATTTGCCATGTGGTTGTTTTTCTCTGTATAGATAAATTCAATAGTACAGTCGAGACAGGCCAGAGTTAGTTTTAACACCAGCTGGTAAGTTTTCAAGATGTGTAAACTTGTTACAATATTAATTTAATCAGTCAAGCAGTCAATCAATTGCTTGATTGATCGATCCATCCATCTATCCATCAATCAATTTTACACTTTATCAATTGATTAATTAAATTAATTTTGATATTTATTTTTTGTACAAAATTTCTTTGCTCAGGTTAGAAGATTTACACGAAAAAATTGTAATGGAAACTATGGGTATGTTATACCATTGTTAAACAATCTTATGGTAAAATTTTTTTGTAATACAACATGGTTACCTATAAAAGATCTGGTTAAATTCCAAAGTTGCATCTACCAGGACAATTCACTATTTAATGCTCTTATATCTGCCATTATTGTTGCCAAATGTAGCATGTGCTGGTAGAGGTGGCTTGCAAGTGCTGGGAAGAAATAATCATAGCACCATTTGTTTTTCTGGGCTTGAATGTTGATTTCAAATTAAATGTTACAAGTTGATTATAGTTTGTAAGTATGAAATTATCATGATTGTATGCTTTCTTTTTCTTTATAGCCAAACGGATCACTCCTCTTGTGTGCAATCCAGGCCGCATCATGCTTACTTCTTCCAGGCTGTACTTTCAACCGTTTAACAATGCAGACCCAGTGAGTTCTCACTATACATTTATGAAATTAGCCAGTATTCTTAATCAAAGTGTGCTTGAATGTATCTATATAGCTAGTACACTTCATGTTTTCCTGTGTGAATTGCAAAAGAGTGGCCGTTCCTAATGATCATATTTCCATTCTATCATGAGAGCGATTATCCAATTGGAATTGAAGGATGGCTTTATAACTGACCTACTGCGTCGGTGTGATTTTAAAAACCATAAACATTATTTGACTTTGATATGTAGATTTTTGGATGTTGCCCACTGAATGAGCCCTCAACCACAGGAAATGTAAATAGCCAGAAAGTGGTGGAGCCACTAGGCTATTTTTTGTGTTACTTTGCAGTTTTTGGATTTGCATGTTTTTGGATTTGCATCTAGTAAGGGCACAGATGAACTTGAATTGATTTCCTGGAAGCTATCTCAAGTTTACAGTGCTGCTCTCAAGAACCTGTAACTTACACAACTTAACCCTTTAAGCCCTAACAGTGACAAAAGTGAAATTTCTCTTTACATAATCACCACTTGTTCAAACGTTCATTGACAAGACAAAAAAGTGATGCGAATAAAGGAAATGATCACCAAGGATAAGATGTCTTGATATTTAGACAAATTCTCCTTACTAGTTTCATAAGAAATGTATGGAGAACAGTAAGGAGAATGTGCATTTTCATAATATCAGGACTTAAAGGGTTAATTTATTTGATATCTTGGATCATTCCATGTTTCTGGGAAACCCCCCACCTACCCCTCCCCTAACCCAACATTTTGCTCTAAGTGATAATATGTCAAAAAAATGTTGGGTTCGGGGAGGACCCTTATGGCTTTCATTTCAACTGACTGGTCAATAAAATCCACAACTGTGACAGGCAGCATTGTGAGTGGGAATGTAAAGCTCGGCAACTCTACATGTACATGTACACCTCACAGATCTTTCATTTTATTGTCCAAAAGCCACGAAAATGCCATAAAATAAGATGCCAAAAGTTGTCCAAAACAAAATGCAAGCAACACCGTAACATCAGGGTCGTCAGCAACTTTCTTAACAAGCACTACTTTTCTGGATACAGGCAAAACGATTTAGGATTTAGCTCTCTTACTTACTGTATGTACAGCCATAACACCTACTAGTGACAGTTGACATGCACAGGGTTCACAGGTTGCGACAAGTGTTCAACTGAGAACACAGCTTATTATAATATTGAATTTTGTCAGTCGCACTTTTGCATGCGGCACTGACTACTGTGGGCAGCAGACTCTGCTAACACAAACACTCAAAGAAAAAAAATTGTTTATAATGAAAGAAGGAATTTGATAGCCTCTTTCCTTGTTATCATTTGGTAATTTTTTGGTTGAGACAAGGAGAGGTTTGAGAAATCTGATGTTTTAATTCAGACACAATTATTATTTAGACACAATTTGTAGTCTACTGATAAGGCAGTAGTAACTATTAATAAATTAATTTTCTTCTGTATTTATAGTGTCCAGTTGTTAAATGTAAGTTATCCAGGATATGCAGAGTTGTCAAAAGAAGATACCTTCTCAGACATGTGGTTTGTTTTCCTAGCCTGTTAAATTTTCTCTTAGTTGAATTAAGGGACCTGTACATTGTATATCTCTTAGAGCTTAAAATCTAGCCTACGAAAACGCAAGAGATGGCTGTCAAGTTCCAGTGGCGACCATTATGATCTTAGTTATCGCAGTGTTCATAAGAGTCACCTAAGTAGTGTCCTGTTGTTTTATAAACTCAAGTTTTGAAGTTGTTGTTTTTTGTATGAATGTGCAAATTTATGAAAATCTACCCTAAAAGTTTTGCAAAGTAAATATGTTAACTTACATAATATTGCTTTTCAGTTTTCTACCATAACCATCCCCCCGCTTTTTTGGCATAGTTATACTACCAGATTCATATTGCAGAATGAATGGAATATTAGTGTCTTAAAGTTTTATTCTTATAGGAGAGAACAGTTTTCTCAGCTCTAGCAAAGTACTTGGTCATTAAAAAATATATTTGTTACTGTTTGTCCTAGGGCATAGAAGTGTTTTCGACTGACGGTTCTCATATGTACTTGGTATTCAACTCCCCTAAAGAAAGAGATTTATTTTATGAACAAATTGTTCAACAACCAGGTATGTGGATGGATTGATGAATTACATGTAGTATTTATTTACTTCTGCAAGTTTCTTTCCACTAACTACTGACAGTACCGTATTTTCTCGATTAAACGCTGGACCCCAAATAAGCGCCGGGTTCAAATAAACGCCAGGTCTACAGGGCCGAGTTTAAAATAAACGCCCCCGGCATTTATTTGGGGTCCCGCTGTTTATTTGAGATCCCGGCAGTTATTCGAGATGGGTATATTAAATCAGGATTATGTGTCATAACTGCATACTAGTTCTCTTTCTACCATTGTATGTGAATTTATACACTAATATTCAAACCAAACTACCTTTTACAAAAGTGGTTCTCACTAAAACAGATGAAACAAACGACGTATCAGGTATCTCGTCGGCGGGCCCCGAATAAACGCTGGGTCTGTGAGGCAGAGTTTTAAATAAGCTTCTCCGGCATTTAATTGAGAAAATATGATAACTGCTAATAGCACATTTTAACCCTTTAAACTCCAATATCAATATGCATGTTCTCCTTGGTGTTCCCCATATGTTTCTTATGGTACTAGTTAGGAGAATTTGCATAAAAATCAACACATTTCATGTTTGGTGATTATTTCCTTTATTCTCATGACCTGTATGTTTGATCATGTAGGCCTATTGTAAGGAGAAATTAGATGCTTGTCACTATTGGGGCTTAAAGGGTTAACTGGTAACTAAGTGTACATTTTACTTTTCTCAGAGGTTGAATTGGAAGATACAAGACAAGAGAACATGACATTAAGATGGCAGAATGGAGCCATCTCAAATTTTGAATATTTAATGTACCTAAATAGGTTGGTAATGTCTTTGTGGTCATATTTTTGTTCTTTGTTTTTGATTGTCTTAAAATGCTGTCTAGAATGCTTTACATTTAGGCATTTATTCATTGCAGGATTTTGCATTGTTGCAATGAGCATGATGAATGTTACTTTTACCTAATTTTTGAGAGAGCCTCCATATGTAAATATTTTTTCAGACAAACTCAGAGATAAGATTGTAAGTCTGTGTGGGCTTGACATGTGACTTGTTGACTGCTTTCCTTTCAGTTTAGCAGATAGAAGTTTCAATGATCTCACACAGTACCCAGTTTTTCCATGGATACTGGCAGATTACACAAGTGATGAGCTGGGTAAGATATTTAACACAAATCCCAAATTTCATTTTGTAAAAAACTTAAATAAAAATAGTACCATGTGATAGTACTGCTGGAGAGGTTTCATTTGAATGGTCACACCATAGGATGTCATCCACAGACTAGACTCAAAAGTTAGAATCACCTCAGTGTCTCCATAACCGACTCTGGGAGTGAAAGGGTTAAATACTGTTGCTACAACCTTGGACAAGACTGTTGAGACAAGTTCTGATTAGGGATAAACGGATAAATCGAATGCAATAAGCGCACATCGCCAATTTTACCCCCCCCCCCCACCCCCCAGTTAATGATGTTCTGCTCAATTAAGTGGCATGCAAGATTTGTGGGATACTGTAAACAACATTGAAAAGGGGTAGAAGTTATGCAAAGCATTCTTGCAGTGGTGTGGCAGCCTTAATTGAAGGATGGAGAGCATAACCGTCTTATGTCGAACTTTAGGCGGTATTTAAGTGTTTTCCTCTAAACAGCGTCAATTTTTACATGGGGTATTCAGTTCATTCAAAGAACATTGCCTATAAAGTTTTTTGAAGGTCCCATGCACAAATTGAAGCAGTTTAGAGCACAAAATTAAAACCGGCTAAAATTCGACATAAGACGGTTATGCTCGGAACCCTTCAATTAATCCAGAATTTGAAATGAAAACCAAGCAACTGTATGGGTGTTTCCATTACAGGTCACCCTTGCCCCAACTCCCCCTGGTTGTATTTTTCAGATTCTCCCAAACAGTGCAATGGCACCCTTTGGACATTGACTTTCCCTTCCTTGATACAGTATAGTACACAAATTAACCTGGGACTTGTTTCATTGTAGATTTTAACAGCCAAGACACATTTAGAGATTTGTCTAAGCCAATAGGTGCCCTAAATGAAACCAGATTAGCTCAGTTAAAGGTATGGAGTTAATTTTTTTCTAGTGGTTTATTGGCTTGGTACTTTGAGGTAACATGGTCTTAACCCTTTTAATAAGCCCTGATATAAAAATGCATATTCTCCTTGCTGTTCTCTATACATTTCTTATGGAACTAGTAAGGAGAATTTGTCTAAATGTCAAGACATCTCCTTGGTGAACACTTTCTTTATTCCCATCACTTGATTGTTTAAACAAGTAGTGATAATGTTAAGACGAATTTCATTTCATGTGAGAGTGTAAAAGGTTAAAAACCATTAGCATGAGAACTTTACCTAAGGCTGTTACCTCGGTAACTGCTGCCCAATAGATGGCCAAGAAGGAAAGATGGTGAATTTTAAGCTCAGACAAGAAATACGAAAGAACTAAGAGAGTGAATCCACGTGCCCCATGATAATTATTTGGATTTATTATTAGAATTTATTGTTAGGTCGCACCCCTGCTGCAAAGGTTATTTTTATCTGTTGTTCCATGTCAACAATTTAAAATTACATGACTTCATTCTAAATGACCAATGAGGTGTCGTCCTTAAGGTGGCTCGATCGCGGTTTTGAGTGACGATACCTCTTAACTTTGAGCAACTAACATACCACGGTGAACAACCCAATAGAAAATCGATCATTACTGCTGACCTAGAGAAAGATGAAAGTTTTAAATGAGGTAAGTTTAATCGAAATCGGAGTTACCATAGCAACGTAATGACGTCATCCCCTTTTTACATGAGAGCCAATTACTTGTCACCAAGAGATAATTCTGGAAAGTGCTCGACTGGATCTTCGACCTGACATATTTGTATTCACGTCTGCAAAGTTTGAAGAATTTCTATGAGAGCGTTTTCGAGAAATTTTCGGGTGAAGTTTTAGGGTGTTAAAAAAAACAACAAAAACAAAACAATTTTGATCTGTTATTGAACAGTATGCCCACAAAGGTTTGATGAAATAACATTTTGGTTTTAAATGAATGTTATATCATCTAATTACTTTGTGTGAAAATTTCAGGGAAATCGTTCAATTTGATTTTTAGAAACGTTGGCTTGAATATGAACTTGTTTAGTGTGTTACTAACTTGTGGACATACTTTTCAATAACAGTTCAAAATTATTTTGTTTTTGTTGTTCTTTAACACCTTAAAACTTCACCCGAAAATTTCTCGAATACTCTCTCATAGAAATTCTTCAAACTTTGTAGACATGAAGACAAATATGTCAGGTCGAAGATCCAGTCGAGCGCTTCCCAAAATTGTCTCTTGGTGACAAGTAATTAGCTCTCATGTAAAATGGGGGATGACATCATTACGTTGCTATGGTAACTCCGATTTCGATGAAACGTGCCTCATGTAAAACTTTCATCTTTTTCTAGGTCAACAGTAACAATCGATTTTCTACTGGGTTGTTCACTGTGGTACACTAGTTGCTTAAAGTTGAGAGGTATCTCAACTAATTTTCATCGGAAGAGGCCCATGTGTGGGGGATTCACTCTCTTTGTTCATCCTCTCTTGATTTGACCCCATGACCTATAGCACATTGGTGGCATGCTCTAACCAGCTTCTGGGAGACTTGTGATGGGCAAGGCTGTATTAATTTTACTATGTTTGTTGTGACACGCGTCCTCCATACTGCTAGGATTTGTGATGTCGAAAGCGTCCAATGTGATGATCAAAAAGAAAGATCATGGTTAAGTTTAATCTCGGACAGGACATTTGAAAGATGTAACATTCAGTATGTCGTGGGAATGGGACAAAGAAAAAAGCCTGAGTCCCTGCTGGGATGAACGGATGGAACCTCAGTTGAGCTAGGTCAACTGATAACATACCATTCACGTGATTCCGAAAATGACTTCTACCCAAGCTGTTGAAACATTACTCTCCAAAAACAGTCTTGAAAGGACTACTCTTACCAGACAATTCTGGACAATCTTATTAATTGGTTACTGCTGTTTTTCATTTTTGTTAGGAGAGGTGCAAAGATATGCCTGATCCAAAGTTTTTATATGGCTCGCATTATTCCACACCGGGATATGTGTTGTACTATCTTGTTAGAGTCGGTAAGATTGTGCTTTAGGTTGTGGTGTCAACTTTTAACTTGGACGTTTCCCTTTTAATATTCCTTTTTCAAGTTTTTTTTCATGCCTAATTGCAAGGTTGAAACATGGCAGAAAGTCAAAGTGTCTTTAGATATGAGAAAAAAAGAATTGTGCGTTAAAAGATTCCCGTAAAAGTTTCAGTTCTGATCTAGATACCACGCAAAAGATTTTCTCATCAAACTGGGGACAAGCAATGTAGCTATGTTGAAAGCGAGTAGCCATAATGTAAAACTCCATTTATTTGTTTTTAAATTTTCCCGATAGGCATAATAAAGGTAAAGTAATTGTACGAGCAACATTTTCGTGCAACTTGTCGGGCAACAATGTTGCATTGCAAGTTGGGATTGTTTGTTTCGCGTAGTACCACCTCTGCGCATAACAAATTTTCATGTTGCAAAAAGTCGAAGCGACATCTGTTTGTTGCAACATGAAACATTGTTTTGCGAGGAATAATAGAGTGGTAATAGGCGCAACTTTCAATGCACCTTTGTTGCACGACTAGACTGGTAGCATTCCCTTTCTGGATAGTCGACAGGGCACGCTAAAGCCGAGAGCAAGAGCCGACAACAGCGCGGCGAGACCCGTCCTCTGTTTCGCTCCAAGATTTTTGCGGTTCGCTCAGCTTTTCCCCGCACCCTCTCAGCTATCCAGAAGGGGACAACTAGCAGTCTATTATGTGACAAGTTGCACGAAAATGTTAGCCGTATTACTTGGCTTTAACCCAATGAATGTTTTGTGGCTCCCCTTTATAGCTCCAGAGTTTATGCTCTGCTTACAAGGAGGAAAGTTTGACCAGCCTGACAGGTTATTCAACAGGTAAAAAGAAATATATGTCGAGTTAACTTCTTTTGTAAACCTGTTTCTGGCAGTAAAAGTAATTAGTTTTGCTCAAAAGTACTCATCACTTTAAGTGTGCTTTGCTTTGGATAGGTAGGAAGGAAATGAATAATTATTGCAAGTTGAAAAACTTGGGCTGATCTTTTTCAAGTTTTTCCTTTGTGTCTTGGAAAAATCATTTAAAAGTTATCCTACATTTTCCTTCCGATGTTCTAAGAGCATTTCAGTTTCAACAAAAAGAACGTAGTTTTCATTTCAGCACAGTTTGACCTAAAAGATGTAAAAATTTCCATGTTGTAGCCCCCTAAAGCAGAGCGAGGGTGTCCAAATCACTTAGCCAAATAATAAAAGAGATTATTTCTGAGTTGAATTAAGTCTCAAGTAATGTAATATTTAGAGAGTTAGGTACCTGGATGACCATGCCATGTGGGAACTTTTTTTGGTTACGACGTAATTTTGTTTTAATGTACGTTAACACTGTAGTGTTGCTGAAACGTGGGAGAATGTGTTGACTGGGCATGCGGATGTGAAAGAGGTATGTATACATTTAAGACGAGTTTTTGCGCTGTAATCTAAGCCAGAAAGGTGGTAAGGTAAGCCAGTGTCAAGTCCAGCAGATTGACCGGAGCCTGGACAAAGGTCGAGTTTCTGTAGCATGAAGTGACTATTAGCATCACAACTCCCCCCTGGATGGGATGCTAGTCCATCACAGGATACCCAGGATAAAGTGACTATTAGCATCACAACTCCCCCCTGGATGGGATGCTAGTCCATCACAGGTTACCCAAGATAAAGTTACTAGGAGCATCACAACTCCCCCTTGGATGGGATGCTAGTCCATTGCAGGGTTGTCCCCCAGCGTCTCTTTTAGGATTCCCTAACAGTTAGCTGGTACCCATTTATAAACCTGGGAAGAAAGAGACAAACGAGGAGTAAAAGTTCCTTTTCTTAGGAAACAACACAGTGAAGTGAACAGCCAATTCTGATCTTCCAATCTAAAGTTTTATCGTAAGTCTGAGGGGTGTATGGGGTATGGAGACCAAAACTTGACAGCCAGAAACGTAATGAAAACTACAAGTCATAATTCAGACGCCAGCCACTTTTTCTGTCACTTTCTTTGATTTTTGCCTTGTTTCTTTTTAATTGCGTCCCAAAATTAAACAAAGAATGACCTCAGTCTGTTTACTAAAGTTGGTAACAAAAAGTTAGCAATAGTTACAATAGTATAAAGGTGTTGTATTGCATGTCACAAGGTAATAGTTTCCAAAAAACGTCTCGACTGATGAGTTTATTTTCTAATGGTCTTGTTCTGTGGTTTTTGTATAGCTCACTCCTGAGTTCTTCCAGTCGTCTGGTGAGTTTCTGTTAAACAGTCAAAACCTTCCGCTGGGCTGCAAGCAGGACAAGACAAAAGTCATGGATGTCGAGCTACCTCCTTGGGCACAAGGTATAAAGATACATCACTAATTCAAAAGTGCTATTAATATTTATCACCCTCATCACGCGTTGAACGCTTCACGAAAAACCATGACCTAATTTGGTATCGAATGGTGGATGTTTTGGCATCAAACATTTGAAGTTTCCGGGAAGTTTTTAATATACGATTAAGCAAATTTTCGCACCTGTATTTGTCGACCAGATGTTTTCAATCACACTTTTTTAAGCACTAAAAATGATTTAAATTAACAACGGTTTAGCGCAATCTCACTCAAACGTCTCACTTTGTGCTCCACTCCAAATTGCAAAACCTCTAACGTTTGATACCTAGGTTTGATACCTAGGTCTTGTAGTATTATCTTGTATTATTATTATTATTATTATTATTATTATTATTATTATTATTATTATTATTATTATCATTATTATTGCCACACGTAGATAAAAAGGACGATAATGTAGACATTTCATTGTACTTTCTACATTGATGTCTACCAAACCTCCATTCACCCGCAATTTTGTTGTTTGCTTGCAGATCCAGGGGACTTCATCAGAAAGAATCGCGATGCACTCGAATGCCCTTATGTGTCAGAAAGACTGCACCATTGGATTGACCTGATATTTGGTTATAAACAAAGAGGACATGAGGCTTGGAGAGCGGACAATGGTATCTTGCGATTAGAGTATTTTCAAAATATTTTAGAGTTCAACATGTAACGAAAACGTTCCAAATTTCAATTTGCTTAAAAGCATGAAAATTTATCATTCTTTTTGAGAGCCTGGTTTTATAGGGTGTGTGCACGTGACGTCATTGCCGTCATGTTTGTGCACCTTGAACAATAGGTTTCCCATTAGCTCCTTTGTTATGGTGCACCAACATGGCTGCCACGCCATTGTCCTTTGAATCTCTAGGGACTGGTTGCATACGCTCCATTTAAAAACTGTACACCCCTATTGTCCCTAAGTGGAGCTACCGGGCCCTAGGAATGAGCGAATTTTCTTGCGTTCTTTTGTGAGCCACTCGCTTAGGTTGGTTTTCACTTGACTTGGCCTTTGGAAAGTTCAAAGACTCAGGGGGCAGTGGCCGATCAATTACACGTACTGAAAACCATTAGATAGATGTTGAAACAGTGAAGTTGTTAAATTTCAAGAATTTCGAGGAGGTTTTTTGAGCGATTGATAGCATTCATTTTTCCTTAGCCGTCCCTATATGTGAAAATAGTTGTGAAGAGAAAATCACCCTTCGACCAGTGACAGGTGCTCATTGTTTGTTTGTTTATTATTTCAGTGTTTTACTATTTAACGTATGAAGGAGCTGTCGACCTTGACGGGTAAGTTAAAACGCTAAAATGTTTGTTTCTGACTTATTACACAAGTTATGGGTGGAGGGCGAATTCCAAAAAAAGAAATTCGTGCAAGGGAAAATTGCGCCCAGGAAAATCATGCATAGCGAGCAACACATTAAAACATGAGATCTTACCTTAACAAACTGCTGTCGAGCAAATTGGAGCCAAAAGAGATTCATGCGGCTTAAGATCCCTCTCCACCCCCCCCCCCCCCTTCCTCAAAAAAATTTTTTTTTTCTAATGGTCTGTCCCTGAGGTCTGCCGGACCAGTGACCAGTCTTAATTAATTCATATACTTTCGTGTATTGGCTTGTCCAATCAGAATTCCAGGGTAGCTGCAAGAAAACCAACTTAAGTTCACATGTGGCCTTGTGTTGGTTTCCTTGAACCTTCTCTGGAATTCTGAATGGGTAGTCAATCACACGAGACTGTGCAAGTTAAACAAAAGTGGTCACAGTTCTGTCCGCTGCCCTATAAACGTTTTGACGGGACAATAAACATGTCTTTTGTTTTGAAATGTACGCACAAACTACTGACTACCGTACAACCCGCGTAGACAAAATGAAACATCGACATACTGTTATGAAACCTTTGTGAACTGTCGGTCTCTTTCAATAGACGCCATGTGGACTTCACGAAGTAATGAAACACACCCTGTCACACGTCATCTTTGTTTCGATATTACCACACTGGCTAAGAAGCGAAAGACCTTGAGAATTCACTTTAAACAAGAAGAATGACTTTATGAGTTGCCTAAAATAGCATAAACTAGCCTCTTTGTGCGGTGAGGTATCAGGTTTTGAATGTTTGTTTTTCTTAACCAAACAGAATTGAAGATCCAAATGAACGTGCATCATTAGAAGCTCAGATTCTCGAGTTTGGACAGACTCCTAAACAGCTCTTTACCAGCCCGCATCCACAGAAACTGGTAAATAAAAATTTGTTATTTTCAGTATTACGAAGGTTATCTTGTAAGTGTCTATTAGACGGGTGATCTGTCGATGTTTTTTTCTTTTGGTTTCTTCACGCTGTGCAGTTCTGTCCAAAGGGCGTATTTGTACTTGGTTATTTATTGACGTTTTTAAGTCGGTGCTTCAACCACAGAACCAAACATAAGTGCATATTCGAGCTGATGTCTCCGATGCCTGAACTTGTGTAAGGGCTCGACGTTTGCGAAACGGCTTGGAAATGCAGAAAAAATGCAAAATTCAAGGCGAAGAAGCTGGTAGCTATAATTATCTTTTAGACGGATGCTCAACGCAGAAAGCTCACGTTTTAAGGTCCTAGGTTACAAATTTAAGCTGAAATATTGGCCTTTGGTCTCTATGTTGCTCACAGAAGTTTTACAACAGTTTTGTGAGAACTGATCCTTCTTGGCACGTTTGATCGTCGTAAAATAATATGAAACACCTGTTGGCATGTCGGTTCAGCCGTAGTGACTCTGATTTACGGAGGAGATGCAATTTTTCGGAGCTCAGGCTTATTTTACTTCGAAAACTGATGGCAGACTTTATAACGAAAATCATCTACTAACTTGTTGTTTAAATTACAGGTTACTGGAGTGAGTCCAAACACTAGCACCAACCCCTCCCCAATAAGTAGCAGTATTTTGAATGGAGAGGGACACAATGAACCTGTTACGCAGAGTCAAGGCAGTGTACCGGTCATCAAGGTCAATGGTATGTGAAAGTGAATATGACACGATTTTTTTTCTGAAGTTTTGCATTGTTTTAAAATTTAAATTTTGTAATATTATTATTATGCTTTTATTAAATGCTGGGTTCCATCCTTGAAATTGAACTGTATTTCAGAGTGAAATGTTTCATCACCTTCCTGGTCATGGTTGCACCACTCAATACGGAGGCAGGGAAGCGGATGGTGGATCTCTCCCGCCCTCCCCCCCCCCCCCCCCCGCATTATAATAACATGTTTTGAAACCAAATCTATTGTCTTAAAACATAGTTTGTTTTTCTCTTTTACGATGTTAGATGGCCACGTATCAGTAGTGACGTTTAGTTAGATGACATCGAGCGACATCATTACAAAGTGAATCCGCCATGTTGGATTTTACGATTTTCCCAAAAAATTACCTTTATGGATCCAAAACTATCCCGGTAATCAAGATCATTAGGAGGATGCTAAAATGGGCTTGAAATATAAAGTAGTCGAGGTGTTTCTGACCATTTTCCCAAGACAGGAGAAAATTCCACCAATGTCCCCCTGAATATCTTCATACAACACATTTTTCCAGTGGTTGGTTAAACACTTCTTTCTTGGTATAATGTAGGAAACCCCTTTTTGCATTGCAGTTGATTTTGATGACAGATTTAACCACAACCATTCACAGTGGACCAACATGGAAAAACTACAGCAGGCAACGTGTCACAAACTGCACAAAGAGTAAGACAACTTCTTAGTATTGAAGACGGAATTGTACATCTCAATTTGAATTAACGTTTTTCATCTGCATGCGCCGCAAATTGTAAACGTAAACTTGAAAATACTTTGTTGTTCTGAAATGATAAATGGGCCTTGTACAAAACTCACAAATACACTATTGTTCTTTAAAGGTCACGCAATCTTGAGAACGTTTACCTCGCTTCTTCTCTCTGGTCTGCAGGTCAATTCACGGCTTTGAACTCAGACTTTCAAGTTACTTCTACAAATTCAGTGTTACAGTGAACCTTTTCTTTTATGTGTCTATTTCTCTCCATACATTCTTCCACTTTGTGACATTTCTATGAACTATGTAGCTGCATGTAAAGCCATTCTCCCGCTTTCGTTGTCATAACAACTCGTACCTTTTACAGTTTCCACATTCCCCTTGAGCAGTGATCCTTTTTCTTGTTTTAAAACATCCGCTTTAAACACGTGGACGTAACTAACATACATCATCACATCCGACTTGACAATAAAATCTCATTGTACTTAATGAAAATTGAGCAACATCCTAGCCATTAAGATGAAGTAAATAATATTAAAGTCTTGTTTTATCAGTATAAGGGGCATTTCTTGATAAACAATGGATAAGAAACAACATTAAACTGAACTGAACTGAATCCCATTTCAAAAACTATCGGAGCATTCACTAAAAAGAAAATAACTATTATTAAAATATAGTGAACCGTTATTTAACCTTTCTTGTTTGTTGGGGGAATGGGTACAACTTCGTAAAACACTCGAAGAGTTGCCTAATAGCCAATCAGAAAACGAGCAATCAGAAGGTTGTGTTCGAGCATTGCCATGTGAATATTGCGCTGAGAATTTCTTTCGTCGCTTAGCAGCTTAACTGATAAATACCGTGGGCTCGAAAACGGGACCTGTTCCCCCGACTGTGGTGTTGTCATTGTATGTATGTTAACCTGATGTGTCCTGTATAGGGAAGCTCCTTCTTCTTCTTCTTCTTCTTCTTGTTCTGTGAACGTGAACATAACCAACAGTCCACTCGCCCAACACAGAAGGTTTGTGTTCTAAAAATACACTGATGCATGAACCAAGTGCGGTTTAACGTTTTGTAAAATAAAAATAGTAACAAAAATTAAAATTCAAGTGTTTATAAAACATAAATTTCAGATTTTTATTCTTGTAAGAGAAACCGTTATCGTACCTTAGGCGTAAAATAATTGCCTGAGTTTGACAACTTGTGTAAAACGTTCTGTTAGTTTTCCAAACTTTTCACACATTTGCTAAGAGTCTACAACCCCAGGTGCATTTTATCAGCCCACGGCAATGATTTATTGGCTTCTCTACCTTACAGACAAGATTGTTTTTTGTTGGAAAATAAAAAGTGTTACGTCAAAAATTATCATAAATTTGTTCATGTGTTTAGGGTTAAATTCTGATGCTTCCTTCCGCGAAAGGGTTTTAGTGTTAGGATGCGAAAATTCTAAAACCAGTTATCTAAATAATTGTGTTAATAGCATTTTCTTGCTGCTAAATCACTGGCTACTGTTAAGAAAATAACAATTCAATAAATGTAAATGTACTGGAGACATAATAACCTTTTCGCTTCCCCCCCTGCGTCTGAGATCTCTCCCTCCCTCTTCCTCTCCCACCCCACCCTTGTTGCTCCTAGTTTCTGCTATGAACTTTTAAAAATACTTTAGGGCCACGGTCAAACGGATTCATCATCATCCAAGTTTGTTCAACACCATTCACCAGCAACACAATACAATGCAATGCAATGCAATACAATGCAATTCAATGCAATGCAATGCAATACAATACAATACAATACAATTCTATACAATGCAATGCAATGCAGTGCAATGCAATACAATGCAATTCAATGTAATGCAATTCAATGTAATGCACTGCAATGCAATACAATGCAATACAATGCAATACAATGCAATGCAGTGTAGTGCAATGCATTACAATTCAAATGTAATGCAATGCAATTCAATGTAATGCAATGCAATTCAATGTAATGCAATGCAATTCAATGTAATGCAATGCAATACAATACAATGCAATACAATGCAATACAATGCAATACAATAATACAATACAGAACAATACAATAAATAAAGAACAATACAATACAGAACAATACAGTAAAATGCAAGTACAGTACAGTACAGTACAGAACAGTGCAATGTATTACAATACAATGCAGTGCAGTGCTTTATTGACACTCCCCTGGTGGGGCTTTTCAAAATCATTTCAGCAGGGTGGCCAAACGCGTTTAACACTGATGTTGCATTCAACATTGTTGAACGGTGTGGAATGGAAATGTTGAAACCTCTTGGCCGGGGTCTTAAATAGTTTTGCTGTTTAGGCCAAATGCTTTCAAATGAAAAATTATCGCGTTACTAGACTCAAATGCAAATGAGAGAGGTAACGTAAATCTTTAAACGTCCTTTTAATTCTCATGACTTTAAATTTACCAACAGCAAATGCTGTCATAAAATAAAATGAGATGGATGGACAGACGTAGTAATATAAACGGTTTTTCTGAGCAATCCTTATTAAAAATGCTACTTCTGTGTGAATCTGTTACTTCAAACACCGCCACAATCGAGCCTTTACTTTTCTTCCATACCCTTTGCAAACCTGCCTGTTCTGTGCCAGTGCAGACCATATTACTTTACTTCTATAATGTTTCCTTTTTTCTGTGCATGCTATAGTCCGGCAGCCAGTGTAATCCCGTGGGAATTTCAGGCTGGAATCAATCCACCCATCCCAATGTGTTAAGAGGACCTTAGAGACCACAAAAAAGTTTGGTGGCACTTTCGTATCCCGCACCGGGCGCCGTAAGGGTGATTTTAGTGACGGACGTCATTTTTCAGCATGGAAACGAGGCTCTGACACGAAAATGGCCATTACTAACTCATTTTTCAACAAAAATGCACCAAAACCACAGACATTGTAAAGTTCAATGAGCTGATCATTATGATACCATATAAATGCCATAAGCCAGTCACGTGATCTCGCTAACATGAAAACGAGACTCTTGTAATAAAAATGCTATACCGCTATTGTTTTTTAACGAACTTTACCCAAAACCACAGACATTTGTTATTCGGCATCTACATGATTCATATTTAACGTTGGGGATCACGTGGTAACGATAGCATGAAAACGAGGCTCTGGCAGAAAATTCCAATAAACCGTCTAATTTATCTACAAAATTGTAATAATTGTCTTCCTTTAATACGAAAACTGGTCTAAGGAAAGTGTTCTCTGCTCTGCTGGACAGTTCAGTTCTAGTTTTCATCTGATGAATCGTAATCAGGATCTGCATCTGATTGCCCCACTGCGGTACAGTTGTCGCATGGTTCCTCGTCATTTGAGCAGCCACAAAGATCGGTGCACCTCAGCTGAGCTTTCTTGCAGTTGCAAGAGCATCGGCTCTTTGAGCAACCACATCTTACTAACTCGATGACACCTCCTGGCGCAGGGAGCAGCGTTGTCATTACTGGCACCCATTTGTCTTCCTCTCGCTTCCAGCCAAACTCGTCCGGGGAGGGGAGTTCCGGCTTTGCAACGATGTCGTTGTCGATGTCGTTGGTAATTTGCCCTCATGATTGCCTGGCGGAGCGCCGCTTGCGTCGGGGGCAGCCTTTCAGATTGGGCCTGTTTCCTGCGGAAAAGCAGCCATCGCAGCTCTGCAACGCTGCCAATGGTAGTGCCCTGGATATATAGCTGGCAAACTAATTTCTCGATGGCCTGCATTGTCATTATGCTGGGCTGCTCCCTTGTTCCAAGATTCGCAAGGGAAGAGATGGTGTTCTCGTCAGCCTCCTTGAAGATCTTCCACCAAGTTGGTTTAGCTTTGTTTGCAAAACTACCTGTCACATCACAACCACTTATAGCATGAAGAGCAGGAAGTGCACCAATCTTTCTCCTGCCAAGTCCTTCAGCAATCGGTTGCAACTTGATAACTTTGTGTCTCTGACCTGTTCCCGTAATGAAGTTGACGTCACGGCAGAGCTCTGGGTAGCGTCGCAAAAGCAGAATAAAAACATCTGTGTCAGGAGAAAAGACGTTGATCTCTGTGGCCCCTTGTGCGGTTGCATCTGCAGCATGTAGAATCAATTTTGTGTCCGCTTCTTCTTGAGCGCTTTCCAAGTGAGCTACATTTCTGTGGCTTGCGCGACACTCACAAGCCCAAGACACGACCACATTCTTCCTCTGCTCCTCTGCTCTTCTCAGTACCTTTGCAGATAAAGTCGACGTCAAATCCCTCTTTGTATTAGTGTGGGAGAGCAGTCGCTTCATTGGGACCTTTGTGATGAGGGTGGTATCTGTGATGTGGTAGGCGATAGGTTGCTGGTCGCCTTGGCGGCGTATACGGGTGGCTGTTTTCAACGAGAGGGGGACGTCATATCTATCAAAAATAAGGTGCAGTTCCACACAGTTGTCATGTTTCTGGAAGAGCTTTTCTGTGAAATGGTCAGCAAGTTCTGCACAATTTGTGATGGTGGGGTTCTTGTCAAGAGCTTGAAGTAATGCCATGCCATCCACGATGTCCACTTTCTGATGTGCGTTCCCGTCTTCCGTTGTGCGGTTTGTATCCGATGACGTTGCCTCCTTTTCTAAGAGGGGCATTAGTGCACTTTTGGCAGAGCAGTACATCATGGAGCCATCAGCTGCAAATAGCGATCTTGGGACTACATTGAATTCATGAATGCCAACAGCTTCTCGTATATTGATTTCCGGGCGGCTTTGACAGACGACTGTCATATGAGCAAACAAGCTCCGATCTTCCTGTAGTTATATAACAGTATTATTCACTTTAACCTTTGTTTTCTTTCCAGTCGATTTCCATGTCAGAAGATTGCGTTTCTTCATAGTAGACCAGAGATTGGAGGTGCCTTTCTGAATACGCTCTTCAGTACTTTGCGCGCAGAGGTCCTTCTTCACGTCTTCGGACACTACTACTTTAGTTAAAAGATTGTACAGTTCTTCTCCAGTCTGCTCAAACGGGTTGGTGTAGTTTGCAATTATAGTCTTCAGCTTGACGATGCTCGCCTCTTCACGATTTAGCACTGAGGTGGTGACGTTATGGTGCCGGTCTTGAATCTTTACGGACACCCCTGCCATATCTTTAGCTTGTTCGGCCAAGCGGGCCAACTCTGGAGCTATCAAGAAAAACTTCGCTCGAGCACTGGGATTCAGCGTTATCCCAACCAATCCTCCGCTGACTTTCATAGACCTGTTGATGTGCTCCAATCCATTATCAGCCCCAAGGCCACAGAATGGTACGCTTTGGTTCTTATTCACAACCCAATTTCCATCCTTGAACTCGCGGTAAACATCTGGGTCATTAAGTGGGAGGGCTTTCATTTCTGCAAGGTAGAGAGGTATCATCCGGGCGTAGTTGAGACGGTCGTGGGCGAAGTAGTACTTAGTGAACTTCTCAAGGGCCTGTAGATGAAGCAGCCAGTCTGCAGTTCGAACAGCACGAAAAAACATCATCATTTCTAGTACCATCGTCATGTTCTGTCGGAAAACTTGAAACATCGGGGTGTTGGCATTCTCTTTGTCAAAATCAGCTATCTTCATCATGATTCCCAAGGATTCCACTTTATCTTCGAGTGACTTGTGAGCCTCTTCTATTTTGTCACTGTCACCTTCAGCGCATGCCTTCTCCAACTCTTTCGCCAAAACCAATAATTGCTCCTTACATTCACCTGCAACATAAAGCATTAAACTTGCAATACTGTAAAAACAGATGTGGAGATATGGCCATCAAGGCTTTGAGCATTGGTGTTTTCAGAAGAAAACATAATAGCTTTTACAAGACTATTACCTTCTTGACCGCTGAGAAAAGCATCTTGGTATAGTGTGAAAAGGGCCTGCAGCGTAATAATGTGCGCTGTCTCGGCCCTTTTCACATGATTACCCTCGATGATCTGCTTCACGGTTGTTGGACTGTAAAGGTCAGCCTCTATCCATGCCTGGTCGATTCCGCTACCCTCTATATAAGAACTAATGGTCTTAAGATCTGCCATTTGAATATGTAACTCTCCTGGACGAAGGATGATGTGATTGAGATCCTCATGGACCATCTGAAGCTTCTTGGCAGGCATGTAAAGACCCATGTTGAGTGATATGACAGTTTTTCTCTGCTGACCAACAACCTAGTAATGCAACGGAATCTGCTTTTACTACGACTACAACGACCATCAAGAAAATTGAACCTGAGTGTTATTTGTACTGATCCATCATTTCGTAAAGTGCAATAAGGAATTATTTATACAGATCAGACTGAGGTGCATATGCAATCCGAGGAGAACAAGTGCATTAAAAAGGTACCTGAGCAGTGATTCCTTGTGCCTGTTGTAACACTGTCAGTAAGGTACTCCACTCGTGCGCTGGAGCTGCAACCAAAGGAGGCGCTGACACGCGGGTTACCGGCAACGTTGGGCTGACAAGAGAATTGTACGCGGACCAAACTGGCACTTTGCTACGGTGGGGCTCCTCTTCTTCTTGTCGAATTCCTGCGTCAAAAAAACATAACTTACCTACATTGTTTATTAGGCTAATGAACTGAAATAAGTGATTTGGGGATGACTACATATAATCTTAGAGCTATATTTAAAATTTTATTCTAATAACTGTGACACAGCCCCTTTAATAAAGTAAAAATGAAAACTTGTCATACCTCTATCTTGATCTTTTTAGCATTCCTGAATGGGTCGCTTCCTGGTAACACCTTCGATGCCATGTTGCTTCTTTTGATTCAAATTCCTCGGGTTTTACTTCTTTCAGCAACGACCAAATCTCAGCATACTTCATCTCTCCATAACCGGCTCTACATTCAATTGCATTTAAAAGCGTTTCCCGTGTCGAACGTGGATTTTCTGCTAGAGGCTCGTCTCTTTTGGATTGACACACCAAACATAGCTTTAGATCAAAGGGGACTTCACTATTTTCTTCCATAACGACAACAGCAATTGAGTTTACATATCTACATGAGCTGGAAGTCAAAATGGCGGCCCCATATTGTGATGAGAACAACCGCTGACCAATGCTACCCTAGTTCACAGGCCCTCTCATCTTTATTTTAAAGTCCTCCCCGATCAGCAGCAAAGATTATCTTATCTTTAAGCCTGGATTCTTCATTTTTATGGATATTAACGAACACGGAACGTTTCGGAAAATTTTTATATATTTCTTTTACACTTATCAGCTAAAAAATACTTTGAGAGGGTTGATGACATTTTCTGCCAGAGCCTCTTTTTCATGCTATCCTTACCACGTGATCCCCATTGTTAAATATGAATCATTTAGATGCCGAACAACAAATGTTTGTGGTTTTGGGTAAATTTCGTTCAAAAATTTCGTTGAAAAACAAAAGCGGTAGAGCATTTTTATTACAAGAGCCTCGTTTTCATGTTAGCGAGATCACGTGACTAGCTTATCGCGTTTATGTGGTATCATAATGATCAGCTCATCGAACTTTACAATCTCTGTGGTTTTGGTGCGTTTTTGTTGAAAAATGAGTTAGTAATGGCCATTTTCGTGTCAGAGCCTCGTTTCCATGCTGAAAAATGACGCCCGTCACTAAAATCCCCCTTACGGCGCCCGGTGCGGGATACGAAAGTGCCACCAAACTTTTTTGTGGTCTCTAAGGTCCTCTTAACACATTGGGATGGGTGGATTGATTCCAGCCTGAAATTCCCACGGAACTTTATTTAGATACATTTGCTGCCGGACTACTACGATTAACCGGCTCTCTAGCTAATATGTCTTTATAATTCTAATTTTGCATCCACTGTAATTTCTCTTTCTTGCAACCAGAGATCACGAATTTGTTCTGTTTGTCTTCTAAATATGGACATTTTTCTCACTCTATATCGTATTCAACTTATATACCCTGGATATTTTTAAGTTCATATTAGTGATGGATGCATCCTCGAAATACTAGTTTTGAAATACGATTGCAACTGGTAGTGATTATAGCCCAACTATGTAGTGTAAATACTTATGGTAGTTTAATACGGCCTTTTTGCAGCACTGTGACATCTGTGAGGTTATCAAAGGATTGCAAGAATGTATTTTCTGTTTCCCAAGGTATGGCATGTTTCATCATCTACATGAAGATTTTCTCTTGTCTCTCGTAGTCTCGGTAAAGTCACTGAAAGCTAAGTGAAGTGAACCTACAAAAATATTGGGAGCAGAAAGCGACTGTTGGTAGGCGCGGGAAAACGCAAACCAAGCGAAAAGGCGGGGAAACGTTTGCCAGCTATCAAGTGAGAAAGGGCGGGAAAATTTGTACTGGGCTAGCTGGTAAGGGGTTGGGCGAAAGGGCGGAAAACGTGTAACCAGTAAGTGCGGAAAACAAAGACCTTTAATGTGGACTCTTCAAACCGACTGCAAAAGGTAAAAATACCGTGCGAATGTGCACTCGAAGAAGATTGAAAGCAGTAAAAACACTTAAGCTTAAGTTGGACCGAGATTTCCAGCGCTCCTTTGCAGCTGAGAAAAGGAGCAGGGGGGGGGGGGGTGGGGGGTTGGTGTCTTTTTTGTACTTACTATTGCTTGGATCCTGTCGTACAGTCGTTGTAAAAAGGTATTTTTTGGTAATATTTGTATTGCACTTATGTTAGTTATGTTAGTTGGTACTTATGTTAGTTGTCTTGCTTGTCAGATACACAGCTGAAGATGTACTCGATAGAAACCAGACAGCAATTGAGAGGAATCAACCTGTCATCAATGGTGAGTTGCTTTTCGTAAACCCAAAAAAAAAAACATTTGAGAAGCAGAAATAGTCTAGCTGTGATGAAATTATAAAATGGATTGCAAAATCGTAGACTTGCAAGACAGTCCGTGTTTTGGCATGAATAAGTTCTACGAACCCACACGCTCGACCAAAGGTGTGAATATGGACATGCAAGGGTTACACGGGAAAATCGGTGTGCCCTTAAGGTTCCTCGCGGAGATTAAAACTAAAAAAAAGAAAGAAAAAACGGTTTTGCAGTGAAACTCAAAAAGGAAATCAACTGAGCAACTTGGTTTTTGTGCGCGTATGATACCAGAAACATTTTCCTTGTTTTGTTGAGTACGTTTCACAACTCAAAAAGGTTTCAGTCTTAGGTTGGAAACAGGCCAAAATAGCATCATCTAGCTCGCTGTTTATGAACGTTTATATCCTTTTCACAGGCTCTTTCATCTTGTGCCATTATGCCAGACTCTAAAACTATCATAGTGGGTTCCTGGGATAACAAAATGTAAGTGTTTTTGCTTAGCCCGCTCTTCTTTTTAAAAATTACTCGTGAATCTGTGACGTTTAATGCCTGAGTTTTACAAAGCTTAACTTATTTAATTTCAACTCTGTTTGTTGTATATGCAGATACATTTACTCTGTAGAGTACGGAAGAGTTGTTGACACCAGATCAGGCCACGATGATGCAAGTAAGTGTTGAAACTTCTAGTGGCTTTTCAATGACCGATGCAAGTTGAATTGCCTTTGAAGTGATGATTGATGTTTTTTGTTGTTTTAAGACAAGTTTTAGACGTCCCGATTGTTGTATTTTCAATTTAGTTTCGTGTTTATCGTGGAATGATGGCATCTTAGTAACTGCATCATGGGATTCTACTGTAAAGGTAAGCTCAATAACAGACAGCTCGTAAACGAGGGTATGGGATCAGGGATTAAAAGGGGGTCTGAGAACAAACGCCTGGCCCCGGCTGTATGAAACACTCCTTAGGGTTAAGGTTTAATACACTGAGAATTCCGCCGTGGTTTACGGAGCCGGGCCCAGGGATCTGGGGGCTCATTTTTGGAATGGGTCAGTGATGGTTTTAAGGGGTCAGGGGCCCGTTTCTCGAAACTCCCGTTAACTTTCTGGGCGCGGTAAGTATTTTTTCAAGCTCATTCATCTATCAGCTGGTGGTAATTATTGGCGCAAACTTAGCGATATGCTTCACGAAATTATAAAGGTTAAAATTTAGATTTCAAAATCAGTAAAAATTGTATAGCTATTGGAGAATAGTGTGCACCTAAAATAGTTTTCGGGCCCGGAAAGTTATCGGGAGTTTCGAGAAACGGGCCCCAGGGATCGTTCAGTGCAATTTTTCGAGGTCAAGGATCGAAATTTGACACGCTGGGTTAACGATGGAGTAGTCTTGAAAAATGTTCCGTGTAATAACGTCGCTGAGTGTGTTGATAAAAAAAATGTAGTCCACTTCAAGCCACATTTCTTAACCATTGATTTCGAAAAATGATCAATTTCTCGTTACAGTTAAAGAAAGCGAGTGTCTTGGTGTACCGTAAAATTCTTTGATCAGTGTTAAAAGAAAATTGTACCAGAAGTGGCAATAATTATTTTGCTTCTTGGCTCGCTACTGCTTCAGGCAGTTGAATTGTTACGTTGTTGAAATTTCCTTGAAGTCAGAATTATGTTTATTATTCATTTCAAGGTCTGGAAGTTCTTTCCTGAGCCAGATGGCAAAAAACCCACTCCGCCGGAAATTATTGTAAGTACGCCTCTTGGCTTGTTGGTCATTAAATTGGACACATAATCTTCCAAGCGCACGCATGTTGCAGCTTCATATGAAAATCTATTAAACGAAAGCAGAAGGCTGCTACATTGACTTGGATTCTTAGGGGGCAGGACAAGCCATTGTAGCCAAGTGGTCGTCAAGTTGCTATAAAATCAGCCTTTTAAGGTTGAAGCGGTACTTTTAGTAGTAATGAGGAAGAAAAAAGTGCATCGGACTTGCAGAATTTACATTAACTGTCAGATAATGTCAGATACCGACTTGTTATATTGAGTTTTCGAGTTGAATTGCTCGGTTACACTAATGCTACTAGCCAACAAGTTTACATTCAGTACCAGTGTACGTGTAGCAACACGCTTGGCGCCAGATTTTCTTCGGCACTTAACGTTGTGTACTTATATATTTTTATTTCTTTGGTCATTTCTTTGCAGGCCGAGCTCGACCACGATACTGAGGTAAGATTTTAGCGAACAAAGCCCCGGGTCCTTTAATAACTAACTGCAGTGTTTTTTTCCTCGCCCACAACAGTACATGTATACTTTGTTCTTTCTTGCAGGTGAACTCAGTAGACCTTGATCCTACAAATACTCTGGTGGTTACAGGAACAATGGATGGTAAGGGACTAATATGCTGATTATAAACGCGGTGTATTACTATCTGTTCATTTCATACTTCGTAGACATCTCGATTTGATTTCAGCAAATTGACTATAGGAACAAGCTCCGTTTTCTGTCACTCACCTGGAGGCACTAAAAATCTAACTGTAGTTTTTTCTGTGTGTACAGGAACTGTGATGCTTTGGAACATCGATCAACAAGCGGCCATCAGCCACCATCCCAGTAAGCTATCATAATCTCTTGTTTTAAGGTATCTTTGTTATTACAGTAAAGCTTGCCGTACCGCGGCTATTTGATTTTTTATTTTTTAATTTTATTTTGTTCTTTAGTGCTGGGTTTTCCTGGCTCTTTCTTGGTATTGCGACCGATACTTACAAAGACGTTCACGAAAACACAATATTTAACTATGCAACAATTGTTGACGTAACACCAAGAAACACCTTCTTTCCTCTGTCGTGGCCAATCGAAAATGAGAAGCTGCATGGCAATAATTGCATGCGAGGTTGTTTCCTCCGCAGTGAAACCTGAAATTTTGGAGATCATTTCGAATTCAGGGCTTTGAAATCAATTTCTGATTTTCAGGCTAGTTTAATATTTTCATAGCAGCACTCGAGCACATTAATGAAACTATGCCGAGTGAGGAATTTTGTTGACAAAATTTTCCTTTCCTTTCCAGTTCATAAAGAAACTGTGCATACAGTTCTGTTCAGTCCAGGTAAGCCTGACACCAAATATTAACCCCTTTTCCTTTGTAACTAATGTATTTGACTATACCTTCAAGTGCACTTATATACGGTTGCCGTTGATTTCAGATGGACAGCGGATTCTCTCCTGTGGAGCAGACCACTTCATGAGAGTGCTGGATGTTCAAACGGGGACTGAAGTGTATTCTAAAGATGTCGGCGAGGAGATCAGGTGCAGTCGGGCTCTCTTTGTATGATATATTGCGTCAAAACATTTGTCCTCAGATTTCAGACAGGGAGGCACACAAAAGAAAATTTTTTCCCTGCATCATGTTGCTTCACTCCACACAACCTCTGTCGTTGTTATCGCGGGCTCAGCAACTCCTGGAGACAAGATTTCGACTTACAAAAGGTAGTTGTTCACTGTTGTATGGTCTCTGTTTTACAGATGTGCAGTGTGGGACGGTCAGATGGTACTGGCTGGTGGAGAATCCGGTTATCTGCAGATTTGGGACCTTATCAATGTTCAGGAGGTTTGCAGAATCACGGCTCATGAAGGTAAACGCGTAGAGAGCTTCTCTTTTGAAAATTTCAGCGTGTGAATCGGACGTGTCGTCCATTTCTTGACCCTGTTAACTGAACACCTTGCGTTTCTTTTGGCCAAGCAATTCAGGGCTACAATTGATGGGTGGAAAATTACTGTAATTTGCCAGAGAACATTAACATACATCCAAGAAGACAAAAACTGGCTTGTTTGCTTATCAGTACTAACGTACAGGGGAGCTCTGGTTGTTCATCGGGTCATTGCTGAGCCCTGGTTTCTGTGCACGAAGTGCCCTGGGCCTGGTGATTCAAAGCAGAGTTAAGCTACCCAGAATTAGCGTCAATTTGTAATTCACTTTTAATCCATAACGACGTGGATTCCAGTAAATTGTTTTCAATAAACAATTTGACTTTGGCTGCTTTCAAAATTGTCACGTAAAATTAGCAGTAGAAACGCTTTAAAACAAGAGAATCAGTAATCTTGGACAACATCTAACCCAGGGTTAGCACCAATCGGCTTTCCAACAACCGGGCCCTGGAGTATTGCTACTCTCCTTTTGATAGGATGCTAGTCCATCGACTGTTCCTCTCTCCCATCATTTTTTTTCATGTCTCCCACCATTTGCCTAATACCTGTTTTAACAGTAGACAGCTGTTTATATTAACGCCGACGGTTCGAAGCTTCAAGCCTTCCCGCAAGAACGCAAAGTGATTCTGGTTTTGGTCAACTCATTTTCAGACTCAGCAACATCTTGCTCGAAACAAGAAGGCAATCATTTATCCCACTGAGTTATGTAGTTATGTATTTTCTTTCATCCTACCACACTTCATCCTGCGAAACGTTGCCAGTTTTCTTTTAATGCCCACATAACCTTTCGGTCTAGTTGTGTAATCTGGAGGATTTAAAATCCGACAGCTGTATGTGAGGTGCATTGTAATGCGGAGGGACTAAGACCAAAGATCGAACTGTCGACTGTTGAAACCAAAGTACAGGTCTGCTCATCTATTTGGTATTCTATAACTGGCCGTTTTTCCAGTGTATTATGTTTTTGTCTGTTTTCAAACCTCTTCAGGAGCCATTCGTTGCATAGATGTGTCGAGTGATGGCTGCACTGTAGTAACAGGAGGCGAAGACGGACAGGTTATTATGTGGAAACTCCATGTTTAACATCGTAAATTCAACGTAAACTTACAGCGCCCGAAGCCTTAGAGAGAACCTGGTGCCAAGAGGTGTACCCACTACCTCGCGTACCGTGATCTGAAAGGGGCCTGGTGGGAACCGGTCTTCTCGCAGATCGGTCGAAAACAAATCCACGAAGACATCTTGCAAATACAACTCGCGACAGATGTACGACGCTGCCACAAATAGTACCCCATGAATGCTGCCATCTCGGTAGCCTTTGTAAGACTGGGATGGATTGTGGCAAAGCCAGTCAGAAGAAAACGCACAAAATACAGCAGTTTTCAACTGAGTGTGGTAAAAAAAGGAAGCAATCAGAACTCGAAGGAAATACAAAGTCATGTAACTCGCTCTAGGCGAGGGAAAACTCGTGCGGCTACGACATAATTGGTTTTGGTATTACCTCTCTAATCGGTAACCACTATCCACAGTCTCAGATTATGGATCAGGCTCGAGCTGGGAAGGGATATATTTTTCTGTTCTACCTAGTAAGACAATTTCCATACGAATGAAAAGTGAATTGGGTATAAATCACCAACACAGTAGAATCTCGAATTCGGAACTCAGCTCTCGTTAACTCAAACTTTCTTTCAAATTCGGTCTTTTCGTTAACTCACTGAACTGTTTTGCATTGCAACTGACGGTTTGAGTTTTTAGAATTTCATTGATTTATTTTAGTGGCGTTGGCAGTTTTCGGTTTGTCCACGTTCAAGTGCTTTCTATTCAGTTATGTAAATAAGATTTATTCTAAGAATTATACACGAAGAAGTAAGGGAAGCGTTAATTATATTTCTCGTTGCGAAAATCGCAATCAATTAACCATCTCATATCATACGGTATACTCAAGGCCAATATTTTGTTCTGTAAATATGTTAGTTATGATCTTGCGGCCTTTGGGGTAAAAGAAAGATATACAGCAGTTGTATCATAGTTATAGTTGTAAAGTGCCTTTAAATCGAGTAGTAATTTTTGTAGAAAAAATGCGTATAATTAATACAATACGATAGAACAACACATATATAAGGAAAAAGTAAGAAACAATATAAGTTAAATTAGTTGCTATGGTTATAACTGTAGTATGCCAGGTTACATACTGCTTATGACGAAAAAATAAGTAAACAATTTAGTTTTAAAGGTATTTTATAACATTTATCGCGAAGATTCGTAAATTCATGGATTCACTGTTTATCACAGATTAGCAAAAGTTGTGTTTCTTCTTCTTTAATTGATGCTGTCTCAGGCTTTTACTTTAACATGGGGAAAAATGGAGTTTTTCTTTCCTGGTTATATTCAGTGCCTTGAATGAGGGAGGGGATGGGGAATAGGGGAGTAGGTGAAGTAACTCCCGTATAAATGGGATGGGGGAAATCGCCCTGCCTTTTAGTGCTTAAACCCTGTGTTCTGGCCCCGCTTGCGGTTGTTACATGTTTTTCTAAAAAGACCACCTGGTTAGACTTAGGAACCGGTCAATGAGTATAAGGGGAGGGGAAGGGGGGTTGGTTTATGGTTAGGGTTGGGGTGGCCCAAAAATGCATGACCCACCCCCCTTATGTGGGCATAAATTCTGCTGTCCCACCCCAAAGTATCTGCTGAAAATAACATGACGCCCACCCCCCCTCCAGGTCACGACATCACTTGTTTGTCCATGCCCTTTTTATTATTTGTGTAAACATGTTAGATATGCACACATAATAATACTACATGTTGATCATACACAATAATTTGCAATTGCAGTTGTAGTGGTTGCTGTATTAAAATGACCACTTAGATACTTTGCAGCGTGCTGAGGGGCAGATCGCTGTCACTTTCCCATCAGAACAATGATATCGTGAACTACATTTTTGATATAAATACAGTTGAAGCCCTTCTTGCGACCACTCTCGTAAGCAACCAGCTCTAGTTACGACCGGCATTGTGAAACCCCGTTTGAATTGTCACTCTAACTCTGTAATTGAAAGCTCTCGTAAGCGACGGCGGCCACTTTTGTAATTCACCGACTGGCCTTTTCTTTTGTTTTTAAGTTCTCGTTAGCGACTGCTTAGACAACTGACTTTAATAAAGGCATTCACTTAGGCTTGGTACCCGCTAGCGACATAACGATCATAATCATAAGCACAAACATAACGCCGTTATGTCGCTTATGTCCGAGTGGGAACGCCTAAAAACAATTTTAAATGCGCTAACGATCGACATAATCATAATCATAAGAAATTGATCCACCATTTTCTTATGATTATGTCTTTGGTTATGATTATGTCGTTCTTAAAGATACCGGTTCCCACTAGATCATAAGAACGTTATGTTTATGATTATGATTATGTTTATGATCGTTATGTCTCTAGTGGGTACCAAGCCTTATAGATCGAATTTACAGTTACACATAACATAAGCGCTAAAGGTTCGTTGACTTGTGCATACGCGAACCCTGTGCTGTGATAGGCAATAGATAAAAAATCTGCTACAGTACTACTAATAACCATCAACATATACCAAGCTTCTTGCTAAATCCTCTCGTAAGCGACCACCCTCTTTTGTTTCACTTCGTGGTCGCTTACGAGAGCCCATTCTTGTAAGCGACCAGCTATAGTTTCGAACACTTTTCTGGATTCCCAAGGTGGTCGCTTACTAGAGCTTCGACTGTAATCACTGACAACAATTATGGTCGCAACTTGAGCCGGTCGTTTACGAGAATGGGCCGTCGTAAGCGACCATGTGATAAAACAGTAGAGGGTGGTCGCTTACGAGGGCCTTTAGCAGCAAGCTTGCCATATGTTGTTGGTTACCAATAGTATTGTAGTAATAATATTTTAAAAATGGTTTATTTTGCCTATCACAAAAGAGGTTCGCGTATGTATAAGTCAATGAACCATTAGCTCCCATGCTATGTACTACTCTAAATTTGATCCATATCAAAGCAAATGTTTTTATAGGAGTGTTGACTGAGTGGTCGCTTACGAGAACTTAAAAACAAAGGAAAAGACCAGTCGGTAATTTACAAAAGTGGCCGCGGTCGCTAATGGGAGCAGTCGGCTGAGTCTCGAGACACCGACGCAGCACCACAGTATCTTGAGAAGCTAACCCTTGTTCCCAGGGTCTCTCCTCTTTCCCTCCCCAAGGGGAAGGGAAGAAGAGAGATCCTGAGAACGAGGTTGACAGTCCTGGAGAAAAAGTTCTGCCGCTCTATTTGCTCCATCTGCCGCTCCATCTGCCCCTGTATAGAGCCAGATTCAAGCGAAAATGCGCCCGTGACTAGAATGGACACGCTAAAATCAGGTGAGACACCTTATGAAGTTAACCTCATCGTTTGGAACCCGACCAATCTGAGAACATAACCCGATTTATTAGGCAGAGAACTGAGAGGACAGAGCTCGAGTTAGGCAAAGAATTTCATTTGGGGTTTAGCACTAATCTCTCGTGGTTAGGGTTAAGCACTGATTTGAATGGTTCTAGCTTTCTGTTATTGAAGCCAAATGTAGATCCAGGACCTCCTCCCCCATTTTTAGCAAGTAAGTGAATTTTACAACCAAGTGACATTGATTGAAATTTGCTTCCTGACGGAGGGAGAACCTTGACTACAAAATGGTTGCTGTGGACGACTTCTAACCATCATAACTTTCCTGGGTTTGAATTTTTGTCAGGTTTGTTCTATTGAAGGTTGCTTTAACTTTCTAGACTCATGACCTATTTGGAAAGTCACGTGACCAGAATATTAAAAAAACTCAAACAGCTTACATGTTACTCTAATAAAAATTGCCAGCAGGTAAAGAACCTTCTGATGCAAAATCTGTAGTGTGGATTTTTAAAGGTTTGCCGACGTCATAGCTTTTTCAATAACCCAAATCTCAAGAAATCCATACTACAGAATTTGCATCAGAAGGCTCTTTAATCGTTGGCATTGTTAATTTAAACAGAGTAAATTTAACCGATTTCTGGTAACCCTACAGGAAATGTTTTGTTAATCAAAGATTCACTGACAACTGAGATAATTTCTCGACAGAGAAACTGACCACAAGAGAAAACGATCGCAGCTCGAGTTAATAAAGCTTGAACTTATCTTTAGTGCTTCATATCGATTAGCTTGCATGCATTCATGCATTCGTACATACATACATACTTTATTGAACCTCTGCAATGGGGCTTTTCAGTAGGCTCGATCTCCAGCCGTTTTCTGCACCCACATTCCTTCGCATACATCACGGCTGGATCACTGGTCTGCCCTATTGTATTTTCGACCAATCAGAGACTTCCCTTCACGAATTGTGTAGGCAGGTCGCTGATTGGTCAATTCAGTCTTGTCATTAACAAAGATGGTGGCAATCATCAAGGAGAAGTTTTCTGCTGCTCAAGAAATTTGTTTCTGAGCTGTCCGAGGATGGAAAATTTGGGAAAAGACATCAAGGAGCAATAGTTAAGCTGTTCAACGGAAAAGCGGTTTATTATCACAGCCAGCATGATCACAAAAGTCCGTATTTTCTGGTGTGTTGTTCAACTGTTATCGTATTAAGAGGTTGATACAGCGATTTGGAATTCAATGCTTTGTAAATCAACTGCTTTTCACAGCTTTGGCAATCTCTCTCCTCACTTCATTGGTGCAAGATCAATTCGCATTCTCTACATGTCATTGGGAAATGGAGCAGTATTTGTCGGTGTTTGTGATGAATGAAGTGAAAAACACACAAATAAAAACTACAGAAAGGTTTCCTTGCTTCTAGTCGTGCCTGAGTAACCTGAATCTGTCTCTTAATATAGGCTTTATGAAACTGCCTCTGATGAAGCTTTCCGATTTTGAGAATATTGAAAATTTGTTGTGTTATATTTTCTTTGCTTTGGCTAATTGTTACAGATGTGAAACCTGTGTGGGTTAAAGGATAGTTGTGTACTTACCACTAGTTTCCTGAAGGAAAAAATCAGTGAGACAACAGAAATAAAGCTCTCTGCCCGCCATATGGGTGGGAGGGATGGGTAAAAGAAATGTACTAATCAAAATGATACGTTTGTACAGTAAATAAAACTAGAAATTGCATGCGGAACGCCCCTACTAATGCATTGTATACAATAGCTGTGAATCACGTGGACTGATTGATATACTATTATGCAATGTAGATGAGTGATAAACAACAAACCTAGGATATGGAGAATTAAAAATTTTGAAAAGTGTTCCAAAATAAACCAATGAATTCTGTTTTGGGTTCCAAATCAGAATCAGGAACTCCCTTTTATACATCTCTGATTTTATCACTACTTTGGATTATTTTTTACAGCAGTGTAAACAGGTGTAAAGTAACAACGGAAGCTTTAGTCCATTCGCTTTACCAGGTTTTATCTGCTCAAGTTTGTCACCAGTTAGCTAAATTACTAAACAGAAATGCTGATCGCCTCAAGTTTTTGGTTGGTTTATTTTTTGTTAGAGGTGTTGGTCAAAGTGTAAGCAAACTTTCTGCAGATATTTGCCACCAACAGGCCTGTGCTCTAGCAGAGTCCGGTGCCTTTTGTCTTCAGGCGACTAGAAAAACTTATTATTTTTTTATAAAGCTTTTAAGTTGGGTACCGCAGATTTAATGGCTGGGAGCCTTTGGGCTCCCTACGATTCCTTTAAGAACACAGCCTTGACCAATAAATGAAACAAGGGATCTTTTAATTAGAAAGTGTGGTGCTCAAAACAACAGCTACAAAATCTGTCAAGGATGAAAACTACAAGGCTTTTGGGGATTAAGAAACTTGCTGTCCTGCACTAATTGGAAACCCAAATCAAAAGAACACTACATTAAATGGGGCTTTTATGGGTGTGCCCAACAGACATTAGATATTGATTCTTCCACAAAGGGTCTGTACAGAATGGCTTGTCTGTGTATCATGTGCAACAGATAATTTAAATCATTGCAGGGTGCCAGTTTTGGGATGTGCACTGTAGGAGTGGCAATGGTAGATGTACATTGTAGAAGAACAAGTACTCCTCCAACATTATGTTTGAATTCTTGCACCCTCTATATATTTACCGTTTTCACCTGCTATGCAAGCTAGGCAATAATGTGAGACAATGCCGGGTTTCCAGTTGTCAAATGAACACAGAAAATAGCATAATTAGATTTAAGTGAGAACTAGAGATTTTAATAAAAATAAATAATACAGTTTTGAGGGAAACAGTAGCACATGTCATGGGCATCAATATAAATGCCCACAAAAACAAGATGTGTAGGACCTCCGTGTTATACTTGTTTACTTGAAAGTTTGACTTTATGAGGCAGACAACCCTGCAGGCCTCGTAGAAAGTTATAATGTGTACCAGTGGGCTTGCAGTGATGATGGTTTCCATTTATCCAACCATCATCTCTGCCTGTTTAAAGGAGAGATCGATAAACATGAAAAAAAAAGGAATGAAAAGTTGGAAATGCTAAGAAAGCACTTCATACAAAAGGTAGAATAGCCCACAATCTGAGCTCGGAGCACGGGCCCACCACGAGAACTGGAAGTGAGAAGCGAAGGACTTTTGAGAGAGTCTATGCAAAGGGTTGTGGTTACCGGTCTACTCCACACTAACCCTTCATGAAATTCTCATAATTGGTCTATGTACATTTCCCATCAGTTATGGTTACTAAATTAAAGAATTTACTCAGCAAGGCATGACCATTCTGTTAAGTCATCAAGCTTTAATAAGAAAGTCCCACAATAAAGGGTCACCATTATGCGTGACCTCTGCTTGGTTTTACAAAATTATTACAAGTGGCAACCGAATGGAGTCTTGTAAACACGCAACAATATCACACTTTTGGTCGCATTTTTGAACTGTTTGAACATCACATGACATTCCGTTGCTTGACTCATTTCCAGTACATACTGGGTTTCACACAGTTTTTTTTTTACAAAATTATTACAAGTGGCAACCGAACGGAGTCTTGTAAACACACAACAATATCACACTTTTGGTCGCATTTTTGAACTGTTTGAACATCACATGACATTCCGTTGCTTGACTCATTTCCAGTACACACTGGGTTTCACACAGTTTTTTTTTTTTACAAAATTATTACAAGTGGCAACCGAACGGAGTCTTGTAAACACACAACAATATCACACTTTTGGTCGCATTTTTGAACTGTTTGAACATCACATGACATTCCGTTGCTTGACTCATTTCCAGTACATACTGGGTTTCACTTCAATATTCGACTGTCCTCGTAAATCTGCTGTTTTTTAAATCAAAATATTTGCATGCTTTCTACGTTGTAACTGATGCAATACACCTTCTGCATCAATGTTTTGTCTTCACAGGTTAAAATCCTCTCACTTTAGGATGTACTTAAAGATTAACTCTTTACCAGGAATTTCCACTAACATTTCCACTATTAAGTGAAAGCAATTATTTCTAGCAAGATTCATTAAAGAATTTTAAAACAGCTCTTTGTGAACAAACAAAACGTCTTCATTTCGCGCGTGGCACACTGGCTTAACCGCGGTCAAACGAGAAAAATAAGAAAAGTACTTCAAAGATAAGGGAATTATTTTCACTGTTCAAAGTTTGATACTTTTTCATCGTCCTGTAGATTTACTAAAATGCTTCGAACTTTACTAAAAAAGTCCTAAGTGTTTGAAAACGGGAAACGGTCTTGTCGGCGCTATTTGCAAAAGAATTTTTTTTCAGGTGTGGAATATTTAAGTGGAAAAGAAACTCAGTTATTTGAGAGAAATGAAAATATATTTCACTCACCCACTATTTTTATATATCCTTGCTCAAGTTTCGACTGCATCGTGAGTAAATCTCACGAATTAAGACAAAAAAACTGCCTTAGACGTTTGACCGCAATCCAAAGCTAATTTTCATAGAAAGCGGATGCGACGTTATGGACAAGCGCCACGGACCAGCGATCCAGCTGTTGTTGGGAGGGGGATGAAACTGGACTCCCTCAAACGGCTGGAAATCGAGCCTAGCTTTACAGGAACAATAATCAAACAAAGAAAAATAAATAATATTTAATCAAAAACATAAAATATATACAGTATTTCCAATATTAACTGAAGATCATTTCACTATAAAAAATTCAACACCCAGTCATTTACATTTGAATGTATTAAACAAAAAACTAAGATATCAACAGTTATTAAATCAGAAATTCGCAACCTGCTTAGTCAACAGCAGGGGCAGTCTTTGTGAGAACTATAATTACTAGTTGCAGGGTTGTGTTTATTTGCTTGCTCAATGAACTTAGTTATTTCATCTCTGCTAATGTTATCTCACCTCTGTAATGATACAATAATAAACTTGCCGTCGTTATGCACTACCTGGACAAGTGAACTGCGACTGAGGAAGGGGTTGGTACAAAACGTGGAGCCCCCTTGTGAACCCCACCCCTTGTGGAACCCCATCTGTACCCCCATCTGGATCCCCTTCTGGAACCCCATCTGAACCCCCTTCTGGACCACTTTCTGGACCCCCTTTTTTCTGCTCCCTGTTAAAAAAAAAATAGCTTGACAAATGCTTGGGACACTTTGTGCAAAAGTATAAAGTAATTGGCCCCCTTTCCCTGCCCCAGGGTTTAAAACCTGAAGATGTAGACATCTTCTCCGAGCTGAGGAACTTTTAAAAGTCCAAAAGTTTGGACAAAATTATTCAAACAAACATCAGATCTTCAGTTAGGATTTGGGGTATAGCAGGCTAAAAACTTACAGCCTTCGATTCTGTCTGGTTTTCTGATTTCTGTCTGACAAATCAACTTTGACGGAATATCAAGCTAAGTTATCTAGTTCACAAGTCTTCGATTTCTGTTGATTTGTGTCTGACCATTCTAGTTCTGGGTCTTTCATTTTAATCCAGTGCTCTCAAATTCTTTCTTGTGTTCAGCTGTAGGAATAAAATTTGGATTGAAATAATGTGACATTAGTCACCGTAAAAGCAGGAATCACACTGACAATGGCTGGTCGAATCTTGTGCACCATGGCTACCTTGCACACCTAGAAAGTTTTACCCGATACCACCTTCCACACCTCGTGGAGTTTAACCAAGATTTTTTCCTGTCATCCATTTACAGACCAACATGTAATGTCAGTCTTTGCTGTTATATCTTGGTATATCTTTTGTTCCTTTTGATATGTTCGTATGCATCTGTAACACAATAGTGCAATCCCACTTTGATTATTGTAGCATTGTTTGGGGCAATTGCAACAAAACTAGCTAAAACTCGTGCCTTTAAGCTGCAAAAACTACAAATTCGTGCTGCGTGGATCTTAACTTTCTCATTTTACAATGCCAGTGTCAATGACCTTTTCACAGCTGGAATTTCATAATTTGAACTTTTTTGGGCAAATTTTGGGCAACGTGTACCACTGTGTGATGCCCAGCTCTTTATTAACCGCTCTGACCTTGTTGCTCAAGGCTAGATAACTTGCTGGATATATTGGAATACATTTTATCTGCTGAATAGCAATTTACCCATTGGATAAAGTTACCCAGCCTTTAACAACTGGAGTAAGAATGTTAAGGGCAAAATTGCAAAATTAACATGATTTCAGGCTGACTTTTCATAATTTTACTCACATGAGTCAGCCACAGAAATTTTCATACAATTAAAGTCATTAACATGCAGGGTATTCACACTGAAAGCAATCTTTTCATTGTTACAGACCAAACAACATTTGTCCCCTACCAAAGAAAATAAATCCAGCCACCCAAAATCGCTGTAGAACTGTCGCTGTAAATACAGTAGAACCCCGGTAACTCAAACTCTGAAGGGAAACGAAAAACAGTTGTGTTAGCGAGGATTCGAGTTATTGGGGTTGATTGGATATTCAATTTGCCATGTTAATAATTGATAGTTTACTGATTTTTCAGTACTTCAGTATACAGTAAAGTGCAAATTTAAGTCATCTCGTCAGAAACTGTAACACGATTATGCATTCTTGTGATCTGTTCATTGCACTAATTAAAATCAAATTGTTGTAGTGTTAGTTTGACAAGAAGAGCTAATGAGATATTTCAGTGGGCATCCATGGTGAGTTGCAAGAACCAGAATTGGAGTTAGTGGTGTAAATTGTGATCAAGGGAAACAAAATTTAGTTTGAGTTAGTGGGGAATTCGAGTTATCCGAGTTCGAGTTACCGGGGTTCTACTGTACATCCCTGTGCACATACAGCCACCTTGACACACCATTGATGACGATCTCCAACACATCGCCAAGCTACCATTAAAACCCAACCCAATAATCACTCCTCTGCCAGAACTGGCCTCCATGCCAACCCAACCACCATCCTCTGGGCAGCCACCCACAGCACCTTCACCCAAACCGGCACCAGTGGTGGCAGGCCCGATTGCACCAGACATAACACCCAGATCCAGCACCATATCACCCCTACAAATCTATCACCACCAACCCCAATCATGCAACAATCAGCTGTTGTGGATCCTCCACTTGCGAGCCAAGCTGCACCTGCTGTGACCCTTTCGGAACCTGAGCTCCTAGTGAGAAAGGCCCCCTTAGCCTTGCAGCGGCTAATGGACTACAACAAGAAAGGCCTTCTGGAACTCTGAACACTGAACAATTTAAGACACTCGGTGTCACTTTAACTACTTGTTTTGTTTTTGTTATATCATTAAATTACATCAGTCTTTATTTCCCCCATCTGCAAATTATCAGAATGATGATCACTAAGACTTGGGGGGAAGATAGAACATAAGTAATCACAGCTAGATAAGGGACTGGACACTACATAAGACCTACTAATTTTAAAGTAGGGGCCTGAGGCACAAGTTTGTCATCCCACATTGGTCTCGTTTCATTGTGGTTTCGTTTCATTTTCTCATCATTCTGTGTGATACCAGTTGATTCGATATTAAACTAATGTCGTTGTGAAATTAATGGACTCCTATTCAATGTCGTGTTAACACAATCAAAGTTACGGCCATCAGATAGTTTCATTTTGAATATTCCATTGTTCATTTGAAAAGAGGATGTTTAAAGGAACTATGTCATGGTATTTTCATTCATCTTTCTGATCTGAAAAAAGTACTTTCACATTGAAGGAAACCTCAAAATAATAGTTTCCTAAGGTAGGAAAACACCAAAGAAGTACTAATGAACTAAAAGCAAACAAGCATAGTTAAGACTGAGGGAGATTAAGACGGATTACGAAGGACAAACTTGAAAAAATTTGCCAATGTTTTTAAGACGCATTTTTCCTGATGTAACTCCTTTAAATGAATGAGGAAATCAGTATTGTAATGACTTTTTTATGTAATAAGTTTATTTGCATACTTCACATTACATAATTGCATCACTTGCACAATTGCACTATTACATGAGGGTTTTATTACGAATGACAAACTCGAAAAAATTTGCCAATGTTTTTAAGACACGTTTTTCCTGATGTAACTCCTTTAAATGAATGAGGAAATCAGTATTGTAATAACTTTTTTTGTGTAATAAGGTTATTTGCACAATGACTTCACATTACATATAATTGCATCACTTGCACAATATTGCACTATTATATGGTAAAAACTTTAGATCTTGCTATATGTTAAACCTACATTATTTTCGTCACTATTTCACACACTTTTTTGGTCATTGAACATGTCAAAAATTACACAAACCTCATCATCTTCGATATGTATTTTGATAACTTCACTGTTGATTCAGAATTTGAGGGAATGCTAATAAACCCTGTTTTGACCATAACAAGAAACAAACAAAAACAAAGGAGTGCAGTGAGAAAAAAACATGCTGGTCATTGAACACGTCAAAAATTATGCAAATCTCATTACCTTCGATATATATTGTGATAACTTCACTTTTTATTCAGACTTCGAGGGAATGCTAACCCTGTGTTGACCATAACAAAAAAACAAAAACAAAGGAGTGCAGTGAGAAAAAACATGCCACCTCTTATTTAATGTAATTTTTGAATGAAATGATGGCTGCATGGACTTGGCAAAAAATATGGGGCAGTGTCTTCTGAGTACATTGTAGTCCATGTGCAAAATGTGGGGCAAATCTGAAGAAATCAACCAAAACTTTGACAGGAGGTGGCTCTTCTCACAGTCCTTTGATTGTCCCATACAGTAACAGTTATTGTGTGATCAGTTCTTTGCTTAAGTTTACTTTGCATTTCTCTAAATATTTAGAATTTCCTCTTTGATTTTTAGATGCTCATGTCACACCCCCACCAGCTTACTCTGAAATGCCGGCACCTATTCAGTCAATGACCACTGAGCCATCAGTGATCTGCCGAGTGTGTCAGCAGCTCATCAACATCAGAGGACGGGAAGATCAACGGGTCGTCAAGTGTGCTAACTGCCAAGAGGGAACAGTAAGTCTGCTTCACTTTGTTAGGTTCATCAATAATAATAATAATAATAATAATAATAATAATAATAATAATAATAATGTAGGCATGCAGCAGCTTGCCCTCTTGTGACTAACTACCAGTGCCCATGATCTAATTGTAAATGACATTGACATCATCATCATCTTCATCATCATCATCATCATAATCATCATAATAATAAAATAACATTCAAACCACATTGAGACTTGGGGTAATACTGTCTCAAAACATTGATCGAAAGTTCAACCATAATTTAGTACCATTCTACACTTTGATAATTATGTGCTCATGGATTGGTAAATAAATGAAAATGTTTTCTTTCTCAGCCGATCAAACCTCCTCCTGCTGGCAGGAAATACGTACGATGTCCATGTAATGCTCTGCTGACGTGTAAAGTGTCTTCTGTCAGAATATCTTGCTCAAGACCAAACTGGTGAGTCTACAGCTACCACTGCAGTTAACACTACCTAATGCATTCAACTTTGCCTAAGCAAACTATGAATAAATATTTCACAGCGTGATAAAGACTGGAAGAGAAACAAGTTTTAACTACTTTCGCTACTCCTCACATGTAATTGACATGTTCAATGAATATGTTACTGCCTTATAACAGCAAAATTTTCATATCACCAAGAAAAGAAACAAACTCCACTAGTTTTGCCAATTCTCGCAACACGTTTAGTTTGTTTCTTGTTACCTTTTTGCATTTTCAGAGCTAACTGTTTGTTTTTAGAAAAGATCTGTTCGATTTTCAGTTTGACTAAATTGTTACGAATTCGGAGTAGACTTGTTTACTTTTGGAAGGGGATTCCTGGGCTAGCAAACTGGATTTAAAAACTTTGACATAATGATTTAAACAATGCGTCATGTTTGAGCGTGGAATGACGATTTTCCTTTCCCCAGGCTCTGATGATCTGCTCATGTTTATCAACCAATTATATTTTGATTTTACTAATATGCTCACTGTTTGTATTCACAGTCTAGGCACAACAGTAAATATTTTGTCGTCTCTGTGTAAACATTCTCAGTCTTGGGCAGTTTATACCAACGTTCAATGTTTGAGTTGAATTTGCTTTATTTCAGAAAGCAGTAAAAAAGATAAGCGGAGTCATCCGAGTTTAAACATAACGTCACCCAGTAAGGTTGTAGTCAAAATATTGTATCACACTGTCACACTTTTCATCACGCCTGTTTGTATGTTGATTGACGTAAAAATACGGGATGTCAACACAAATTTTGAGTGGCGCTAACATTTGTTAGCCTGGGGGGTGGGGCGGGTCAGAACCGCCAGTTAAAATGCCCATTGGGCTTTCTTGTTTTCATCTAAAAGTAAATTCTTTGTTATTAGTAAAGTCATAATTTATTTTTTTTCCTGTTACCCAGCAAACTGATAATCAATCTAGCAGTTCCTCCTACAATGACAGTACCTGCTTTGCAGAGAGCCCAGTTTAGAGTCACTTGCGGTCACTGCAACGAGATCTATGTGGTATGTTAACGTTTGTTTAGCAAACTGCAGTCTCATTTGTGTCGTTTGCTAACTTTTGTTCTATACTTTCTCCAGTTACCAACCGCACGCCACCTAGCAAGATGTCCCCACTGTCAAAATGTAGCCAAGCCCAATCTCATTCCCATTCCTGATAATGTAACACTACCAGGTAATCATAATTACCTTATGTTAGAACAGCAAGGTATATTGCCTGATACCCGCCATCTGATTTTCTACCATGTGATGTATTTTGTTCCATGTACTCGCGCAAAAATTAATCGGGGGTTTGTAAAGGTGTATATTAGACACCAAAAAAATGCGTGGGCTCAAACAACTTAATATGCATAGGATTATCAGGTCTCTGTTCTTTTATAATATATTCAGATTTCTTATTTTCTTCAGAGACCATTACAAGGTATTCACGAAAATGGAATAGCTGTTTTATTTCCAAGAAGAACTAGGAGAATAAATATAACAAGAAGATAAACCAATTATTTAAGATGATTATTAGGTAGCCAGAAGAAGAAAAAGAGGATATACGAGGAGCATTGTTGAGAGCAAAACAAGAATTGATAATTTTCTGGGCAAAGCTAGCTGTGCCACAAGGAGCCTAAGGGAAAGAGAATCACAAACAAATCTTAGAAAGACAGTTGAGGGAAGTAGAGTACCTTGTTAATAATTAGTTACTGTATGGGTGTAAAAAGTATGAGTAAGTATTGTTCTGACATCATAATAGGTTTAGGGCCAAGGTAAAACATTAATGTGTATAAGTGCCTAGGTAAAGCAAGGTAACTGTAGTTGCTGACGTCACCATGTTACGAAAACCTATCTACTGTGTTTCATCTGATTGACTGAATAGGTAATTAGGTAATAAGTGCTTTCCTCCATACCACTGAGCGTCACTCTTACAAAATAGGAACAAAAGACTCGCCCAGACTTGCCTGCTCTCTACCATCACTGATTGGTTCTCAAGCTCTTCATTGTCCATTTGAATGTAATACTTCATCACTTCTCACTCAACTCAAGCAAACAAACATTTATCGCTATCAGTCGTATTTTTGCGTTCGCTTTTTAAATCTTTCTACATTTCATGACCATGGCTTTCACATTTTCAGGCCACCTTGAACGGTTGTGCATCATAGCATGGCTAAACAAAATTACAAATTCTGCAAAACCACTGAAGCGAGTATTTTAATAAAGTTTTGAAAGGGGCCAGTAAACGTTAATCGTCACACACGCGACTCGATAAAAACGCTTTGTCTCATTACAGTTATAATTCACTCAGTGCTTTTGCTTTAAACTTTGCCGTTCACTCAATTGCATTAAGCGACGCTCTTTTGTATGAGGACGATGGCTATTTTTTTACTTTCCGCTTTCAAGACTGTGTTAAAATAATTCGCTTTTAATAGGGGCCGTTCATTTTTTATGAGGTGGAGGGGGCTGGAGGGATTTGAGGGGGCCCATGCCAAAAAATATGGCTTCAAAGGGGGGGCCAGCCAAAAAAATGTGGTGTGTAAAGGGGGGGTCACCAATAAATTGCCTTTAAGTTTAGTAGTGACAGCATCTGTAATGATGCAAACATCAGTGCCAGAAGGTCAAAAATGGCGTTTCTAAGGTTCTGAAAATTCAAATTTTTCTGGGGGAGAATGCCCGGAGCCCCCTTCTTTATTATACAGCCAGTGGCAGCTCTACCCCACCAACTGTTTCATTGCAAAATACAGCCAGCGGGGTGTCAACTCTTTTTTGGCCTCTGCTAGTCTGATTCTTTAACAACTGAACAACTGATAACAGTGTCCAAAATAATGCTTTAAACCGGCATGAATCGTCTGTTTATGTGCTTCAGAATGCAGCAAATTGCATTAGAGCATCTCTAGATTTTCAAAATTTTCCAGGGGAAGATGCCCCTGGAACCACTACAAGAAAATTACCTTTAGTGCTTGTTCATAAAGACATTTACTCCTGCAGGACCTGAGTGTTAAAATTGACGGTTAATTTAAGCTCGATAAGTTTTAGATTTACTTTAACACTTTGTCTTTTTTTCCTTTTTTTTTGCTGGAGGGGGGTCATCTCAAAAATTTAGGACTACAAGGGGGGCCAGGTAAAAAATTTCTAAAGAGGGGGGGTTATTATATTTTACAGGTACTACCAAATCCGACCAGCTCCCCCTACCCCATAAAAAATGAACGGTCCCTTAGTGGTTTTGCACAAATTGTAATTTTGTTTAGCCATGCTATGTTTCTTTAGAATTTGAGTCCAAGAAAATATATTGCAAAACAAAGTATAGGTTTTTTGTAGTAGAGGGAAGGTGAAGGCTGTTAGATTCTTATCTAATTGTTGTTCACTAAGACTAGCAAGTCTGGGCAAGGTTTTTGTTCCTGTTGTGTAAGAGTGAGGCTTATTAGCATTCAAAGAAACAGAGGATAGGTTTTCGTCACAATGTGACATCATCACCTATGTTTACCTAGTCTTTATCTAGGCACCCATGCATATTAATGATTTACCTAGGCTCTATACCTATTATGCACCAATAGTTGCCTATACTTTTTAACCATACTCACCTATACAGTAACATGACTAATAGTAAGTAAGTAAGTAAGTAAGTAAGTAAAGTCTTTATTTAACGAGGGTAGCACTAAAATAGCATAAAAAAACACTAACAAACCAGTGGCCCTCTAAAATTATTTACAATAAAATATAAAAATACATTAGAATACGAATATTAAAACTAATCATTATGGCTCAATCAACGTTTGTGAGCAATTAACAAGAGAGTGAATTAACAGTGACTTTCTCCTTTGTTTTCATTATTTTTTACTAGAAACCTTATCAAGGTATTCACGAGAAGCAGAACAAGAGCTGCATCCTTTACAAGAAGTATCAACAGAAAAGGAAGAGCGTGAAACCAAGTTAATCCGACAGTTAAGACAGGCAGAAGAAGAAAAGAAAAGCACCCAAAGTGAATTGGCTAGGACAGAACAGGGGCTGAGGAATTACCAAGAACAGTTGCAAGAAAAAGAATTAAGAGAAGCCATGCTACATGAGCAGCTCAAAGTAAGAGAGGAACAGAAACAGAACTTAAAAAGGCTTTTGAGCGAGGTAGAACAACAGTTGCAAGAGAGAGATTTGACAGAGGCCAGCTTACGCTCGCAGCTGAGAGAAAAGGAGCAAGAACAGGAAAACTCACAAAGACAGTTGAGGGAAATGGAACAGTGGTTAACAAACTGTGAAGAGCAAGTGAGAGAAAAAGAAGAAGAAAGGTCTCATTTAGAACAACAAGTTACTACATTACAAAGACAGCTGAGGGCAAAAGATGAGGAACTGAATGAGCTAGAGTTGAGTCTCTCAACAGCTCAGCTAACAATAGATGAACAGCGTCGTCAAGAAACACGTGACTGGGTTATACCCCGTAGTGAAATTCAAGTGACAGACAAATGCCTTGGCAAGGGTGGTTGGGGAAGTGTAAATGAAGGAACGTATTGTGGCTGTACTATAGCTGTAAAACAAATTCATGAGCTGATACTCTCTCCTCATAACAGACGTTTATTTGAAAGAGAAATGAACATCGCCTCAAGATGCCGCCATCCCTGTTTGCTGCAGTTTATTGGAGCGACAAATGACGAGGGAAGTCCTTTGTTTGTCACTGAGCTCATGGAAACAAGTCTACGAGCTTTGTTAGAGGAACGGGGACTCTCTGAAAGTGAAATATCTGTCATCTCTTTAGATGTGTCTCGAGCTCTGTACTACCTTCACCAGAAAACCATTGTTCATCGTGACGTCAGTAGTGCTAATGTGTTGCTATGGCGACAGGGTGACCAGTGGAGAGGCAAAGTGTCTGATTATGGCACTGCTAATTTCACTCAACAAACGATGACAGTGGCTCCTGGAGCTTCGATTTACAGCGCTCCTGAAGCACTAACGGCAGACCAAACAGTCAAGGTTAGTTGATTTTAATGACGATCAGTCTTACATAGCGCACGTCACCTTTTAAGATGTTTTACATACAGGTTTTACCTACAACCTATTCTGTGACACTCACTTGGTCTGGATATAAAATTGAAACTTCCTCACCTGATTTGGCATATTTGGTATTAAGAAGTTAATTTTAGCTGGAGGACAAGATCGACACAGACTTAAAGCAAACTATGCTGACTACAGAAAAGACCATGGTTGCAGGCTAGAACATGGTTAACAATAAAAGCAATGCAGTCAAAACAGTGAAAACTTTGCTCGCTTGATGACGTGACTCTGGTGTAGTACTGAACTGACTGAACTGAACAACTGTATTAATGTGTCTTGTCTACATGTAGCTGGCTACACGTAGCCTACTAATCGGGGACATCTAATAGTATGTCCTGCTTACTCACAGTTGTTGTTTTTGTTCTTTTCAGGTTGATGTTTACAGCGTTGGAGTTCTTCTTTGTGAAATGAGCATCCGGGAATTGCCAGAGCCTGAAAGGCGCGAAGAGCAAGTCGCCCGTATGAAGAACCGCGCGTTCCGAGGTCTGGTACGGCGATGTCTTCAAACAGATCCTGCACAGAGACCAAACATGGGAGAGATTATACAGAGTCTTAAGCAGTTGCTCCCAACATCGCAATAGGTCATTTTCCGTACACTGTCATTTAACTAAAACTACCAGAATCCTTCAGTTTTTCACTGTGATTCACTGCAGCTGGGAACTTAAATGAGAAAGAAAAAACAAACTAAATTGCGGTAGTTTTAGTGACGCCATTGTGAAAATGTCGTATAATTCCCCTGCCTGGTCAACGTTGTCGGATAAAAAGCATAACCCATGAAAGATGTGACCTTATGGCTTTCTGGAAAGCAGAATGAAAATATATTGAATATCGATAAGCAGAACTTAGTAAACATACTTGTCAGTGCGGTCTACCCAGCATTCCACTGTGTCGCATCGTTTATAGTTTGTACTTCTTAACCCACAATGTTTTTTCAGTCAGGTGTATATTGTGCTCAAATGGCATGTAAGGTTGAGGTTTGTTTTTGTTGTTTTTTTATTTTATATTTATTTTTCCAAACAGCAAGAAAAATAGTGATGTTTTGTGAATTGAGTCAATGGGATTTCAGATTAGATAAGGATTTTAAGATGTAGATTTGGAATATTTTGAGAAAACCATGTAGCCAAATTAAGGTGAGTTGAGAAATTACCTTAGGTTATTAACCGCAGGTAATTTCTCAACACACAACACAGGGTGAGTATATTTTGTTCATTTAATCGAATTGGAGTGCAAATTTTGCTTTTGAAACGTCCAAAATCCACGCCATTTCATAAAAACTCCATACAACGTTTTATAATTTGAAATTCTCAACCCTCGCCTTTGTAACACTACACCGCCTCCGTCACGGGGTTACGTCCGAACCGCATCGCTTGCATTAATCATTAAATTATAAATTCCTCGTGCTCTAGTATCACGAACTTGGGCTGCCTGTGACTTACAAGCGGTGCCGACATTTTCAGAAGGTTAATTAGAATTTTCGGCGCTCCCTTCGCGTCGCGTCTCCTCGAACTTTCGCGTGTGTATTTCGCCCGCCCCACAATCGCCATCGCCAAAATTAGAGACTACTCGCAGTCTAAAAATAATCGCCCATGTGCAACACGTATTTTTTTTTCTGGGGGTAATAATAGGGAGAAGAAAAATTAACAAAAGCAAGCAAACAAACAACGAAAGCAGATAGTGATAAACAATCTTGGGCTCCTGTGCATGTGAGCGAATAAATTTTTGACCCTCGAGCATTTTCGCTTTCGGACCCCGTGCAAATCACGATGACGTCATGTGTCTTGAGCTACTGTCACATGACTTGTCACTTCGGCTGGTGACGATCCTGAGACACCAAAAACACAAAATGGCGGACGAAAGTTCTGGCGCTCTATCTGCTCCTATGGAGCCAGATTCAAGCGAAAATGCTCCGTTGTTACAGGAACAAGAGAATCCAAATGTAGATCCAGGGCCTCCTCCTCCATTTATAGCAAGTAAGTGAATTTTACAGCCAAGTTGGATTGAAGTTTGCTTCCTTTATGCGTGAACTTCATACGGCTGTTTACTTTCGAACTTTGTTGCGAAATCTGTGGGAGTTTATAGCGCCTTTATTCATACCACTATCGTTTCGATCGACACTTTTATGAAAGAATCAAAAGAAAGATTAAATTATTATAGAAATATCACCGCTATCCGGGAGAAAGGTACATTTTCTTCTGTAATTCTTTACTGTAATCGATACGAATAGCATAGTTTCTATTCGTATTCGTCCGTGCTTGTCAATGACCTACATACTGACTTCTGGAAGGTTCATATCAGATCTTTCCATGTAGCTTTAAAATATATGAAATCAATAAAAGAAGGAAGTGTTACAGTTTCTCGAAACGCTTAACATAATGAAAGTAATTTTCATGCGGAAAAACCAACCTTAAATTAATACGTGCATGCATTAACTTTTATTAACTTCTGCCGTTTCCCCGGGATTTTGACGATATTGCCTAATAATCCTGTATTAAATCCGGTTAATAGTGTAAGGTTTCTATGGCATATAAACAGTGATTTGTTGTCTTTGTAGCATGTAGCTGTTATACCACTTCAGGGCTGGAAATAATTTTTGGACATTCACCGAAGAAAACTTTTCTCAGGTTGATCTGGATTTAAATCACAACCGAATTCACTTACAATCAAGCCAGCCAAAAGTGAGATCGTAAACAACGGCGTAAAAGTCATTTGCACAAACACGAGCGCACGAGTTTTCTTTAATTAATAAAAGCGAAATTGTTACACTCGTAAACAAAAGCTAAAACTTTGTCACGCTGCACTGAGTTACATCTTCAGTTAATGATGTTTTGATTCGTGTTGCCCAAGTAGAGCAAGAAAACTAGAATAAATATGAGCAAAAAAGTGCTGGGAACAACTTGCTGTGCCAATAAGTTTCACTGTCACAGTGAGTAGTAAAGGCGAATGTGTAGTTCCAGAAAATATCCATACTACCCCCACGGAATGGTATTTCCAATGACCTTCCGTGGGGGTAGTATGGATAATTTCTGGAACCACACAATGGCGAAAACTGACTCGTCCCGAATGTCACCTTCAAAAGTATTAGACGCCTGAAAATCCAGGTGCTACCTTGGATGAAAGTGTCACTGGGTGGATGAAGAAGGTAGGTTTCCTTTCTTGACTAACAATCCAACAATGTTGTCAAAAAGAAAGATGATGTGTTCGAGGTTTAGTGCATGACAGTATCATGTTACTGAGCACATGCTTTCAAACATGCACTATATGGAATTACGGCTTTGTTATGTTGTTTCTCAAACCGTTCTCTCGCAAAAGTTTCTTTTAAAATGTTCTCGCATTTAAGCGGAATGTTGATGGTGCAGAAACATCAACGGCCAACAATGTTTCTCTTTTGTTTTCGGCCTAATTGTAATGAAAAATCGAGATCTTTAGAAGCTGTTGCTGCACCCCGAATGAGACGATAATTTTTGGCAGGAATACTGGCTTTCATGGGGAAAAAAAAAATGAAAAAGAAAACGGTGCGGCTTGTAACCGAAAAAATACGGACATAATTATACAGCATAGAAACTTAAGTTCATTTCAGTATGATCGAATGTGACCGGTCAACATGACTGGCAAGGCGAACATTTGACTGGTCAAACCCCCAATCAGACTGGACATTGTCCATTGACTGGCCGTTATTTCCAGCCCTGCACTTACAATGTCATTTTAGCATTGACCTAGTTTTCTCTTCAAGTCCACAAGTTAATCGCTGTGTTCCTCTTGCATTACCAGAAAGTTTTGAATGTAAGCTTACTGTACGCTATGACTTTCTGAATTAGCAGCCTTTTTCTATCACTCCTCTTTGGGGGGCTCATTTCTTTTGGTGGGTAACTACTATGGGGCAGCGACAGGGGTGAAAATACTAAAATAACTTGAGTGTGATCTTTTCTAAGTAGCAGTCACATCCAATAGATTTTCAAATGAGGCCCCATTTATATGGCGAAAAGTTGTCTGAGACAACCCTCCCCCTGAGACAACTTTACCTAGCATTTATATGATAAGAAGTTGGCCTGGCTGACCCAGGCTGACTCTACTTAATTATCCCGAAATCTGACTTTGATATTCTTGACCTCAATACGCCCTTTCCCTTTTTCATTGATTTGATCACTGTAGCCTCTATTTGTCTAAATTCTTCTTCTTCAGTATACCTTTTGTTGATTTAGTCATTTTTAAGCCAAATACCAGATGTTACATGTACATGGCACATGGCACACAAAAAGTTGTTCCAGTTAGGCAAGACAAAGTGTTTATAATTATGAGAAAAAGTTGTCCCCCTTGCCAGGGTTACCTTACCTGCTGAGGTGAGACAACTGCCCCCCCCCCCCCCCCCCCGAGTTGTCTCGCCTCCCCAAGACAAGTTGGTGATCCTCATGTAAATGGTTCGTTGAACTTTTCAAAGAAACAGGTGCAAAATTAGCTTACTTAGGGTAACTCGGGGGAGAGTTGTCTCGGGTATACACGACCATATAAACGGGGCCTGAGAAAAAACAGAGCTGTAGGTCAATCTTGGTGTTAGATGGTTAAGATTTTTCTTTGCATTTAAATTAGGTGGCTCTATTTATTTTCTTTACAGAAAATTAATTAAGATCCAGTGTTTTGGGGTGGCTGGATTTATTTTCTTTAGTTGGGGGCAATTTTTGTTTGGTCTGCACCAATGAAAAGAATGCTGTATTTTCAAGTGGAAGACCCTGTTAACGAGTTTTATGACAACATAAGCAACTTTGTTTTGAAAATTTCTGTGGCTGGCTCATGTGAGTAAAATTATGACAAATCACTGTGTGAAATCATATTTTGCAATTTTGCCCCTAACAATCTTACTTCAGTTGTTAAAGGCTGAGTTACTTTATCCAATGGGTAAATTGCTATCCAGTGGATAAAATGTAGCCAAATATATCCAGCAAGAAAAGTTATCCAGCCTTTTGAACAACAAGGCCCAGAGCTGTAAATAATGAACTTGGCATCAGACAGTGGAAGCACAAAATTTACCAAGGAAAATTCTACTGTGATCAGACAGACTTTCTGGAGGAATGTTTTCAGTAACAGTGTTTATCATTCACCTTCAATCTACCTTGAGTGTAGACCACTTGTTTGTTTTGTCTGACAAAATTAGTGTCGTGTGGACATACACGCTTCCAAGAAAGAAAAAATATTACTTGCAACCCTGATACTATGTACAGTGGTGCATTATTAGAAACAGAAAAGGCAGTTGTTTATGATGTATAAAATATCTTTTGGGCATAGTCATTATGTCTTATAGAGTACTTTGTTGTAGGGCAACTGTTATTTTCTTTGTTTCTTATTGCTTTTTGTAGAGAAAGTCACATTAATTACAAGACAGTGATGTACTATATAAATTTTCAGAGGATTATTACTTTTGGAGAGTTGTTGCTACTTTTAAAAGTTGCTACACTGTAACAGCTGTCAAATTTTGAAATGTTGGTGACAGCTGCATATTGACAATTTTTGTGCACACACTCAACAGGACATTCCAGCATGCTATTAGGCATGTCTACAATATCATTCTGTTGATGGTACTTAAGTGCCCCATGAACATACATTAATTTTAAGTACTGGTACTTCGAATCATAGGCGTGACATTCTTTTGTGGTAGATGTATATTGAGCATTGAATATTCAGCAAAGAAAAATTAAGTTGTTGTGGCCTACAATGAATTAAACAACAACATTGCTCTGTTTTTCTTGTTTGCCCCAGTTTCATTGCAATTTCTGGAAAACTTCTGTTATTTACTGATGGTTAGCCTTTCTTAAAATTATGGCCAAAACAGAAGTTATCATCCCTCAAAGAATAAATAGTGAAATTGATTATTGCTGTAGTGATGTAATTCATTATTCGTTTCAGTAATCCGCTTTTCAAATGAAGAATGAAATATTGAAAACCAAACTTGATCCAATACTTGCATTTTTATTCGTTTAACTGCTGCGACAGGTGTGTTGGAATTTGACAGGTTTCCTGATTTGCATACCCTGTGCAATGGAAACATACATTGTTTAATTTTTCTTATGATTTCCTAATGCCGTCGACTCCTTTCAGTCCCATCAAAATGCTGAAAGCTTTTTCCATGTTCTGATTTGTTTGGAACAAACCTAGGTGGTAGCTGAGAGAAAGGAGGAAAAACTTTTAAATCAAATGACTGGTGAAAGATGGCTCACTCAAGACAGGAAACCTGCCAAATTCCTGCTGATGTGCCTGAGGCATGAAGTCATGTTAATCCAATCAAAATTTTGGCCATCAAATTGAGTTTCATTTTGAATATTCTTTCTTCATTTGATGTGGATAAGTGAATGTTGAACTCAATATGAGGTTGTGATCATCAGCTTCACTTTTTATTTTTCCAGGGAATGCTAATTCTGTTTTGACTGTAACAAAAAAAAAACAATTATCGTTTGTGAACAAAAACAAAGAAGTGAAGTGGAGTGATACACACTGTAAGAGGAAGAAATCATGCCCTTACGTGTATTTGTGGAATTTTCTCTGAAATAATGGCTGGCCTTGGCAAAAAATATGGAGCCAGTGTCTTTTGAATGAAGTGTAGTCGACATGCAAAAAGTGGGGCATATCTGAAGAAAACTACCAAAACTTAGACATAATGTGGTTATTCTATCAGTCCATCAATTGTCCTGTACAATAAAAGTAGTGTGAACAGTTCTTTGCTGAAGTTTAAGTCCTGTAAATACTAAGAACCTCCTCTTTGGTTTTTAGATGCTCCCATGCCTGCCCCTGGCACACCCCCACCAGCTTACTCTGAAATGCCACCACCATATTCCCCGCCTATTTCAATGAACACCGAGCCTTCAGTGATCTGCCGAGTTTGTCAGCAGCTCATCTATATAAGAGGAAGGGAACATCAACGGGTTGTCAAGTGTGCTAACTGCCAAGAGGCAACGGTAAGTCTTCTTCACATTGTTAGGTTCGTCAATAACCTGCTGCCTGTTGATTGATGTGGCTATCCCTTCTGAAGGAAATACCTCTGTCAAAGTGGTAGAAAAGCTGTCCAAACACAAGGATTTAGAAATTAAAAAAAATTAAAACGGCGATGATGTGGGGACTCAAAACAGAGACTGTTCCTGTAGTTACTGGGGCACTTAGCCTTATCAAAAAGGGCTTGGAGAACTACACTCCTGGCAATAACAAAATAGAGGAATTGCTAAAGATCTCCTTATTAGGAACAGCCTACATGCTTCGATAGGTGCTTTCTATCAAGTAGACATCCATTCCCCCCCCCCCCCCAACACCCCAGCTGCTTCTAAGGAAGCTGGTAGTTTCCTGGTGCCCTAGGGTGAATAAATTATGCTTAAAAGAAAACCAACTACAACAACAACAACAACAACAATAATAATAATAATAACAATAATAATATAATATTCAAACCGCATTGAGACTTGGGGTAGTACTGTCTGAACTGAAAACTCTCAACACATTGATCAACAACTGTAATTTGGCACCATTGTACACTGATAATTTTATGCTCATGGATTGGTTAATAAATGAAAATGTTTTCTTTCTCAGCCGATCAAACCTCCTCCTGCTGGCAAGAAATACATAAGATGTCCATGTAATGCTCTGCTGACGTGTAAAGTGTCTTCTGTCAGAATATCTTGCCCAAGAGCAAACTGGTGAGTCTACAGTCTATGACCCAATGGTTTTCTGGGAAGCAAGAAAACTTGCTTCTATCCCCTGATTCCCTGGACATTATAATAACAAAACAAAGCTAAACATACTATAAAAAGTCTCTGGAAATGAAAATATCTTAAATATCAATAAATGGAACTGAATACCAAGCGTGCTATTGTGGCCTTCCCAGAATTCCATTGTGTCACATTGTTCATGGCTTATAGTTTTTAACAGACTTTGCCATTTTCTTTAATGAGGTCTTATTTTCATCTAAAAGTAAGTTGTTTGCTATTAATAAAGTCATAATTTTTTTTCCTTTTACCAGCAAACGGATAATCAATCTCGCACCGACCCCTGCAGTTCCTCCTACAGTGACGGTACCTACTTTGCAGAGAGCCCAGTTTAGAGTCACTTGCGGCCACTGCAATGAGATCTTTGTGGTATGTTAAACATTTATTGATTAAACTGCTGTCTCCTTTGTGTGGCTTGCTAACTTTTATTCTATCCTTTCTCCAGTTTCACACCACAAGCCACCTAGCAAGATGTCCCCACTGCCGAAGGATGTGAGTATAGCTGAAAGGTTTCATATCTTTTGACGCATGTGTCTGCTTTAAAAATACTTGGGTATGTGAGTAGTTTTCCATAAGCATTTAAGTGACAGTTGAGGCGATGCTATGAAAATCACATTACCAAAAAAAGTACAATGTGGCTACATTGTTGCATTATTGTTATCTTGACAAAATTTTTGCAACTTATGGCATCTTCCTTATATGGTCTCCTCTGTAGCTCTCCCCTTTTGGAAAAGATCTGTGGTAATTATGAAGTGAACACATGAAAGACGCTATTCAGTTGCAAAAAATGGTCTCCCTTTTATGGACCTGTCCTTAATTTTGATGTATTCATTTCAGATCATCCGTGGGGCCTCACTTTGCGAAGACCCGTGCCATGATATTCGCCATCATTGGGTTCATCTTTTTAGCTGCAGGAGTTGGAGTAACTGTGGGGACACTGGACTTGGCCAGACATTCTGGAGGTGAGCCAAACTGGTTGTAAATGTCTTGTTCAATTTTTTTTTCCTCCAGATCTTGGCACAGACCCTGTGATAAGTTACAACTATATGAAGAAATTAATTGGTTGTCATTATTTTGTTCTTTCTTGACTTTTAGGTATCTATGTGGTGTGGATTGGAGCATTTGTTGCTGGCATTCTTAACCTGATAAGAAGCTGCTACTACTGTACAATGACAGTCAGTTCCATTGAAGGCGAACCATAAACTTATGGACATAAATGGCATCCTGAAAGGACAAACTAAGAGCATATCCGTGCATGAGAATTTTTACTGTGTTCATACTCGAAATGTCAGCTATATGCTTCTCTACTCCATAAAGGCCCAAAGACAGGCATCCTCTTTTAAAATTTACCACCTTTGAGTGCAAGCGGTTCGTCTTTCACACGTGGGTACTTTAGTCTCTAAATTAAACAGTGCCTCAATGCCATATTGTCTTAAATAAACACAATGTAGTCTAAATTACTGAACATTACATTTGCATTGATGAAGAGCACAATGATGCTGCTCTGAAGTTACCATTATTCACAAGGAATACATTGTAAAAAATTGCCAGTGAAAATTATATGATGTTATTCAACTTGGCATACTGTTAAGTGTTTTTAGACTGAGGAGATTTTTATTTGCTATGCATAAGGAAAGGTGGTTGAGAATTATAGTGTTTCAAAATCGTATTCAGTTGTAGAGAAATCTGTTCAGCCTGTTTAACACACGATAGCCAGCTGTTAGGTTCCAAAGTCTGGTTATGTGGTATGGCTGCACATAAAAGATTTCCCAGTGATTGACATGATTTGAGACCACAATATAATCACAATTTTTTTTTGTATTACATGACTGTATTTTTGAGGCCAATTTCCCCTCGTAATGCAAATGTTTAATATTTTAATTTGTAACCAAGAAAGGTGAATTGTTCAACCTGCTATTATTTACCACGGTAGTGTGTATAGGCGATTTGCATACATAAAGAGTCGAGAGATTTTTAATTATCATAAAACAATGTGAATGTAATTGGCAAAGATTACTAGAACTGCAAGTTGGTATAGTTTACACTATTATATATAATGCAACTCCATTTCTACTGTCTTGTTTTCATCATGTTTTTTTTCTTAGATAAGATTCTTAACTCTATATTGTCTCTATCCACCCAAGTTTATAAAGAGGTACTGGTAAGCATTTAGGGAAATCTACCCAAATACTTGGACTGGGGGGGGGTGGGGGGGCAGGGTAGCCCTGCTATGAACTAGCCTCCCACCCTGTGGAGGGGATTAGTTATGGTTTGAGCCACCTTATACCACCAGAACTGCAGCTAAGCACCAGCACCAGTGTGCCTCCTGACTTGTTCAAAACTGTTGCACTCAACACAGATGTTCCTTTTTAAATGATAATTGTATATTAAATACCAAAGATGTTGATTGCATAATTGCATGTAAGTGCAACTGCTTGTTAATATATTTGATTCAAACCTGGACATGGTTCCTTTGGCACTGTATGGGTCTAAGGCCTTTTGTCATGATTGACTCTGGTTGTTTAGTTTCATCACAAGTTCTCATCAGTTCACTGATTGGCCAGTTGTGATTACCAAAGTGATCACTTACTTCAAAATAGCTGAACAAGGTAATCGTGACTGTGCCTTGACTTGTGAAATGTAATTTGGCTCATCGTGGTCTTCCAAGTGCACTCAAAACAATTCCAGTTAACTCTAATGATTGTGTTTAATAGCACCGTTTTATTAATTCGAATATTAAGTAGAGCACATGTCTTGATACCCTTTGAAAGGCAATTTTTAATTTTGTTTTCTTAACAGATGGATGTTAAAATTAAACATGTATTCTGTTACAATTAATTGTCATTTTTTAATATAAAAAATAAAATAAATTAGCAACTTGCAAACGTGTAAAGAGTGCACTTTTCTGGGAGCTTAGTACTTTCGTCCTGTAAGAGATTTTATTTTCCCCTTTCATACTAAGTCCTCATGGAATCAACTCTTGTCGATTGCAAGAGAAAAGAGACTCCAAGAGAGTCGACCTTGGCATATGGCAACTAAAATTTGTATACCCTTGCGGGCAAATACAATTCGGTTGATGTAAACGTCGCAAAAAGGTTTACTGCCTATTTCATTTTTTTATCTTTTGCCGCGGGACATTGGTATGCTACGCAGTGTAGTTAAAGAATATCAATTTATTTCAAGGTTCTTTTTTCATGATCTTCAGTTTGATTTGGCTACTGAACTGCATCTGTGAAGGGTAATCAGAAAGAAATAGAGGATATAACATGGTCGCACGGAGATACGACATTTATCTTCGGGTGTTAAAAAATATCTCGCGAGTGAGCGCAGCGAACGAGTGAAATATTTTTCAATACGAGAAGATAAATGTCATATCTCCAAGCGGCCATGTAATTTTCTGGTTATTATATAGACACCAATGAAAAGCCACCATAACGATTTCTTGGACTAATCTTTATTTGCTGAATCAATCGAATAATAATAATATAGATCTCACGCACATTCGAATATTGGTCGAAAAATAGAGAAAATTAGTAGCGTTTATTTGTATTCTGAATATCATAAGAATAAGGCATATAACTTTTCTAAATTTCATTGGCTGAGACTGAAGTAGCCAGCCATGGCAACAGTGATATCTTCACATGTGAAAGGTAAAATCGTATACTGGATACGAAATTTTCGTCACTGGAAGAATCCTGGTATTTCATCGGTGTCTACATAATAAATCGATCCAACTGTATTAGTTACTGTACAGAAAGCACGCGAAACGAGTACAAATATCCCACGATATTGTACAGTACAGTACACTCGTTTGTATTTTGACTCGCCTTCCAGGCTCGTCAAAATACATCACAACTCGTAAAAATATACGGCGATACTTCACACCGAAACATCTAATAAGATGTCTATATCAGGAGCACATTAGGTTATTCATGAAAAAAAACGAGGTCTGCTTACACCCTTCACTTTGTTAGATTGTTGCTTTTCCTGAGATTGACCAAATGTGATTAGTTTGGTGTTAGTTTGCGATAGTCATTGGCAAAACTTCGAAAAACTGATGTACTCTTGCTACTCTAGAGAAACTACAACGCAAAACTAGTTAAGTATTTAAGTACTCGGTAAAAACTGAACGCACAACAGAACACAGGAGCATACCTCGTCCATGGAGTAGCCCCGCAGCTCTTAACAACCTCTAATTTCATTGGACCTTGGTATCACGCAGCTCTATTGTGACATCGCCCGTCCATGAGCTGAGATTGGCAAGCTAGTCACTATTCCTCACATTTAGTACATTTGAGTGTTCACTGAACACTTCTCTTTGCCTTCTTTAATTTGGCTAAATTGCAAATGGCCTGCAGCTTAACATCTCGTCAAATATGCATCTCATTGTGGTCCATTTTCCTGCAAGGACTGTGGACTGGACAAGGACTGGACTCAATTATGAAAAAAGGCGGGAAAATTAACCAATGACAAGGCGGCTTCACGTAAGCTTTTACGTGGCTGACAGACGGTTGGCAAGTTCTTGAACAACAAGTTCTTGTGCAAGTTGAAAGCTTTCTACTACGACTTCTACTACGTACTATTTCATTGGACCAGAAGAGGGAAGTCACTTTTTAAGATGTTTCATGGTTATAGAAGGTAAGGTTTGTGACACACGAAATTAGCTGAAAAGATTTTCCGCCCTGTAGTTCTGAGCGATTAACCGAAACTTTTATTTGTTGCCGGTTTGAGCAGTTTTTTATGAAGTCTATTATGGCGAAAAAAGTTTAATTTTGCGTGTCTTTTACGAGCTTACCCGCTAAATGTAGGTTATTCAGGGTGGTTCTGCTTCAGTTCTCCTACAGAATGACTAAGTTGAATCCGTAATTTTTGGAATTCAAAATTGAGTTGACTTTATATTTCTGCCTGCCTGATTGATTCAAGAAACAATAAGCTTAACCTTACGTTGATCTCTCATGAGTTTCTGTACTGTCAGTCTTTTGAATCCTGTTTTAAAATTAAAGTTGAAAATGCGGCAGCCAGGCATGATGGCATGAATGACCATTTTTAAAAATATTGCGAGTTCTTTATAATTATGTTTCCTTCATTTTGATTTACGTTTCCATTTTTGCCATTAAGACAATCAACATTTAACTCGGCTGGTGGCAAAATAACGGTCCTGTTAACCTTATTTTAAAACTTAAAACCTGTTGGACCAAATTTGTGAAGTTAGCAGAAGGAGCATTGATATTTTCTAGTATTTCACTCTTACATCTACACTCCCACAGGAATTATTAAACTTTTAAAAAATACTGCCATTTTCCATCCCAGTGTTGTCTCCAGCTTTGGAGAGTCAATGCATTGACAATAAGAGAGCTGCTCTCTACTAGCAACTTTTTTTTTTCTTTTTTGAAGAAAAGGGGGCTAAAACTTATTCATTTCGAAAGGCTAAATTACTAAGAATAACCGAAACTATCAGATTTGATCACTGCCCTTGTCCCTTTTTTTCCAGTTGTTCCTTCATGACAGAAGCATTTATGTCATTCAGCCATTTGTCTGGTCGCTCATTTGTGGGGGCATTCGTTAGTGTGTTCTTTTATTCTTCTGTTTGTCTGGCTGTATGTTTGTTCATTCATCTGCTGCACCTACCTCTTTCGTTCATTTCGGTTATTCATTTTGTTGACTGACTTGTGCGTTTCGCTCGATGTTTCGTGCACTTGAGTCTCCTACCATCCGGCTGTCTGTTATTTGGCTTTCCCACTAAAATACTACAGTAAACAGCTCATTTTTTTACCTAATTTGCTTAAGGGGGCAATACACGTGGATGCCTTTTACCCCCAACGTTTTAGCCGTTTTTCTTAATTATCTCCATGAGGTTTCATTCAATCCAAAAATGCTACCATAGGATCATAGTGCGAGTTCCCACAAATCTGAGAGAATTTTTTTGCGATTTTTAAATTAAAAGTAAAGAAGGAGAAGGGGGAGGAAAATTGATGAATTTTAAGAAAATTAAAAATTGTTAAGAATGAAAGGTGAGTTAAAATTAAAATTAAAATTTAATAATTAATGGACGGACACCAAAACAGGCCACAAACAACCCCAAGTGTTCTTGCTGGGGGAGGGGGGGTGGCCTGTGTGTACAAATGTTTCTGCACGTGCATTTTCAAAAATTTACGAAACATTCCAGCTTGCAGGCTGCAACGAAAGTGTCTAAATTCAAATTGTTGCTCCTCACTGTATAGAAATAAAAATAATAAGAATATTATTAATATTAACAAGACGTGGCACGTAAACATTACGTCATTCAAACTCAGAAGCCGATTTGGGGAAGTTCCTTGCTTGCACCAAATCACTCATCGAATAATGGCCTGAAAATAGACTTTTACGTTTCATTTCGGTGGATATCAGTTTCGTTTGGATTTTAGGGTAATTTTGTCTTTATCAATAAATCTATTTAAATTTCCGTGCCCTTGTTATTAAGAATTGCGCTGAGATATGAGTTCGTTTTAAAAACGTGACGTAAGTGAGTCACGCTGTGGCAAATATTTCGTCACGTTCTTCTTCGCGAAGGCTAGAACAGGCGTTGACCAAGGAATGAGGGATGGAAAAGGAATTCATACTGTCAGGGATTCATATTATCACAGGAAGACGAGTGCGGAGAAGACGGGAAATGGCAGCAAGTACGTCAAACGGTACGATAAATCACCGACTTCAAAAATTTACACCACTTGGGTGCGTATCTGAGTGTCCGTAATATATTTTGCACCCTGAGGGGAGGGAGAAAAACAGCCGGTCTAATGCCCCTAGGGCTTTTCTTGTTTTGTTAATAAGGTGATAATACCTTTTTGCTCATTGCAGCAATCAGACAATCCATGTAGCGCCAACCGCTGCAGTTCCTCCAGTAATGGCGGTACCTTCTGTGCAAGTCACTTGCGGCCATTGCAACGAGACCTTTGAAGTATGTTAAGCTTTTATTGATAAGTGAACTGTAGGAGTCTTCTTTGTGTGATTTTGCTACCTTTACTTCTATGCTTTCTCCAGTTTTACACCATAAACCACGTTGCAAGATGTCCCCACTGCCGAAGGGTGTGAGTATAATGATATTATTAGAACTTAATGTTTTCGTAACTTTTTAGGTAGATGTCAATTAAAAATGAACGGGTAACTGAGTAGTTTTTCATAAGCGTTTTAGTGACAGTTGAGACAAAGTAGAAGGTTTGCTGATGAACAGACTGTGGAGAGGGACGATTCAAATCCCAGCAATACAACTACTTATATTGGTCACCTATCCATCGGGGGCGACAATACAAATACAAATACAAATACAAATACAAATACAAATACAAATACAAATACAAATACAAATACAAATACAAATACAAATACAAATACAATGCAATGCAACGCAATGCAATACAATACAATACAATACAATACAATACAATACAATACAATACAATACAATACAAATACAATACAATACAATACATAATATATCTTACTAGATGTTTCGGTGTGAAGTATCGCGGTATATTTTTACGAGTTGTGTTGCATTTTGACGAGTCCGCAGGGCAAGTCAAAATGCAAACAACGAGGGGTTAGAGTGGGACTTACCGCAAGTGTAAAAACCCATAGGTTGTCAGGATAAATTTCACCATATTGTGAAAAAAGTCATTGGCTCTGCGCGCATTGCGTGCCTATATTTTGCTATTGAAGGGCAAAAGCTGTAATTACGAGCAGCTAGTCAAAAGTGTCTGTCGGGTTCCGAATCATGCAGAAGGCGAACGGGAATTGCAAACAATGGTACGAATACGTTCGATCAGTACAAACTTTCCGGTGAATGGCTTCGTCACTTAAACGTGTTAAATGTTTTTCGTGCGCTTAAGCGTCGTGGCAGATTAGGGATAGGCTCGATTTTCGCCGCTCATTCGGATTTCCCCGGAAAGGGCTGGTAATCGAGCCTACGTGGCGGATTTGCTATACCATTTTCTATGAAAAGAGCTTGAGATTTTTTATAAAATTACATCCTTGTCCTACCTCATGTTAGAGCAAACGAAACAGACTCAGCGAACTTCGTTGATTGGGCAGAAAAAAAAACAGGTATTGGCAAAGCCGCAAGACTTTTCGTGACTTTTCCTCATCACCTTCTGATAAGCGTTTCGACTTTCCGTCGCCCCGCAGTATCTGTCCCTGGGACTCTGAGGATGAAAGACATGCAGCTTATTATAACCAAAGGAATTTGAACTGATATATTTACATTTATAAAAATGAGAAGTGTGCTACATAAAACACACATGAACAAAAATAGTAGACTTTCTAAAAGTCGTTCGCTTCTCGTTTCCGGTTTGGTGGTAGTAGACCCCCAGATATACACTGTTGTTATACAATGTACCTGCATTATTATTTTCTAATACTGATAGTGAGGATCTTGACAACATTTTCACAGCTAATGGTATATTCTTTAGCTCTCCCCCTCAATAATCTATTTTTTTTTTGCACGTTTATGGACCTGTCTGTAATTTTGATGTGTCCCGTCAGATCATCCGTGGAACCTCATTTTGCGAAGACACGTGCCATAATATTCGCCATCTCTGGGATCGTCTTCTTAGGTGTCGCAGTTGGATTGATTGTGAGGATTTTAGACTTGGCCAAACAGAGAGGAGGTAAATGGCTCTAAATGGGCTTGTCCAATGTTTTATTTCCCTTGAACTTGGCACAGATCCTGTGGTAAGTTACGACATGGTGGAGAAATTAATTGTTTATCGCTCTTTTATTCTTTCTTGACTTTTAGGTCTCTCCTTCGTGTGGTGGATGGCACTATTTGTATTTGTAGCCAGTGCAGTCGGTATTTTTAACCTGATACAAAGCTACAACCACTGTAAAATGAAAGTCAGCTCAATTGCAGCATCCTGAAGATACAAGCAAAATCATTTCCGTGCATGTGAATTTCTAATGTATTCGTACTCAGTGTAAGTTTCTCAACTCCAGAAAGAGCCCAAAACGAAAATTTGAGAAAGAGAAAATTCTCTATATAGAGGGTCCACAATAGGGTTCTCAGATCCCGCCATCCCGCCTATTTTTTCCCGTTTATCCTTCCATCCCGCCGTTCTTTACGTCAAAATCCCGATCCCGCCTAAATTTTTAAATAGTTTTCTGCTTTCATGACGAAAACCTCACATACATTTATTCAATGGATAGACGACAAGTAAACACGTTTTTATGGTCGATCTAAAATTAAATATCGCCACTATAAATGACCTTAAAAAGTTCTTCGTTTGTGTTCTTCTGTTCTAGACCTGTTTTACTGTTTTCTTGTCCAGGTATGAGTGAAAGGTAAAAATTGACAAAGGTTGTTTGCTACGATATTCTGCCTATTCTCGGTCCTTCCTTTTTTTGGAAGACAACCTACTGAGTATGTAAGTGAAATCGTGGTTGTTCAAGTTGTGGGGTGGTAAGCGCGCCTTGGGTTTGATCTGAAGGTCGGCGTTTCCTTAGAGACATACGTTTTTTCCACAATGTTTCTCTATGTAAATCCAGCTGTATATAGATTTGTTGTGTCCTTAGACAAGGCTAGGGACACAAAGGTCATGCAAGATCGGTCCAGTTAAGAGGTATGCAAAAATGAAATGTAACAAAAGATTTATAAAAGTGGACTCACCTAACTCACAGTTTATTTTGAAGCTTTCAGCGTCTTTATATTACTCGCTTTCAATAAATTTCTTCTCGGGAATGTTTTTTTGTTTTTCAAAGAGAGGCATTCCTGCTCGAACTCTTTTCATAATATATAGCAACAAAACTTATGATGCCGAATTCCTCGTTTTTGGCGGTTTTTGGCCACCGCCAAAAACTGTTGCCTGGCTAGACTAACCATAGCTGATCATAGCTGCTCCAACAAACGCTCAATCGGAAAGGGTCGGAAAAGTTAACCACGCAGACGAGGCCAAGAAATGCAACACGGCATGTGACTTGATACCTCTTTCCGAAATCAACACAAAACATCACAAAAGGACTCATAATAGCTTGACCTGCACGCTACTCTTCCTTGATCAATTCATTACTTGAAAGCCGACACACTTCATTTACAAAAGATCCACTTCTATCATCCTGAGCTGGTCAAATCATACAGTCTCGTAAAAATTAAAATACCGTATCCCGCTACTTTCCCCTTGCGATTCTCGCATCCCGACCCCTTAATAACATAAAATCCCGCTCCCGCTCTCAATTGAAATTCCCGCTTCCCGCTCCCGTTTTCAGCTCCCATCCCGAATATCCCCACAAAAATTACCCAAATCCCGCATCCCGCCAAACCTATTGTGGACCCTCTATATAAGCATTTTGCTCAGTAAGCATCTTCTTCTAAAATTTATCATCTTTGAGTCTTTGTGAAGCAGCAAGTTTCTTGACTGAAAGGGGATGAGTTCCTCCTTCCCGCGTTCTTGATTTACCAGGAATGAAGTGGATACTTGTAGTCCGTGAAATAAACAGTGCTTCAGAATTCCAAGGAATATGTTTTAAAAATTCCCAGTTAAATTAGTTTTCTATATTTAAGAAAGGTGGTCTAGGAAATGCTCCTGATAAATTGCATTTTGCCAGTATAATCCTTTTACTAAAATTGTATTCAGTTTATAGCTTCAAGAGAATTCTTGGGTTGACCCGAGAGGGTTTTTAATTGTTATAACGCTTTTGAAACGAGGAAAGGTTACAAAGACGTATTTCTGACCCTGTGGGCAAACTATGAATGTCTTTACACTTGTTTTGCCGGGCAATAGTTTGAGCCAGAATGTGACGTCATAGCGGTTACCCTGGCAACACTTAAGTTAAAAGAACCTCTTGTCAATTACGGTTCTCTGGATTTGGATTCTTTAACAGAATACATGAGACTGAACAAGAGTTTGTAAAAGTCGGCAAACTAGAGTTTGAATTCTTGTCAACTCTCTCTCTTCTCCGCAGAGGCCTCCTACAGTCAGCCTTGACTGCACGCTTGGGAAAAAACTAACCATAGGAGCCTCTGCAGACGAATGAGGTCAACTCTGGCTCTCGTTTGAGAACTCGAAAACCCCAAATTTCAGTTTTTGCCAGTTATCTAAAAAACTAAGTTGGTGACGTAGCCTTCTTTGTATTGTTTTTAAGAGGTTCGCTAACCACGAGAAAATTCAAGCAGATTCGGAATCTTAAACAGAATGCATGAGACTGGACAAGAGTTCGCGATAATTGCCGAACGAGAGTTTGAATTGGAGTGAATACATAAAATAATCATATATGTGAACTGGAGATGAAATAAGAAATGACAATGGCCCTTGCAGTGTGAATGCAGTGAAATGAGAGTTTGAATTGTTGTCAACTCTCTAGATTCTCGTTTATCTCGTCCAAAAACACTAACACGTAACTACTAGGCCCGGTTGCTCGAAAGCCGATTAACGCTAACCTGGGATTAAAATTTAACCAAGGTCCCTGTTGCTCTTTTTCAAAACAGTTTTCATGCAAATTCCAAGTGACCGTTTGAAAGCAACCAAAGTGAACATGTGGGGAAAAAGATTTACAGGAATCTGTATCGTTTGGCTATAAAACACAACCAAAAATTGACGCTAATCCTGGGTTAACAACTGGGCCCTAGTGCTGCCTTGTCCCCAGGCGTCCCTCCTTATTGAATGATGGTGCGCGTGGCGTTGTGTGATAGGTCCACTGCAGCCTCGTTTTGCATCCTTTCCACGACGCCCCGCGCTCCCTGTTTGCCCGCGCTAAACCGGCACCTGGGGACGAGGCAGGCCCTGGTGTGTAAGAAGGCAACTTTATTTACAAACACTGAGAAATAGATATTACTCATAAGCTATTACGATGACGCTATTCACTATATTTTTGCAGCTTGAGCAGATAGTCCGGCCAACAAAAGTGAAATTGTCTTGATCAGTTTTCGACTTCTAATACTGTAACACATTTATAGATGGTAAAATGAAAATATAGATTCTACTTTTTCTCAACCCGTGCTGTTATCCTGTCTTCAAACATTTCTTGACATTATCTCAGCGCGTTTAATTAGGCGAAAATGTGGTCATATCATTCGAGTGGCCGTGATCTACAAGAAAGCGGCGTTTGTTTGCAGTTTGAAGGACTGAGTTTCCTTCATGGGCGGCAAATTTTCAGTTTTTCTCCACAGCAAGTCACGTGGAGGCACGATGGAAATTTGTCAATTTCGCCATAAAGGGACCCACAGTACGAACAAAAGCTCAGCTCACGACTGCATTGCTGACGCTAGCGTGTATCGACTTGATGCTACACGCGGAAGAAAACCTTGGGAAGCGAACTCATTGATAATTTAATCTTATACTATTTCTTTCTTATTTCTTTTCTCAACTATCGTGAGTCTCTTCTGATTTCGCTTAGGTTCTTTTTTATATAGTATTTTTTTGGATAACAGCACCACAGAAAGTACGGCTCGATAGCTTCCACTTGAAACATCACTGTTAAAGTTAGAGCCCATTTCGTAACTCAAGATTTTGCTCTTGGAGTTTTATAAAAGGACGCTTGTGAACCTGCAGTCCGTAATAAGTCCGTCGTTCAAGGAGCCTCGGGCAAGTTGAAATGAGCTCTCTTATCACCGTACGGACATGGGCCGAGGATTGCAGCAATATCATCGTAATTAACAACTTCTTTGGTTAAGAGTTCTTCAGCAAGCTGAGGATATAAAGAAAAAAATAATAAGACATATAACTGCTCATTACATTGAACAACATTTCTTTTGGTTCCAATTTTGTACCGGTCTTGATTAATTTTGATAACTTCTGGCATCTTTCCCGAAGTACGTTGGTTTTTCTGGCACACAGCCATTGACTGCAAGTAAAACTATCGGCATGTGGCAACTAAAATTCGCAAACTTACGTTGCAAATACAATTCTACCGGTAAATGTCGCAAAAACAGTTTGGAGCCGATTTCACTGCGGTATGCAGACAAGGGTTTTTGGAACATCCTTCGGCGGCTATGATTCGCCCATCACGACTCGCATGCATAAAGCCGTGGAGGAAATTTCTAGGTCTTTTGCCCCCCCCCCCCCCCCGGGGGACCTCCCATATGAAAGGGACGGGGATTCTCGTCGAAAAATTAGAATTACACCCCTAAAGAAGACCAATCTGGGCGTGGCTCAGGCTTTATTTGTCCCCTAAAGGAGACCATACACCAACGCAGTATGACGGCGTTTGTTTTTTTTATACAGATACTTCTTTATGCACAACCCTAAGCGATACCTGTATGGGTACAAATATTGGCTTTCCGTCCTGAACACACTATCTACAATTTACATCCCTAAGCGAGACGACGAACATCCCCGTCCCTTTCATATTGAGGTACCTCCCCCCCCCCCAGGGTCTTTTGCTTCTGTTTGATTGTTTACATATCGGGATGTTACATTTCTTAGGTTAATTCATTTTATACACACATTTCCTACCCTTTTTCGACCATGGGTCAATCACGGTCGGGGAATCATGCATGATTTGCCAGTCATAATTTCGCCTGGATTCACGAACCAATAATGAAAATTTGCGCATGGAATGAGTTAATGGGGACATACTTAATTCCTGATAATAAAAAAAGCTAAACGAAGTCAGCTTACAGCCTTCACTTTGTCCAAGTTTTTCTCAAGGATAACATCAGTCTTCTCAAATGCTTTCCCAACTAACAGGCGAGCTTCCTGTTTGAAAAACAAAAACGAAGACCACAATTATACATGTTTGCTTCACGACCACGAGCAGTTAGGGATAGTCCAGCAAAAAGAACTGATGCAAGAGGGCGCGAAAATCGCTTGCCGCGTCAGATACGTGACGCACGCGTGATGAGCCGCTACTGTAATGAGCCACAGGCGTTTTTCGCGCTCCCTGGCGTCTTCACTCGAGTAGACCTGAGCGGAAAGAGAGATTAATCTTAGTCTACGAATGCAGTGCTTCATAATTGGTTAATTGGCACAACGTGATTTTATCAGCTAACCAATCAGAGTTGCCACCATTTTATTATAACCAATCAGGAGGAAATCCTTCCTTTGAGTCATGTCGGTTTTTCCCACGCTTGGTACCAGCTGCATGTTATCTTTTACTTCAACATCCTAATTAGTTTACAACGTTTTCTGAGATTGACCAAATGTGATTAGTTTGGTGTTGGTTTGTGATAGGCAATAGCAAAACTGTTCTACCCTAGAGAAACTACAACGCATAATTCGTTAAATACTCGGCAAACCATTAAGACGTAATAGAGAACTGAAGCACACCTCGTCCATGAGTTTGGCAAGTTTGTCGCTATAGAACTTTTTGGCTGGCTCAGTTGGTTTTATCACAGGAAAGGAGATGTTACCAACTCGAGGGCTCATCCCGAAAGTCACAACCTACAACGAAGACGCAAAAATAAATCAAGCAAACATCAAAACTGAACCTCATCAAACCGTAAATAAACTCTCCATAATATTTATGCAAACTTGCCATTACAACAAATATACCGACAATGTGTAAATGGGTAAAAAAAGATCAAAGGAAGCGCCCGAGAAAATGACGTACTTAGATTTTGGCATCTCACGGTAAAAAACCAAACATGAACCACTGTTCAATTAGCAAACACACGCTTCTTGATCATTGAAGCGCCGAAAATTTTAATCGTGCCGATTGCAAGTAAAACTTGACTATGGCATCATTCCGTTCTTTGTTGTAAGTGTATATTCATAAAGTCTACTACTACTGCTACTGCTACTGCTACTGCTACTACCACTATTAATAATAATAATAATAATAAGCATTTAATTTCAAATTAATTCAATCGCGAGTGCTCACCTGTTTGTATGCAATGTCAGTTACTTTACGAAGATCATCTTCAGCTCCTTTAAGAAAGTAACATTTCAGTGAGTCTAGTAAAAAATCAAACTAATTAAATAATACATTACCACGAAAACATAAAAAATAATAACGGCTACTTAACTCAGAAGAATTTCCGGACGACCACATTTCAAAAAATGTCTAAGCATTTTTAAACTATCAGACGTTTAAAAAAGGGGGGAAAACGTTAAAATACCTAACATCCGAACGCTAAAATTTCCAAACTTTTGCAATGGAAGCTTTCTTGCATACAGCTTTACTAAACGCTGAACAAAACAGGGTTTTGCTAAACGCAGGCCCGCGGCCCGGCGGCCCACGGCCCACGGCCCGCGGCCCGCGGTCCACCTCACGGCCCACGGCCCGCGGCCCGCGGTCCACCTCACGGCCCGCGGCCCGGCGGCCCACCTCACGGCCCGCGGCCCGCGGCCCACCTCTAGGCCCGCGGCCCGCGGCCCACAGATTTTTGGTCAGTGGTAAATTAAAGCGCATGCTCAGATAGGCATCAGCGGAGTGTGGTCAACTGTGGTCTAAAATGGACGATGGTGAGTTTTTGGTTTCTTTGCAATTTCAATCATGTTAATCCTCTGCAATCCTTGTATCTCTGATGCTTTATGCTAAAAACAAACATTTGATTGTTAATATTCACATCCGTCTATTTTCACAGAGCCCGATAGCACAGTGGACGTTTGTTTTCAAACAATGTAAGTTTCAACAGATCAGACATAAAACGCTTGTTTCTTTCTTTATAATTTTTGAACTTACTCGCTTCTCAAATATTTTTTTCTCTCCCGGGCAGACGTGTACACAAAGACGCTGATGAAAACGTAAGTTGTGGCGTTGAATATTGTTAAATTATGTTGCTTTCGTTCATGTACATTGGGATAACTGGGAATTCTGTAAACTTCACTTTACGTCCGATATTTGTATACAGTTTTTGATTGCGATGCTTTTTCTTGCTAAAGGGAAACGGCGAAAATGTCTCAAATCCACAGATGCTATGGAAAGACAGGTACTGACCTGCAGTTATAAAATGAAAAATATTTGTGTGTTGCTCTTAAGCACCTTTCCTATAAACTGAAATATTTACTTACCATTTATTCGTGATTACTTACCATAACCTGTGTGAACTGATGTTTGGAACAACATCTGATATAATCAACGCAAAATTTACTTTAACCTTTAGCATCAATGGTCCTTACTGTGAAAGTGAAGCTCTCAGGAAAGCACTAGTATTGAGAAAATAGGTAAATGACATTTTGCAGTGAGAAGCATATCTTAACTTTTTCAAAACTCTAAACTTTACTCTTTTTATCATTTTAGCGATGCACATAGAAACTTCAGATGTCCCACTATTGTTTCTGTAAGTACTCAGTACAATGCACTTATGAAACTTTTTATTTCTTTACACCAAAACAGGTATTAAGAAAAAGTGCTCACTAAAAAGTATTTTTTATTCATTTCAAAGATTGCAGCATCTTTTATATTCATATAGGATGTAATTTAATGAAGGTGTTATGTTCTTACTTCAGCAACCAATGGTCCCTGGAACCTCCTGCAAACCTGATCCTCATATAGTAATAGTCAGTGATGGAATGGTGAGACAAATGTACTTCAGTTCTTACAAAAACATCATGTGTAATTGATTATTTTAATGTCCAGTAAAACAGGTTTGTAAGTATGTGCTAAGAAAAAAGGAATATGATAAAACATATGTAGTTTAGCGTGTTCCAGGCTCTTGGTCTGTGGAGTGAAGCAAGCAAAAGTGCGCAAGGGAAAATAGGGGAAACAGAGACAGAGAGAACCAAATGGTGCAAACCCTTTAAGCATTATTTTAAACAACTTATTCTGCGTGTTGATGTAAACTGTCAAAAATTAACCAAAACCAGGGTATACCAGGGGCTGGTACACCAGAATGAGGCTTTTAAACAATGCTTACAGACTCTCCTTCTCTCTCCCATTCCCCCCTCTTTTTCCTTCACTTGCTTCGCTCGCCCACTTTCTCTTGCACTCTCCGCACTGATAGAGAGCCTGGCACAGGCTAAAATAATTTTAAGAGGTCACCCTTTGAGGCCTATATAAGCGGTGTTGCATATCAGGTCATATTCAGTGACTGATCCCCTCCCTCCTTCCCAACTCAAATTTAGGATCACGCATTTACTCTTGCTGGCATCACAATAAAATCTCAACAGTACTTCAAAATATTCTCTGGAAAGCACAAGCAGCACAAGTGGGTAAATTTGACCCCACGCACTTGTAGTGTCTTTTTAAGCGACAGCCCTTCACTATATATGTAGACAATTTTATTTTATTTGGCTTTATCCTACTTTGTAACCCACACCCTACTTTGTAATCTCCTACTCATGACAAATGTACGATCCTTAATCATTCACATTGTCGATTTTTAGTTAGGAGGTATGATCAGAGCAGTGCCATTCAAATGTACAATTGCTATCACTAAATACTTTCAAAATTCAAGTTCATATCTTTTGAACACACTGTAATGGATTTCTTATTGAGACAAGGGTTGAAAGTTTACATAAATTGATTATTTTATATTCATTATATAAGACAATTTATTAATTTATTCTACAGGACAGTGATGACTCCATTAATGAACTAAATAAAACCTTTCAAGGACTAAGCTCTCCATCTAAAGATGACCGTACATCAGATTCATCATTCCCTTGGTGAGTTGTTAAAAAAGGCTTGTGAGATTGTTTTCTGGTTCTGCAGGTATGAGATGAAGCTTTTGGTGCCCTTGCATATACAGTGTCTTAATTGAAACCTATCTGTTGTAGCTCATGAAAAGGGGAGAGATTACTATTATGCAACTGAAATTACTGCTTGCCTATTACAGCACTCTTGAAGACAGAAAGAGACAGCTCTTCAGAGACAGTTCCGAAAGTTCTGACAGCTCAAACAGTGCATTTAAAAGCTTGGGCAGCTCTCCAGAAAGGTAATGGAATTGTTATATATTGGTGCTTAGTAACGTTTAATCATAAACAACGATTCTCTGAGAAGACATCTAGAAATAATTTATATAACAAAAGTCATGGAAGGTGTACAGTTACAATAAATGGAAAAATCCAGGAGGTTAAAACTGGTTATTTGTTAAGTTTAAAGTAAATTCAACTTTTGAAAGGATGTAGTGGTTACAATTGTAATCTTTAATCATTTTATAATTAACAGGTCGTGTATTACTAGTGACTTATCACCATGCCATCAGCATGTACCTGGAATTTTTCATGGGAGAAAGGAACCGTTAACCAACGAAGAGGTGGTGGAAGTTATGGCTTCTGAGGAAAGTAGGCATGTGTACTCCAGCATTCAAGTGAGACGGGTTTCATGTAACGTCAGCTTCCTGATTAGCACAGAGAACTTGAGTCCATCGGATGCTGCTATTGACGCTATGGGCGTTTGGAAGTTAAGCAAAACAAAGGCCAAGAAGTGTAGGGGTCAAATGGTGCGAAGACGAACCTACAGAAACAAAGCATGCAAAGATCTTGTCAAGGCCGTTGTGGAACCAGAAGAACAGCAGTTCCCATACGTATTTATTCAGTACCGATTCGAGGGAGAGCCCTGCTCATTTGATTTACTGCCACACGGTAACAGTAAAACAAGCCAATCGCCATATGTAAGGGTTAATCCTTCAACCATGCAGCTATTGAAGGAGGAGACTGATGGTGTGGCCTCTGCTAGAAAGGCATTTCATAACGTAGAAAAAAAGGTCGGTGGCCTTAAGGAGCCTCTGCAGTTTCTCAGCTTCCACGAAACACAAAGCAGGTATATAATAGGAAGAGCAGGAAACCTTAATCCATGGGAAGCATCAGAGAAGATCCTCTATTTAGGTCCCTCAATTCAATGGAAATGGAAGATGACCAAGATCGCTTCCACCAGCAGTTTATTAAAACAGCTGGTAGTACCACACATCTCCTTTTCAACCGCAGGCAGGTGAATGACATCAAAAGCTTCTGCACAGAGTTCGGCAAGAGTTCCGTTCTTTCTGTTGATGTAACCTTTAAACTGGGACTATTCTGGGCGTTGGTGACAACATACCAGAACCTGATCCTGAGACGCAAAGGCCAGCAGAACCATCCAGTAATGATCGGGCCTGTCGCTCTAGTTAAAGACAAGACAGAAACGTCTTACAGCCACCTCTTTAAAGCTCTGGTTTCAGAAGAGCCCTCCCTTTGTCAGTCTTTAAAAGGCTCTGGGCCGGATGGAGAGATCAATCTGGAAAAAGCCTTGGATTCCAGCTTTCAACAAGCCTACCGATTTAGATGCGCTAATCATCTTTTCAATGACGTCCGAGAGAAAGCGAGGCAGATAGGTCTTCCCAGGGCTACTGTTGACAGCTGCATTGAAGAGCTGCGTAATTCATGTTTGACGTCAACACTAGAATCTGGAGCCACAGATTTAGGAAATCTTGTAGAAAGTTGGCAAAAATCTGCTGATGCTGGTTTTAAGGAGCCAATGATCCGCTTCTGCTCTTATGTTTTGCGTTTAGTCATCCCAGTGATTCGTGACAGGGTGATGGCTGGAAATGCAGAACTTGCAGGCTTTCCGCAGTTCAGCAAAGTCCTCTACACACAGAATGTATCAGAGTCTGGTAACGCCATGCTGAAAAATTGGACAGGGTTTAAAGAGAGTGACGTCGACGCCTTTATCCTGGATTTGAAGGAACTGGTGACAAGAGAAGAAGATGACGTCGCAAGAGCCCTTGTGGGGTTGGATTCGCCGTATGAAGTGTTGGAGGAGTTTCGTCCCTTCGTTTCAAAGAGTGCAGACCACTTGATAAATGCCGACCTGACCGAATTGGAAAGAAAAAGGAGAAAGGCAAAGCTGCTAAACCAGGATTTTTCCGTTGTCTTAAGCCAAGCGGACGAATTCCAACCACTTGGAATACATGATGCTCGACCACAAGAGGAGGATACGAATCTAAAAATCAAGGGAATGCCCCAGCTTGATGATCTAGCGGGACTTGGGTTTTCTGAGCCTATGATTAACGGCATCAGACAGAAAGCCCAAAAATTGATTGCTGGCGATCTTGTAACTCGAGCCTTTTCCGGAGACCAGAGTCGCTTTGTAAAAAGTTACTCCTCCAATAAGCCCCACCTTGTTCAGCCTCATAAACAATTGGGATACAGATGTGACGAGTCATGTCTACAGTACAAGGCGAACAAAGTATGTGCTCACACTGTTGCAGCAGCATGTGACAACAACAACTTGGAAGGTCACATTCAACTTCTTGTGAAGGCAAATCCCAAAGGAAGCTTGGATGCGCTGTGTTCTGGAAAACCAGATGCAGGGAAGAAAGCCAACCACAAAAAGAAAAGGGCACGAAGGAGATCACCTGTACAAGGATCCGAATTCCCAAAGCGCACTTCGACTTATCCATGGCGCGAGTCCTGCCAGCCTTTCGTTATAACAAGAAAACAAAAGCGACGCGTGCGAAAGTGTCCGGGATGCCGAAAAGAATTTGACGAAAGTCCTCCAGAAATGGACATCATAGTAATCCATAGAGAGAAGGACTGGCGAGCAGGAACTGACAAAGTTACTCCAGTTGACAATCCAAGAGGGTATCACCTGAACTTAGCATGTATCAGAGCACGACATCCAGACTTCTTGAGGAATCCACAAAACTCAAAATTGGTGAAAGACTTTGACCCAAACAAGGAAGAAGAAGACCTGATCGTGAATGCACTTGACCTTGACATGATTCCCCCTTCAGAATAAGCAATGATTTACATTTATTTAAGTTGCGTTACACTTTGGCTTGTACCCGTGCATCGTTGTTTTGGAAGTCGCCAAGTTCGCCCGAGCTAGTCAGTTTCTGAGTCGGCTTTACATCTAAGCCTAAAAGTTCCATTTCTGAACGATTTATTCTGCACGGCTCCACATAAGACGTCCGAATGTCATCCAGACTTTTGGAGGAATCCACAAACTTAAACTTGCTCATGGACTTTGACCCAAGCACGGATAAAAAACCCCTAATCCTGGATTACCCTGTCCAAAAAAGGAACGATTTATAGTTTATTTAAGTTGAGTTACACTTTCTCTTTTACCACCGTTGTGTTGGAAATTGCTAAGAAGTATTCATTTTTCGATCCGGCTTTTCGTTCAAGCCCAACAGTTCAATTTATTAACGCTTTATTTGCCACGGTCTTCATAACAACCAGTATGGCGAACAAAAGATTGCGTACTTATATTGCGCGTAGTAACAACTTATTAGCTCCTTTGTGAAAAAGATGACTCAAAGATGTTTTGCTTTTGTTTATCGAGGTAAACTTTGGTATTGTTTATTGCCCTAAAACGAGCATTGTAAGCAAGCAAGTCATTAAATAGCATTGTTTTGGTTTATCGAGTATACAATTTTTAAAAAGGTCTTGAGACTAGTTTTGCTTCGGCAAATGATGCCACATTACTACCCCCCCCTCCCCCCCTCCCCCCAAAAAAGGCTAAAACCAAACCCCTATACTAAAAAAGCACTGGTAAAAATGAGAAAAAAACGGATTCAATACGCTTTTTCACACCTCCCCCCAAGAAAAGTACGCGCTTCCCGTCTCCACTGTACATGGGAACCCTCCCTTGTGGGATTGCTATGAACCCGCAATGTACTTGTTAATGGTGCGTGTTTGCCCCTTAACCTGTCGCCATGTTGGCAATATACAACTTGCAAAAACAACTAAACACGAAACACACGAGATAGTTCATTACATAAGAGTTTCAATTCTGTTAAAACTTACATCGTTGTAGGACGAACGTCCGCTGTGTTGACAAAAGACAAAATTCTGTGGGCCAGCCCGCGATATAGAAGTACGTACTCGTACGCGACATAGAAGTACGTTCCCTGAGCGAAAAGCATCAAAGAGATACAAGGATTGCAGAGGATTAAAAAGATTGAAATTGCGAAGAAACCAAAAACTCACCCTCGTCCATTTTAGACCACAGTCGACCACACTCACCGATGCCTATCTGAGCATGCGCTTTAATATACCACTGACCGAAAATCTGTGGGCCGCGGGCCTAGACGTGGGCCGCGGGCCGCGGGCCGCGGGCCGTGAGGTGGGCCGCCGCGCCGCGGGCCGTGAGGTGGACCGCCGGGCCGCGGGCCGTGAGGTGGACCGCGGGCCGCGGGCCGTGAGGTGGACCGCGGGCCGCGAGCCGCGGGCCTGCGTTTAGCAAAACCCGAACAAAACATGGTCCACACCGAGGCTGCATGTGACTGTATACTTTGAAGTTGGTTAAAACTATAGTAGTTTTTTATCAATAAATTGCTCATCTGCTTAGGCTTTAAAGTGGTACTACGATCAAAAAATCACTTGTATTTTTTCTTCGGATTTCGAAACTTTGTTTACTAAACACTCCCCAAGCGAAATTTTAAGAGCCATTTTCTGAGAATATCGAGAATCGAAAGACACTCACAAAAAATCGAATTTTTTTTTATTTTGCCAAAACATCCCTTTGGGTAAGCTAATTCAAGAAAAAATAATCCAAAGTTCCAACGAGTTATTTAACAGACGAAAATTTAAAAAGTTCGAAAAATGCATAAAATGGCGGTTTTAGGGTCTCTAAACGGCTCAAATTCTCACTCAACTTTAGGAAGCCGGTGAGAGCGTAAAAAAGATTCTTTGAAAACGAAACAAACCAGGAACATTATTTAACCTTTCTACTTTAAAACTGTGCAATAAATTTGCCAATGTTTGGTTTCGAACATTTTCAAGCGGCGTTTTTATCGAGCCGCTCTTAACCTTGTTTATCACAAGGTAAAATGAAGGCCAACTTCGGCTGCTTAAAACGGCATCTGGTATGTATCGTTCAATGATTAAGACTACACAGAAAGAAAGCGCTGCCATTGTACTTTTCACCAGGAAAGTTACAGCTTTGGGAATCAAATACTTCCCCGTCAGTAAATTTTTACTGTTTAGTGAACTGAGCGGGTAGAATTATATGCAAATTACAGATTTGATTCCTGGAATACTGCTAACAATTACAAAGGTCGTTTAAGATAGGCTCACCATTAGTTACAAATGCACGCACAATGTTTTTTCTGATCTTTGAAAGAAAGTTCTGCTTTCTTGAGTCTTGCTGAGTCTTATTATGTTAAAACAAAGCAGATTTTTAACGGCATTTCAACAAAACAGGAATCCACTCATTCAACTTAACCACGATAACATGGAAAACACAGAGAAACGACGTACTATGCCGCGTACCTTGCCAACCGAAAACGCAACAATACAACAGAAAAACATTCCAAACTGTAAACAAACGAATTTTCAGTTTCCTGATTGAGCGAAGATATTTTAAACTCATCACCTAGAGGAATACACGGAAAGACAGGTGACCTCTCCACTGACCCGAAAGTGTCACACCACACTAACAGAGACGGTCACGTATTCGATTTCTGTTATGTGATCTGAGATAAAAACTTGGTGGAAAGTTGAAAAGAAAAAAAAAACTTGCAACAGATAGCTAGTACTTTGTTGGATTACATGTTAGCACAAGCTCCACAAAGGAGTTTTTAAGGTCACGACTCTCTCTATTAAGCGCGGTAATTTCGCAATGTACGTGCTGTTGTAATTTTACTACTAATTTAATTACAGCTCATGAAATAAAATAAATATTGCAGTAAGTTACATTCACAGTTTGTAAGTACTGATATATGGCGTTGTGTAGTTTTTCCACTCTTCTGGAGAGGGTTACTGCCTGTGGATTAAGCAGTTGTTACCCAGGCCTCGTTGAAGTTGTTTCCCTAAAAGAATGCCGCGAGATGTGTCTTGTGCATTCTTTTAGGGAAACAACTTCAGCGTGGCCTGGGTAACAACTGCTTAATCCACAGGCAGTAACCCTCTCCAGAAGAGTGGAAAAACTACACAACGCCATATATCAGTACTTACACACTATGAATTTAACTTACTGCAATATTTATTTCATTTCATGAGCTGTAATTAAATTAGTAGTAAAATTACAACAGCACGTACATTGCGAAATTATCGCGCTTAATAGAGAGAGTCGTGACCGTAAAAACTCCTTTGTGGAGCTTGTGCTAGCATGTAATCCAACAAAGTACTAGCTATCTGTTGCAAGTTTTTTTTTCTTTTTAACTTTCCACCAAGTTTTTATCTCAAATCACATAACAGAAATCGAATACATGACCGTCTCTGTTAGTGTGGTGTGACACTTGCGGGTCAGTGCAGAGGTCACCTGTCTTTCCGTGTATTCCTCTAGGCGATGAAATGAGAATTATACTAGGGCCGCTAAGCGGCCTGAAGTAATAATTCGGATTATATAAACAGACGAAGTGAGAAATATATGAGACAACAAATGGTAGGAATTCCCCAGTTAGTGCTTCAAACCACTTTTTAACGCATAGAAGGGGTAGATCCCCCATAAAAGCAAAAGGGGCCTGGGTATACCCACAGGGCCCTGGGACCTAGGTCTCGTGGTCCCGTGATGCTTCGGTGGCTTTTTGACGCCATACGATAAACAGGTAAAAGGAGACCCATGCCAGGGATGGGCAAAGGGAGGGATGCTCATATATTTCTCACTTCGTCTGTTTATATAATCCGAATTATTACTTCAGGCCGCTTAGCGGCCCTAGTATAATTCTCATTATATTTCACAGACTCCGTTCGAAATATATGAGACAACAAATGGTAGTTTTTAACGCCATTATATGAGCATACATTCAAAGTTCTACGTAACAAAAACATTTTAATGGCATAGAAAACTCAACTACGGTTCCATTGAACAACAGTTTCATGACAGAAAGTTCAACTGGAGAGTAACTGATGTTACAACTACTTTGAGGATAAAACTCCGATAGCAAAGTCTGAGTTATACAAGGGCTTACAATAAAAAGCTCTGAACGTTGAAGAGGAAGACCAGTCAGCCATAGACATGATAGTTGACAGTGGAACAAATGCCTTGGCGGCTGCTGTCGTAGAGGCGCCGCCTACTGAGTGAGCTTCGAAAATTTGACAGTCAATTCCTGCTGCGTTCATAAAGGTTCGCAGCCAACGCCCCAATGTAGTGGTAGTGACCGGTTTGAAAGGACGTTTAAATGAGATAAACAATTTATCAGGGAGAGAAGATGGAATGACTGGTCGAATGTTCCTTGTCAATTTAAGATAATGTCTAAAACATTCCACAGGACAAAGTTTCTTGTCTTGGTTAAAACGGGCAAAGAATGCTTCTGCTGGTTTATCCGCACTGCCAGTTTTTCTTGGGATAGTGAGTTGGAAAGATACCCCTTCTGGATGCACATAGCAATGTCTGAGATCCAAATTTGCCAAAGTAGAAATCCGTTCAGGACAGGTTAACGCAAACAGGGTAACTAATTTCATTGACAGAACCTTAAGCGACAGGGAACTGTTTTTCCCCAATGAAATAATGTATTTGACCATAATATCAATGTTCCATGTATGTGAATATCTGGGCTTTGGAGGGCATTTGTTCAGAACACCCCGGAGGAGTCTAGTAACGTACGGGTGTTGACCAACGGAATAGCCATCTATCTTAGGGTGAGTCGAGGAAATAGCTGATCGAAGGACATTGATCGATCGGTATGCTAAGCCTTCATTAAAGACTTCTGTTAGGAAAGTCAGGATGTCATTTATAGATGACGAAAGAGGATCAATTTGTCGCCCCGAACACCAGCGGCACCAACGGTTCCAACTAGACTCGTAGGTCTTGTGTGTGGAGGTACGAGTTGCTGCGATGAGTAGATCGGCAACTTTTGTCGGAATGCCCTCAGCTTGGAAACGTTGGTAGAGATGTGAAACACGGCCAAGTGAAGGCGAGGATACATTGGGTGAACTCTGTTCAGATCGGACGGGTCTGTTAGGAGGGTTGGACTGTTTGGCAGTAGTACTGGCTGAGATATTAGAAGCCTCAACAGAACCGGCCACCAAGGCTGGGTTTGCCAGATTGGGGCGACTAGAATTATCTCTGTTTGTTCTATCATTACCTTCTCCAGAGTTCTGGATATCAAGTTGAATGGAGGAAAGGCATAGCCTTGCAGAGGAGCCCAAGTTATCGTGAAGGCGTCTGTGTGGATGGCTCCTGGGTCGGGTCTCCAACTGATGTAATCCTTCAGTTGGTTTGTTAGGCGACTCGCGAACAGGTCGGTCTGACAATGAGATAGAAAGGGTTGGATGATGGATGGGTCTAACTTCCACTCGCTCATATCCCTGAATTCTCTCGACTCCTTGTCTGCAGAGACGTTGTCTCTTCCTGGGATGTGAGAAGCTATCACAAAGATGTCTCTTGCCTGGCACCAATCCCACAATTCCAGGGCAAGGGTCAGGAGTTGGAGGGAATGTGTACCCCCTTTCTTGTTGATATAGGCGATGGCGGTTGTGTTGTCTATTTGCAGAGATACGGTTACGTGAGTCCTGTCTTTGAGAAAAGTTTTAAGGCCAGGAAGGCTGCTTTCAGCTCCAGGTAATTGATGTGTTGGAGAGACTCCTGCTGTGACCATCTGCCATTGGTCTCGAGGGAGTGATGAACCGCACCCCAGCCTTTCATGGAGGCGTCGGTCGTGATTAACATATCTGGAGGAGGCAGGTGTACAGGGCTGCCGTTTGTACTGCGGGTGTTTTCCAACCACCAGGCGAGTTCTCCTCTGGCACTTGTTGACAGAGTAATTAGGGCGTCGTAAGACTCTCGGTTCATTTGTAGGCCCCATATGAGGTCGCATTGCAGGTGGCGGAAATGGAGTGGTGCTCGCCAAATGGCTGGCCGAGAGGTCTCGAGTAAACCAATTAAGCTTGCTAGGTTTCGTAGAGTGATCCTTTGAGGAGCTAGTAGACGGTGAGCACAGTCTAGGATTTTGTTGATCTTTTCTGCTGGGAGTGACAGCATCATAGACGTTGAGTCTATTTTGAAACCCAGAAAGGTGGTAACCTGAGAGGGAGTCAGGGATGACTTTTTGAAGTTTATTATAAATCCTAGGGACTGAAGGAGAGTTATTAACAGATGGGTGTTTTTCACAGCTTCCTCCTTTGTAGCAGCTAAGAGAAGGAAGTCGTCCAGGTAAATAAGGACTCGTATTGACTTTCTCCTCAGGAATGCTGCGATTGGCTTCATTAGTTTTGTAAGAATTCTGGGGGCTGAACACAGGCCGAATGGGAGGGCTTTCAACTGGTAACAAGTGTCCTCCCAAATAAACCGAAGAAACTTTTGGGATGACTGGTGGACGGGAACTGACAGGTAAGCGTCCTTTAAATCTATATTTGTCATAAAATCTCCTTTCAAAAGCAACGTTTTTAGGCAACTGAGATTTTTCATCTGGAAATGCTTGTTTAAAATGAACTTGTTCAGATAACTTAGATCTATCACCGGACGCATAGGTCCATCCTTTTTGGTTACAAGAAAAAGGTGGCTGTAAAAGCCGTCTCTTGAAAAGGGGGTTTTCTCTATGGCCCCTTTCTGCAACAACTCGTTGACTTCCTGTGAAATTAGAGGTGCCTCCTGACCCGATGATTGGGTAAACCGAGGAAACTTTTGGAAAGGAGTTTTGAAAAAAGTTATCTTGTACCCTGACACAATTGAAAGGATCTGTGGGTCCGATGTTAGGGTTCTCCAAGTGGCTAGGCACTCTGAGAGTCTTGCTGACGTCCCTTCTGGGAATGGGGACGAAAGGGGCCGTTTTTTGAACGGGTTCCCTGGTAATTTGACTGAAATCTAGAGGTGTTTGAATACCCAGAAGATTGATATTTGGAGAAGGTGTCTCCTCGATGCTTGGTCTGAGACTGGGAACTAGTACCACGCCTAGGAAAGGGCTTGGTTGTATTTTGTGCCAAATTTTTTGTGAGGCCTCTAGACAATTCAGCCTGTTTTGAGGCTAATGAGGGAAAATCATCTCCAAAAAGCCAAGACTTGGCATTTGGTAGAGGTAATTCTGCGAGGTTTATCCTCGACTTATTTATTGATGCAAGGACTCTCTGTCGTCGCAAAATCGATAGATGGGTATTTGCTGAGCCTAAAAGGCAAAGGGCTTGTTCCAGAGCTAATTTGATTTCCTCATAAGATGGTGCTGAACCATTTTCGATGCAGTCATGAAGACCACAAAGTGGAGCAGTGGAATTTAAGAGGGCACGCTGAAGCGTGAACATTTCTTTGTCTCTCTCTTGGACATACCTTTTCAGTTTACTGGGAACTTGATTCAATAACTATTGATCCAGTTTTGGGGCGGATAAAGAATCCACCTCAGGAGTGGCCCAGTCCTCCAGCATAACGAGCGATTGTTGATACGTTAATTTCCTCCGGAAATTAGACTCCAAAAATTTGGGGAATGAAGATGATGGCTTCCAGGAGGTTGACTGAGCAACAGGGTCAAACAGACCATGATCAAGGCTCGCTGCTTCGTCGGAAGTCTTACTTGAATCCTTTGGTGCCTTAACAGGCTCTACGGGTGCCTTAATAGGCTCTACGGGTGCCTCAATAGGCTCTATTGGTGCCTCAATAGGCTCTATTGGCGCCCTAATGGGCGATGAAGAAGTCTCAAGAGACTTATTGGTCGTCAAAGGAACGTTTATCTCCATCAAGCTTGGCGTGTCATCAGCCATTAGCGACAAGGCATCAATGTCCGTGTTCGTAGCAGATTCTAGCTGATTTGAGCGTGATTCCAATGAGTCTAATCGCCCAGAAAGACTCTCAATCGAGTGCAAAATCCTCTGAAGAGTATCTTCTTCTAGGTCCCTGCGCCGTTTTGGCGGAGAACTTTCACTTTGTGCGTCGTGTGACGAGACGGAGTTTTGGCGCGAAGATGGCGACCGGGAGCGAGTCCTTTTTCGGGACTTGTGCTTTCTGCTGGACATGTTCAGCGAATGAAAATACCTGAAGAGCGATAAAATATCGCTAGAAAGAAACCTACTGTGCAAAAACACAGAGGAATAGCCTGCAAAAGGTAAAAAATTAGCAAAAAGGCAGGACAAAATCAGAATACTTACCGAATGGTTTGAAGCACAAGGAAAAAAGCCACCGAAGCATCACGGGACCACGAGACCTAGGTCCCAGGGCCCTGTGGGTATACCCAGGCCCCTTTTGCTTTTATGGGGGATCTACCCCTTCTATGCGTTAAAAAGTGGTTTGAAGCACTAACTGGGGAATTCCTACCATTTGTTGTCTCATATATTTCGAACGGAGTCTGTGAAATATAATTAAAATATCTTCGCTCAATCAGGAAACTGAGAATTCGTTTGTTTGCAGTTTGGAATGTTTTTCTGTTGTATTGTTGCGTTTTCGGTTGGCAAGGTAGGCGGCATAGTACGTCGTTTCTCTGTGTTTTCGACGTTATCTTGGTTAAGTTGAATGAGTGGGTTCCTGTTTTGTTGAAATGCCGTTAAAAATCTGCTTTGTGTTAACATAATAAGACTCAGCAAGACTCAAGAAAGCAGAACTTTCTTTCAAAGATCAGAAAAAACATTGTGCGTGCATTTGTAACTAATGGTGAGCCTATCTTAAACGACCTTTGTAATTGTTAGCAGTATTCCAGGAATCAAATCTGTAATTTGCATATAATTCTACCCGCTCAGATCACTAAACAGTAAAAATTTACTGACGGGGAAGTATTTGATTCCCAAAGCTGTAACTTTCCTGGTGAAAAGTAAAATGACAGAGCTTTCTTTCTGTGTAGTCTTAATCATTGAACGATACATACCAGATGCCGTTTTAAGCAGCCGAAGTTGGCCTTCGTTTTACCTTGTGATAAACAAGGTTAAGAGCGGCTCGATAAAAACGCCGCTTGAAAATGTTCGAAACCAAACATTGGCAAATTTATTACACAGTTTTAAAGTAGAAAGGTTAAATAATGTTCCTGGGTTGTTTCGTTTTAAAAGAATCTTTTTTACGCTCTCACCGGCTTCCTAAAGTTGAGTGAGAATTTGAGCCGTTTAGAGACCCTAAAACCGCCATTTTATGCATTTTTTGAACTTTTAAAATTTTCGTCCGTTAAATAACTCGTTGGAACTTTGGATTATTTTTTCTCGAATTAGCTTACCCAAAGGGATGTTTTGGCAAAATGAAAAAAATTTCGATTTTTTGTGAGTGTCTTTCGATTCTCGATATTCTCAGAAAATGGCTCTTAAGCCTTAATTTCGACAAGAAGACTGTTTATTTAAACTGCAATTTTCCGATTTAATAGTCCGCCATTATTACACCAGAAAGGACAGAATAACATCATTCACTCACGAGCTTTAGAATGCAGTGTGTGTGAAAGTGCCTTATTTAGTATGCAGCACGGGAGTTTTGAGCTTTCACAGTCTCAAACTCGTGTTTTGCATAATTTGTAAGCCGCGTTCACACACTACATTCTACAGCTCTTGAGTGTATGACGTCATTGTATCCTTTCTGGTGTAATAATGGCGGACCATTAAAACGGAAAATTGCAGTTTAAATTAACGGTCTTCTTCTCAAAATTAAGGCTTATAATTTCGCTTGGGGAGTGTTTAACAAACATAGTTTCGAAATCCGAAGAAAAAATAAAAGTGATTTTTTGATCATAGTACCACTTTAAGATCGTTTTTTTTTTTTGCTAGGTTTAGTGACCACAAAACTCTGGCGTACGAAACGTGCCGAACAAAAGCCGCAAGTTTTATGCTCGAAAGAACTGAAAGAAATACGTCTGCAAATTTGGGGAGGCTAATGTGGAAAGAGAAAACACGACTGAACATACCAGTGGTAACTCTCTTGAATATCTTGGCCTCTGCAGCTCGTCCTCCAAGAGCCATACACATTCGATCAAACAACTGCGTGAAAATAAACACTTCATTCACACAGTTACATCGCATCAAAGCACTTGTGCCTATTCGATGCTTTGCGAGCAGTTCAAGAGACGCTTTAATGCTAGCATTCATTTCAATGACGTTGTGGAGGTGAGGAGTTTTAAAAATCACCAAACAGAGAACGGCTAACAAAAGTACCAAGATACATAAAAGCGCCTTCACACGGCCAACACAAATGTTGTCAATAGCAACTTTGTTTTTGTACTCCTCGCAAGATATTTTTTTGTATTTGCCGAAACGAGTTTTCAACTTTATCCCGTTCAAAGTCGTCTCGAGATGCGGCGATAATTTGCAAGTGTGGTTGTTGACTCTACGAGAAGATTGAAAAACAGACAGAAATTGTCCAAACTCGTTTGCCAACTCTTTTTACGTCTTTCACACACACTAGGGTGTATTTGAAAACAGTTTGTGAAGAAGCCTTTTTCCAGCGCAGCCAACCTCGTACCCAGGGTCCTCTCTCTTCCTCCCTCGAGAAAGTACCCTGGTTTCGGCTGGTCACGTGTCGCCCTTAAGCAAACAGCTCCCCACCAGGGTGGACTCGATTTTCTTCAAGAAGCGAAGGGAAAAGCGAATGCAAATCTTTTCAAACTGGCACGAAGACAGAGGAATGGAAGTCATTAGCTCACTTTTTTTCAAAGACAGGGACGCTGAAAAAATCTACAGTCTATCTGCGGCGTTTCAGAAGTACAAATAATGCAGATTTCCCATCAACAAAATATTTTACGGTAGGCTCGATCTGTTTTGAATTTGCCGAAGGCGTTTGATAAGAAGCTGCTCGTATTGCCCGAACAAAATGTCATACACTCATTTGTTTGCTATATATTTTATTTATTGGCCTAATAATGCAAGTAAAATTCTGATAATAAAAGCCCACGCTGCACTTGTGTATTTTTATCTGCAAGCTTCAATGTAATGGTATAAATCCTGCAGACCAGAGTACAACCTTCTTGTCAACAAAGGTCTGAATTATAAATATTATTTAGTTTAGCACATTTTTCATTTTGTCATGTCTCTGTTTTGTGGTGAAAAAAGTTAGGTTTTTTTTCGGTCAATCGGCGGTGTGAGAGCAATTTCGCCTACTCGACAGGAATACATGTAAAACAAATTACCTTCAAATTCTTACAAGAACGGTGGTTTCAGTCGGTTGGCGCGGCGTATTTAACCTGATTTTACCATCGCGCCCTTTGTCTGTCTTGTGTACGGTTGCCGAAAATTCTGCTGCTCCTTGGAGATGCCAAAAATAAATTAGTCCTTCCTAATCCCTGACACTCCATTTCATTTCGGGCTCCGTAAAGCATAAAGCCGACGGCTCTCCTTGTTGTAAATTTGTTATTTTGTGACTCGTACCGGCTTCCGTTGACTATGGCGATGGTTAGCGACAGTGTTTCGAAATTCAGAGACTTGCAAACGTGTTTTTCTGAGTCGAAAATAACATGGAACGCTTCGATGTCGAACGTTGTAATGAAGACATACTTGTCTATAAAAGGAGTTCTTATCACCACAAATATTCCTGAAAAAGCGTACATCACCTCCGGTACTTTCCACCATTCTGACACTAGTGACAATCTTACACTTTGCTACCCCTCCCATGTAGCACATTCTTGTTAGCACCCAGATTTTGGGTGCCACGTGACCAGCCGAAACCAGGGTACTTTCTCGAGGGAGGAAGAGAGAGGACCCTGGGTACGAGGTTGCAGCGCAGCGCGCAAAGGTGTCACCACTTTTAATTAATTCGCATAATTTGCTGAGATTTATGATCCAATCAGAATTCTAGGATCCCTCCAGGAAACCAACTCAAGACCGCAGTGGACTTGAGTTGGTTTCTTGGAAGCCATTCTCGCATTCTGATTGGCTAGTCGACCTCACGAAAGTATGCAAATTAATTAGAAGTGGTCACACTTTTGCGCAACGCGTTGTAAAAACATTAATAAAAAGAGAAACTAGTTTAAGGATGACACGGTATTGCATCTAACCTGTTCAGTGCTGTACAGTTTGTTATCCGAGGGAAGATACTGCGCGTATCCCAAGGTGGCATTAGTACGAGGAACGATGGATACCTAGGGAGAAAACCCACAGACACTATCAGCTATCGCAAGTATGAATTTAAAGACAAGAGCTAAAAACATGGAGCGGTTTTCAACTGAGTGTCGCAAATAATTCGCGCTTGCTTTGGTAAATAGGCATGGATAAATTCTGCTCGAAAACGCCTTATTCTGCCGGCAGAATGCTGGCCTCAAAAATCGCTTATTCTGCTCGAAACTCTGCCGGCAGAATTTATCCAAGCCTATTTGGTAAGCAACTTAAGTAAAAACTCGCGCCACCTTCCCAGCAATCAGAAGTAAAACCAAAAACAAATAGTGATTTGTTCGCACGTGTTTTGTACTTGCTTCAAGTTCTAATTCGTACAATGAGTTATTTGTGGCCGTTGCGATTGGTTAGAGTAATAACATTGGTTTTGGTTTCACAACACTCAATTGAAAAGCGCTCTATATATATCTAGATTATGAAGCTAGTTAGAAAATGACCATATTGATATGTATACCCCCCCGTTGTTAACACTCCACGAACCTGAATACTTGGTAAACTTGTTTTCTAGTGTTAACGTGGTATGTCAATGTGACCACTCTTTTCAGTGTAAATAAGTATCAAAATTTCACGAGAATAGTTCACTATACGTAAAGGCCGGTTGTTCGAAAGCCGATTAACGATAATCCACGATAAAAGTTAACTGCTGTTTTCATCTCGCTAGTTGAATTTGTCTTTAAAAGCTTATTTTAAGCTTAAGGTAAAGGAACCTCTAAGTCAAAACTGAGGGGCAAAAATGTTTTGGAAAAGTCTTTATTGATAAATAATCAAACTGGAATCAAAGTTCACGCTAATTCTGGGTTAGGTTAATCGTGCTATAAACAAGTGGGCCCAGGCTGTTATATCAGAGCTGTAATCCGAATCAAAGCTGTGTCTTTCTTTAGTCACCTTAAGGAGAGGATCTGTGTGTTCCAACATCCATCCCACCACAGCATGCCCAGACTCGTGGATGGCCACTATTTTGCGTTCTTCCGGCGACATAGTGTGGGTCTTTTTCTCCATACCTGTACAATGAATAATTCTAGTTTTAGGATCTGTCTAAACTAAAAGATTTTCACACAAAAAAAAAGAGAGAAAGAAAAAAGAAAAACCAGACTACGGTCAGTTTCTTTGTTTCTTTTTTTCTCCTTAAAGCCCTGGCCAAACGGAGTCGCAAGTTATCGCAAGTTGAAACTGTTATCGCCTCTGTTTGGCCGCGACTTGCGTGTACTTGCGATGACTTGCGTTCACTTGGATCAAGCTCAAATTTGCTCGCAAGTGAACGCAAGTTTTTCACCAGTTGGCCATCTAACGCAAGTCGACGCAATTTGGTCTCACTACTGTTTTCCTTGGTGCGGGGGCGCGTGCAAGGCTGCACTGAAATGGCTTTTTGGCAAATGTTCCCTGCCCCACTACAAATGTTCTTATTTCTCCAAAACAAACTTTCGCCATTATTTCGCACAACGTCTGTCCTTGCAGAATATGAGCTGACAGCCTTAAAGTACGGAGTCAACCAGAGCGCGCGAAATCTTGCTCATTTCCAGGGACTGTCCTCATAATAAAACGTATTACATGTATTTAATTGCCAATCTCAGTGATTGAGTTTCAAGCCTTCTGATTGGTTCTGATTATCAGCCAATAACCCTGCTTTTTGCCTTATATGGAAACTAAATGTCAAGTGCCGCGGTGCAAAAGTTTTGTCCAAGTGTGCCAAAAAAGTTCCGAAACAATTACCGAAGTTAAGAATTTAATAAGACAATTATTCCACTCGCGCTTGTTGGATATCAGGTGATTATAACCAATGAGGCAGGTGGAGCCGAGTGAGTTGGTTATTTATTATCTCGTATCCCACGCACGCTCGTGGAGCTTGATTATTGTTGCTTGTCCTTATGTTTGCGACAACTGTTGCGTGTATTATGTTTCTTTATATTTGCCACATCAGGGTGGTAACAAGGTATGTTTTTTCAATGCTGATCCAATTTATGTACGCAAATTTCTGATCCTTGATTCCAAAAGCGTGACCAATTTTGGTCCTTGATCCTACAAATATGATACAGCCTGATCCCTGATCCCTGAAAAAACTGCTGATCCCGATCCCTTGGTCTCTGATCCCTGATCCTAGGGCTGTGATTCCAGATCCCACCCTTCTGATCCCTGATCCCACCCCTTTGATCCCCGATCCCACATACCTCGTTACGACCCTGAAGCAGCTCTTGACAGATCTATTTTCTACGAGCAGTGTTCTGCGACCTTCTTACGCCACCGAGGTGACAAAAATAGATCTCTTGACGTTTTGCCGTGAGAGAAGTGACATAATTAGGCTAATATCAGCGATAATAAAGGTAGCGAGCTTGAAAATCCGGCCATTACTCAACTGATGCTTTTAACATTTGAATATTTGTGTAATAATTAACTGTTCTGAAAGTGCTGGGTCGCAATATTTAGACGATTCTACCAACTACCAAATCGGATGAATAAGTACGGGACAAAATCTCTAAACGCGGGTAGAATATAGACACCATCGCGCAGACCTTATGCCACTGATTTTAACTCATTGTTCTTATTTTACCTACATTTCAAGTTTGGAGTTCGACAATATTGACAAGTCTCCACAGATGTAGAATGACGTAGACCTTTTGTTATTAAACTAACACAAAGGCACGCAATGATTTATTGAACACCGCAATTAAACCAACGCCTTTTAACCCCCTGGATTAACCCTTTTAATCCTCCGAGTATCCAATATCAAAACTGAAAAAAATGAAAAAGCTCAAATCCCCTTTTGTAAGATATTACAAAATAAACAATAACCCGGGAAAGTGCTGCTCAGTAGCTTTTATTTGACCGGTCACAGCATAACAAGCAGTACCACGGCAAAGTACTCATCAATAGCTTTCACTTGAATGGTCACACTTTAAGGATTAAGTCTAGATTCGCTCTCTAGTTAGAACCACCTTGCACAGCAAAATTAACAGCGTCACAAAAAATTAAAACTCAGTAGCTCTCATCGAAATTTTCAACTTTCAGGATTTTATCTAGACTCAAAAGTTAGAACCACCTTGAACAGCACAATTAACATTACCACAGGAAAGTACTGTTGAAATGGTCACACTTTCGGATTTCATCCACAGACTCAAAAGATACAATCACACTCTACAGCATTAAAACAGTATTAAACAAAAATACACCGCTTCAATAGTTTTGATTTGAAGGGTCACACTTAAGGATTTCATCCACAGGTTCCAAAGTAAGACTTGGGGTTTTACTCTGGCAATGCCATGTTATGGTTGATCGCCCTTCGGTTCCGTGGCAGTCAGTGTAGCATGCAGAAAGCAGGTCAGTGTACGACCTCGCCGCTGAAGCCAGGGCGATAGCTGGCCATACGCCGAACAAATACTTGTTTGTTGAAGGTAGTAAAGGAGTATATAGCACTTACAAACCTTAACTTTTAAATGTGGTTCTAACCATGTAACTTTGAACTGCTCTGGAGACAAAATCCTGAAGTGTATTAACATTCAAGTGAGCGCTAGTATTAAGTTGTACTTGACTGATGTGCTGCTTATTCTTAAATCTCTGATTTGCAATTTGAGATTTGGTGCACACTGAATTCCGTGACGACCTCGAATAACTAAAGAATTGTTTTCCAAACATCTGAACAATGCTAACTGCCTAATTATTCATACACAATTCGGCGGTTATTTATAACAACCTAATCCATCAAAGCCGCTGGTGTTTGATTTTTGCATTTATTGCATCTGGCGACACTGTGAGCTCGCCAACATGGTGGTGGTGTTGGCTCATAGAATTGCAGTGGGCATAACAGTCCTTAAGGTCGCAATTATAATTTTCTTGCTAAGAATCGCCTCTTACATTCCCATTCTTAAAGAGCGACTGAAGGAGCGCGAAGAACGCTACTTCTTAGTTCCTTACCAAGACTTTTGGGACGACTATGGAACTCACAAGATGTTTTCAGCCGTTTTAAAGATATTTTTAAGCGACCTAAACAAGACGATTCGGCTCGGTTCTTCTGCTCCGGACTGCAAGATGGTTACAACTGACGGCAAAGAATGTAGATTGTTGGAATTCGCGAAAGACAGCCGGCCGCTAGTCCTTAACTTCGGTAGCTGCAGCTGACCCTCATTTTTAATCCCTCTAGTGCACGATTTGGCAAAGATCGTTCGGGATTTCGAAGAGGTAGCAGATTTTGCTATTGTGTACATCTGTGAGGCTCACCCGACGGACGAATGGTATTGGCAGGTAAGTTTCTTAAAATGGTGCGTTGTTAGGTAAAAATCAGTTGTCACAGTTCTCTACTTTTTTCTCGGCTGCACCTGTCCCTTATCATCTTTAGTACCAATAATTTATTAAATGTTCACTAGTCAGTAGTGTTATTACCCATAGTGAACTTTGATTCCTCAGGTCACGTGTGTTTAGTGAATGGCTCAGAGGCGATTTAGAAGGAACAATTTTGTTGTATGCGGCATGCTGTCGAGTGGCCTACGAGGCTAGTTGTTTCGTGTAAATCAAAGTTATAATTTCTTCATTTCTTCTTAATGATCGCCTTATGGCAATCGTAGCCAGAGGTAGATATAGATGATGTAAATTGTTTACGATATTTTCAATGACGCGAGTAGCGTGTGCTACAAAAGCCGCCTAAAACCATTATATTGTTTCGCGTTCGCTTGAAGTGTTCTCTTTGCTCGCGCACTCGAAGTGCAAAATTTGGAACCAATATTCTCACGTGATAAGATGTAATTTGGTATGAGCATGGCATGAATGCCGGTTAACTGGTCATCAAACATCTCAAGTTTGACATCTCGCTCAAAGGGAGCCCATGCCCTTAGATACCCACTTAGGTCACTTTTTCGCGACACGTTTGACACCCAAATACGTTACTTTTCGCGCCACGTTTGATACCCAGCTTGGTCATTTTGTCGCCCTTTCATAACCACTTTTTTTTGCGCCATGTTCGATACTCAATTACATGTAGGTAAATTTTACAGGCCACTTTCGATAACCACTCGGGTCTTGTTTTCGCACCACGTTTTGATACCCACTTGTCATGTTTTCAAGCCAACTTTGATATCCACTTGAGTCATGTTTTCACGTGAAGTTTAATATCCATCCACTTGAGTGATGTTTTTCATGCCAAATTTGATATCCGCTTACGTTAGGTTTTCTTTTCTAGTTAGCTACTTTCCTGCTCTCGGTCGTTGCTCCACTCCGCCTGAACCAGAAGCTTCAGATTGCGAGAAGCGAAGCCGGAAAGATGACGCGCGATCAGCGTGATCAGAATGAAAGGCAGGACCCCAGAGAGGGATGAGAATTAAGGAAATAATCACCAAAGATGAATTGTCTTGATGTTTGAATATGACCTCCCAACTAGTACTCAGCAAGACGTATGGAGACCAATGGGGAGAATTTGTATAATGATGCTGAGGCTTAACCTTTTAAGCCCTGATATAAAAATGCATATTCTCATTACTGATCTCCATACATTTCTTACGAAACTAGTAAGGAGAATTTGTCTAAATATCAAGACATCCAATCCTCAGTGATCAGTTCCTTTATTCTTGTCACTTGAATGTTCAAACAAGTAGTGATCATGTAGAGAGAAATTTCATTTTCATCAGGGCTTAGTGCTTAAAGGGTTAAAGAATTAACGGTATAACAATTCTGTTCCTTTGACAGAACAACGCTGAAATTGCACAGCACAAGAGTTTAAAGGAACGCTGTGAGGCTGCAGAAAACATGAAGAATTCAAGCCGATGCACGGTTCCAGTTCTGGTCGATACAATGGCAGATGAAGCTACGCAAGCTTATGGCGCGTTTCCTGAGAGACTTGTCATCGTACATCATGGACGAATAGTGTACTTGGGTGGTAATGGCCCGTATAAATACAATTTAACAGAGGCGCGAAGGTGGCTTGAGGAGTACAAAGCTGAACAGTAGAAGAACTGAGGTGTGGTGTTTCGGTGATCCGCGATCAGAATTTGCACGTCTCTATATCACATTAGTAATACAGGCAACACTTTCGTGCAGCTTGTCGCGCCAACAGTTTCGTTGCAAGTTGAGATTGCTCGTTGAACAAGCAATCTCTTGCCGTGTATTGCCTCCTCCGCGCACAGCAAATAAGCCTGGTAATTTTATGGGGTCTTCTCGCCATAATTACTGATTCGCTGCTAGTTTTCTACAAAGTGGACGCTTCACTTATGCAACGTGGAAATTTGCACGCGGAGGTGGTAATACGGGCAACAATGTCAGAATGCATCACTCATTGTTGCACGAAAATGTTTCCCGTTTCACTAGGCCTTTAATTAATTAGCATACTTTAGCGGAAATCGACTCCCCAGTCAGAGTTCAAGGACGGATTCCAGGGAATGCACTGAAGTTCATTTTGGATCTGAGTTAATTGGTTCTTAGTCGATAGACACAGGAAGCCCACTCAAGGTCAGTGATTTAAGGATCTGAGTTGTTTCGTACTCGATAGATACAGGAAGCCCACTCAAGTTCACTTGTGGTTCTGGTTCTCATTTGTTATCTGATCGGACAGTCAATCTACACTAAAGTCTGTAAAGTATGAGAATTTTAAAATAAAAAAACCGGACAACTTTGGAGCTTCGCGACGTAATACTTTCTAATGAACTGTAAAAGGAAATGAGCTTCGGACATAACTTATCACGCTTAATTTAAAGTTAACTCGAAAAGCAATCTCTTTGAAGTGACATGGCCTGTACGAAAGGTATTATATACCATTGTTCTTTATCTGAAAAAGTTAGCATGTCCCGTATGACAGCCTTGGAGGTAAAACCAGCTTAGGGGCGGGTCTCCCTGGCTTGATGATGGCTATGTCGACTAAAGGGTGACGAACAGAGGAAAAAAGATACCTTAAAATTCTATGGAGGGCGAGAACGTCATAGAAACGTTCATAATTATTGAAAGGGCCGGCTATTCACGTTTGTTGATAACGTTGTATTACATAGGCTAATCCGTCGTTCAACTAAACCTACATTAGGAATACAACTTTCATTGTGCGGTTTTAGTATAACAATAAAGAGTTAAGTTTGAAAAACAGGTTAAAAAGGAGATGTTTGTTTTTGTACTCTTTCACTCTAGAAGAAAATTCTAAATGCGGTTTAAATATAAATGGCCTGATCGCAGACGTCACGTGATTTTTCTTGAACGGGAAACTAGATTAAGTTCTTTTCCGACGCAGAAAGGAAATAGCAAACGTCTTCATGCAGAACATAACTATGACAAAACATAGGCACGCAATGCGTGCTGAGCCAATGACGTCTTGTTCCGCAATATGGTGAAATTTATGAACCCAACCTAGGGGTTTCACACCACTGCAGTGCGGACTGTGCGGTCACCTCCATCTTCCCCGACAACTTGCAGCTAATGTGACAAGTCTTCGCCAGAGCGAGGAATATTTATTTATCATAAAACAGGGCAACGAGCAGCGTGACTACGTGACAGTAAACTATAGCGTGACATTAGATTTGCGTGCGAAGTAAATAAAGCAAAACTCTTCGTTTCCCTTTTCCTCAAAGACAACACATCCTAACACGTCTGTTTCTTGCATTTTTTATGTATTCAAGTCCTGATAGGCGTGAAAAAAACCCCGCCAAATTCAGTAGGTCTCTATTAGAATGCTTTGCCCGGGGGGGGGGGGTACTCCCATATATAACCTATATAGGTATGTGCCGCTGTGAAGGGTATGGTTTTCAAGCAGTTTGGTCTGGGATAGGGTATAGAAATCAGGGAGTCTTGGTCTAGGATAGGGTATCAATTACCGGGAAACTAATGGGTGGTGTGAAAATTTAATCGAATTAATTAATGGGTTTGAAAAACTCGGAAATATAAAATATAAATGAAATCGTGACAATATTGTTGATCGAGAGATGGTTTTCCATTAAAAGCACTGTGTGGTTATATTTCTGATGGATAGCTCGAAAATAGCTAGTCTGGGATAGGGTAGGGATTTTTGGCATCTAGTCTAGAATAGGGTTGCAAAAACGACATGAACGTGGTCTGGTATAGGTTAAGGGTTTCAGAGTCTCAGCGGCACACTCCCATCAAAATTTTTCCGAGTACCCCCCCCCCCCCGGGATGCTTTGTCACTTGCGTTCGGTTGGAGATGTTTTAAGCGTTGCGTTACATTCACGAGCAGCTGTCAACTATGCAAATTTGTTCAACATACGCTTTGAACTATAAATAACCCCGAAGTAAAGTTTGGTATCTTGTAAAGATTTTATTCTAATTAATTGATCACCACTGTAACTTGGATTTTTAATACTTGTTTCATTCAAGTTTTTCAGTTTTTGGAATAGCTAGGAACTAGCCCCCGGAAATTCCGATTTTACTTTGTCTAATTTGCATAAGCGGGTTGAAATTTGATATACGCAGAGTCTCACAGTTCATCTATTTTTAGAACCCGTTTTGGTTTTGGTTGTAGTGTTTGTAGCCAGATAAATATCCTGCTTTGTTTTCAAACAGCACAGCACTGAAATATTTTTATCCAGCTTGCTTTTTCAAGAATAAATAAATTGTATTAACCTTACGCAAAAACCGCTTGCTTCTCAGCTGGGGATTCTCATTATTTATCTTTCTTTTGTAATTCCACTAGAAAACGAAAAACAATCGACGCCGTCAAGCTGGTCGGAAGTCAAAATGTTCTTCTACGAAAACTAATAATTCCGCTTGGAAATTAATAAAGGAAAACAAACACAAACAACATGTGCGTGAATTCACGCACTTGGATCTCAAATTGACGAGCGCGTCTTGTGTATAATTTCTGATGCGTTTGCTGCCGTGAAAATTTGTACCACGGCTAAGTAAACGCAGGACTACATCGCGAATAAAATCCTGCCAGACCTAATGTATACAAAACAGCGCATTCGAAGTAACATTAAATAGTTCCTGTTGATCGCAAAAAAAAAACCAAAAAAAAATCGAAGCCCGGGGGTCGTACTCCCATAGTATAATCTGTATAAGCATGTGCCGCTGATAAGAAGGGTTTCAGTGTCCCAGTGGCACACCCCTATCCAACATCTCACAGAATATCCGCCCCCCCCCCCCTTCCCGGCCTCACAGGCGAGGACAAATTTTCGGACAGCGCCGTTCTTTTACGCTTTAAAAACATTAGCCACTGACGTCACTTTCGTGACGTCATTGGCTAAAAATACTTGGGGTCCGTAGAGGAGTGTGGATGAGCAAAACTGAGCATGAATGAAACGCATTTTACAGAAATCGACTTGAGGTCAGCTGAGTAGGGAAACGTTCCTTATAACTATTACCGTGACTATAGCTTACATCAAACGTCCAAAATGATCTATTATTAACCATTCTTCGCTAAACAACGCATCGAAACCAGCGCCTCCAATTAATCTTTTCACTCCGTCCTCTGGGTAATCAGAATCAAAATTTAAAGAAAAAAATCAGTAATTTCATTTTGCATTATATAAGAAGATAAACAGTACCAGAGGAACGTTAATCTCAATACCTTTCATTTGAATGATCACACTTGAAGATTTTATCTACAGACTCAAACCGCGCCACAGAAGAGTAATGCTCAATAGCTTTAACTGGAATGGTCACAATTTAGGATTTCTTCCACAGAATCATAAATTAGACCCACTTTGTACAGCGTAACAATCGGCACCACAGAAAAGTACTGCTCAATAGCTTTCATTTGAATGCATGGTCACAATTTAGAATTTCTTCCAATGACTCTTAAGTTAGAGACCCCTTGTACAGTATAACAAACAGCACCACAGGAAAGTAATGTTCAGTAGCTTTATTTGGAATGGCTACACTTTAGGATTTCATCCACGATCCAAAGTTAAAACCACATTTACTTAACAAACATGAGTGTCGATTGTACAGGTACAAAGTTGTGGCTGACTGCCCTTCGGCTGCGTGACAGTCAAAGTAGCATGGAAACAGCACGTTTTACAAACCTGGAGCTGGAGCAACAGCTAATCAAAACTCAGTGCAGTTACGCACAAACGGTTGCGTGACCTCCTTGAACAAAAAACAAAGTAACAACAAAAACAAAGTAACAACAAAAGACCCGATTTCCAAATATCTGAAAAATGCTAATTGCTGAATATTAAGGCGATGTCAGCGCAATTTGTTGTAACCGCCGACATCGTCAGCTCACCAATAGGTTGGCGGCGTTAGCTCACAAAATCGCAGTGGGCATAACGGTCATAGAAGTCGCTATTACGATCGTCTTTCGAAGAATCTGGTCTTACATTCCTTTTCTCAAGGAACGACTAAAGAAAAGAGAGGCATACTACTTTAAGGTCCCTTATCAAGACTTTTGGCATGAATATGGCTCTTACAGTATGTTTTCAAAAGTGTTAAAGACGTCCATTTGCGATCTAAATAAGACGGTACGGTTCGCGTCTTCTGCCCCGGACTGTAAGCTGGTTACAACTGACGGCAAAGAATGCAGATTGTCGGATTTTGCGCAAGGCAGCCGACCTTTGGTCCTTGAATTCGGTAGCTGCACTTGATACTCATTTTTAATTTCTTTTATGAACGATTTTGCAAAAATCGTTCGAGAGTTTGAAGAAGTGGCAGTTGTTGTAGACCCTATACCGCTGATTTCGCAACTAACTTTTCTTATTTTACGTACACTTCAAGTTTGGTGTTCGAAATCTAAGAATATTGACAAGTCTCCACAGATGTAGAATGACGTAGCGTAGACCTGTCATTAACGAACACAAAGGCACGCAATGATTTATTGAACACCACAATTAAACCAACGCCTTTTAACCCCCTAGATTAACCCTTTTAATCCTCTGAGTACCCAATATCAAAACTAAAATAACGAAGAAGCTCAAATCTCATTTTATAAAATATTACAAAATAAACAATAACACGGGAAAGTGCTGCTCAGAAGCTTTGACTTGGACGGTCACAGCATAACAAACAGTACCACGGCAAAGTACTTATCAATAGCTTTCACTTGAATGGTCACACTTAAAGGATTAAGTCTATACTCGCTAGCTCGCAAGTTATAACCATCTTGCACAGCAAATTTAACAGCGTCACGACAAATTAGTAGCTCCCATTTAAATTTTCAAATTCTAGGATTTCATCCACAGACTCAAAAGTTAGAACCACCTTGAACAGCACAATTAACATTATCACAAAAATGGTCACACTTTAGGATTTCATCCACAGACTCCAAAGTTAGAATCACACTCTACAGCAATAGCGCTCAATAGCGTTCATTTGAAGGGTCGCACTTGAGGATTTCATCCACAGGTTCCAAAGTAAGAACCATTCTTAAATTGACTAAGGGTTTTATTCTGGCAATGACATGTTATGATTGATCGCCCTTCGATTCCGTGGCAGTCAGTGTAGCATGCAGAAAGGAGGTCAATCTACGACCTCGCCGCTGAAGCCAGAGCGATAGCTGGACATACGCCGTATAAAATACTTGTTTGTTGAAGGCAGTAAAGGAGTATATAGAACTTATAAATGTGGTTCTAACTTTGAACTGTTCTGGAGACAAAATCCTGAAGTGTAAACATTCAAGTGAGAGCTAGTACTAAGTCGTACTTGACTGATGCGCTGCTTATTCTTAAATCTCTGATTTGCAATTTGAGATTTGATGCATACTGAACTCGAACAGACAGATTCCGTGACGAGCTCGAAGAACTAGAGAACTGCTTTCTAAACATATGAACAATGAATGCTAATTGCCCAATTATTCTTGCACAATTCGGCGGTTATTTATAACAAGCTAATTAATCCACCAAAGCCGCTGGCGTTTGATTTTAGCATTTTATTGCAGCTGCCGACACTGTGAAGTCGCCAACATGGTGGCGGCGTTGGCTCATAGAGTTGCAGTGGGCATAACAGTCCTTAAGGTCGCAATTCTAATCGTGCTGCTGAGAATCGCCTCTTACATTCCCATTCTTAAAGAGCATCTAAAGAAGCGCGAAGAACGCTACTTCATGGTCCCTTATCAAGACTTTTGGGACGACTATGGAACCCACAAGATGTTTTCGGCCATTTTAAAGATATTTTCAAGCGACTTGAACAAGACCATCCGGCTGGGCTCGTCTGCTCCGGACTGTACGCTGGTTACAACTGAGGGCAAAGAATGTAGATTGTTGGAATTCGCGAAAGACAGCCGGCCGCTAGTCCTTAACTTCGGTAGCTGCACCTGACCCCCATTCTTAATCCCGCTGGTGAACGATTTTACAAAGATCGTTCGGGATTTTGAAGAGGTGGCAGAGTTTGTTGTTGTGTACATCTGCGAGGCTCACCCGACTGACGAGTGGTATTGGCACGTAAGTTTTTTAAAACTGTTGTCATACTTTGTTAGGTAAAAATCATTTGTCGCTGTTGACTTTGTCACGATTCTTTATACTGTTTGCTCTGTACCTGTTTTATTTCATGTCTTTCACCTTTAGTACCAATAATTTATGAAATGCCCATAAACGTTAACAGCCATAGTGAACTTTGGTTTCTCGGGTATGTGCGTTCAGTGAACGCCTAAGAGCCCATTTAGGCCCAACGTTGAACGCGACAGGCTGTCGAATGGCCTACGACGCTACTTATTTTGTGCAAATCAAAGCTTAAACTAGTTCACGTTTGTTGCGCACAACATAAAAATGTAGAATGTTTAAACCCGTTCGAGGGCATACCAGCATACAAGCAATTTCCTTTTGTCTCGAGTTCGTTTGAAGTGTTATCTTTGTTCACCCCCTCCAAGTGCAAAGCTCGGAAGCAATATTCCCAACCAGCGCATTTTAGCATGAGCACGTCACGTGATACGATGACCAAATTTGGCATGAACGTGGCATGATTGCCGGTTAACTGGTCATCAAACATCTCAAGTTTGATGTTTCGGTCAAAGTGAGTTGTAATGATTAATCATGCCACGTTTGAAGCTCACTTCGCGCTACGTTTGATACACGATATTAAAGGTCATTTTTGGCGCCACGACTGATACCACTTAGATCATTTTTTCGCGCCACGTTTGATACCCACTTATGTTAATTTCTCGCCCCAAGTTCGATACTCAGTCAGGTCATTTTTTCGCACAACGTTCGATAACCACTCCACGTTTGATAACCACTTGGGTCTTGTTTTCGCTCCATGTTTGAGAACCACTTACGTGTTGTTTTCTCTCCACGTTTGATACCCACTTGAGTCACGTTTTCGCACCACGTCTGATATCCACTTAAGACATGGTTTTGCGCCAAGTTTGTTGGTCCCATTTGATATCCACTTGAGTCATGATCTCGCACAACGTTTGATATCCACTTGAGTCATGATTTCGCACAACGTTTGATATCCACTCGACGCACCACGTTTGATATCCAGTTGACGCACCGCGTTTGATATCCTCTTATCATGTTTTCGCACCACGTCTGATATCCACTTGTCAAAAGTTTTCGCACCACGTTTGATATCCACTTGACGCGCCATGCCATGCGTTTGATATCCACTTGACGCGCCATGCCATTCGTTTGATACCCAGTTGACGCGCCATGCCATACGTTTGATATCCACTTGAGTCATGTTTTCTCGCCAAGTTTGTTATCACTTAGGTTTTGGTTTCATTCCAAGGTAGTTCCTGTCCTGCTTTCGGTCTTTGTTCCTCACAGCCTGTTTTAGCCCTTTCAGATTGTGAGAAGCGAAGGAAAGATGGCGACCGAACGAAAAATCAGAATAAAGGAGACTGTCTAGAGAGGTCTAGAGGTCTAGAGAGAGAAGAAGTTTAACTGTATGACACTTCTGTTCCTTCAACAGAACACGGTTGAAATTGCACAGCACAAGAGTTTAAAGGAACGCTGTGAGGCTGCAGAAAACATGAAAAATTCAAGCCGATGCACGGTTCCAGTTCTGGTCGACACAATGGCAGATGAAGCTACCCAAGCTTATGGCGCGTTTCCTGAGAGACTTGTCATTGTGCATCATGGACGAGTAGTGTACTTGGGTGGTAATGGTCCGTACAAATACAATTTAACAGAGGTGCGAAGGTGGCTTGAGGAGTACAAAGCTGAACAGTAGAACTGATATGTGATGTTTCGGTAATCCGCGAGTTTGTTCCTAATTTTTGAGTAGCCCCGCAGCTCTTAACAACCACTAATTTCATTGGACCTTGGTATCACGCAGCTCTATTGTTTTCGGGGCTAGGGTCCATTGTTTTGTTGTTTGGTGTATTGTTTTCTCAGCAAATCAGAGAAGACCTTGTAAGAGCTGTGACAACGTCCTAATTTTTTTCCGATCAAAATTTGAATGCCTCTATCACATTCGTAATACGGGCAACTTTTCGTAAAGCTTGTCGCGCAACAAAGTTTCGCTGGAAGTTGAGATTGCTTGTTGCGTGTATTGTCATCTCCGTGCACAACAAATTTCCATAAGCCTGGTGGTTTTATGGGGTCCTCTCGCCATAATTACTGACTCGCTGCTTGTTTTCTACAAAGTGAAAGCTGCTTCACCTATCCAAAGTGGAAATTTGCACGCGGAGGTGGTAATACGGGCAACCATGTCAGAGTGCATCGCTACATTGCTGCACGGAAATGTTGCCCGTTTCACTAGGCCTTTAATTAACTAGCATACTTAAGTGGAAATCGACTCCCAAGTCAGAGTTCAAGGACGGATTCCAGGGAACGCACTTAAGTTCTTTTTTGGATCTGAGTTAATTGGTTCTTAGTCGATAGACACAGGAAGCCCACTCAAGGTCACTGATTTAAGGATCTGATTTGTTTCTTACTCGATAGATACAGGAACCCCACTCAAGTTCCCTTGTAGCTCTGGTTCTCACTTTATCTGATAGGACAGTCGATCTACAATAAAGTATGCGAATTTCAAAATAAAAAAAGGACATTTTTAGAGCTTTGCGACTTAATACTTTCTAATGAACTGTAAAAAAAGAAAGGAACTGCTCACAGTACTTATCACGCTTAATTTCAAGTTAATTCGAAAAGCAATCTCATTGAAGTGACATGGCCTAAACGAAAGGTATTCTCTACCATTGTTCTTCATCTGAAAAAGTTAGCATGTCCCGTATGACAGCCTTGGAGGTAAAACCAGCTAAGGAGCGGGTCTCTCTGGCTTGATGATGGCTATGTTGACTCAAGGACGACGAACAGAGGTACAGAAAAAGATACCTGAAAATTCTATGGAAGGCGAGAACGTCATAGAAACGTTCATAATTGTTGAAAGGGCCAGCTATTCACGTTTATTGATAGCGTTGTATTACATAGGCTAATCCGTCACTTAACCCTTTTAAGCCACGGCATCATTGTTCAAATTCTCCTTACTGGTCGCCATAACCATACATTTCATTGAGTACTAATTGGGAGAACTTGTAAAGACATCAAAACAATTCATCTTTAGTGATCATTTCCCCAGTTCTCATGACCTTTATGTGTTATAATGCACTGATATGATGAGGAGAAATTTGATGCTGATCACTATTGAGGCTTAAAGGGTTAACTGGAGTTCATTAAGTATACAACTTTCATTGACGCGGCTTTAGTATAACAATAAAGAGTTAACAGGTGTGAAAAGGAGATGTTTGTTTTTTTACTCTTTTACTCTGGGGGAAATTTCTAAATGCGGTTTGCATATAAATAGCCTGATCGCAGAAATCTCCTGTGTTTTCTTGAACCGGAAAGAAGACAAAGTCATTTTCCGACGCAGAAAGGAAATAGCAAACGTCTTCGAGCAGAACATAACTATGACAAAAAATACTTGGGGCCCTTAGAGGAGTGTGGATGAGGAAAACTGAGCATGAATGAAACTGACGCATTTCACAGAAATCGACTTGAAGTCAGCTAGGTTGTGCATGAAAATGTGCTTCACAACTATTACCGTCACTATTAGTTACAACAAACGTCCAAAATGTTCTGTTACCGACCACTGAACAATCAAAATCAAAATTTAAAGAAAAAAATCACGAATTTCATTTTGCATTCTATAAGAAAATAAACGGTACCGCAGGAACGTTTATCTCAATAGCTTTCATTTGAATGGTCACACTTGAGGATTCATCCACAGACTCAAACCGCGCCACAGTAAACTTTCACTGGAATGGTCACACTTTAGGATTTCATTCACAGACTTAAATAGTTAGAACCACCTTGTGCAGCACAATAAACAGCACCACAGGAAAGTACTGCTCAATAGCATTATTTAGAATGGCTACACTTTAGGATTCATCCACAGCGTCAAGTTAAAACCACGTTTAATTAATAAACTTGAGGGTCGATTCTATAGGTAAAAAGTTATGGCTGACTGCCCTTCGGCTCCGCCTATTTCCCTTTCGTAAACGGTCGTTGCCATTTTTGACAGTCGATGCCATCATTGGTAACCAAGCCTTTAGTGATGGTAGAAGTAATATATGCTCTGGATTAATGTACAATAAGGCAACAAATACATTTTTGAATAGTCTTAGAAAGAACAAAAATTAAGCCCAAGTTGAATTTACGTTAAAAGTTCGGGAAAGGGCTAGGGTCACCTATTATAGATGTATCAGTTATGAAAGACAGTTATAATATATACTTTAATTTTTCGGAATTGTGGCGGATTGGCGTGGTAGTGTAGTGGTAAGGGAGAGAGATTAGCGTACAAAAGGACCGGGTTCGAATCTGGGTTGTGACTATCTTTCTTTTTAGTAGAAAAACTTTCAATAATAGTTCAAAAATTTTCTAAGTGTCTTAAAAATGGCAACGACCGTTTACGAAAGGGAAAATTGCTTCGGCTCCGTGACAGTCAGTGTAGCATGGAAACAGAGTGGAAACAGCACGTTTTACAACCCTAGAGCTGGAGCAACAGAAATAGCTGGACAATTGTTCCACTAAATCTTCATAGGTTGCTGGCTGGGTCTCTCTCCTGGGCTTGAAAGTCCCTTTCTCTCCCCTCCCTAATCAAAACTCAGTGCAGTTACGCACAAACGGTTGCGTGACCTCCTCGAACAAATTACAAACAAAAACAAAAGACCAGATTTCCAAACATCTGAAACATGCTAATTGCTCAATATTAAGGCGCTATCAGCGCATTTGTTTTGATACGCTTTGTTGTAACCGCCGACATCATCAGCTCAACAATATGTTGACGGCGTTAGCTCACAAAATCGCAGTGGGCATAACGGTCATAGAAGTCGCAATAACGATCGTCTTTCGAAGAATCTGGTCTTACATTCCTTTTCTCAAGGAACGACTAAAGAAAAGAGAGGAATACTACTTTAAGGTCCGTTATCAAGACTTTTGGCATGAATATGGCTCGTATAGTATGTTTTCAAAAGTCTTGAAGACGTCCATTTGCGATCTGAACAAGACGGTACGGCTCGCGTCTTCTGCTCCGGACTGTAAACTAGTTACAACTGACGGCAAAGAATGCAGATTGTTGGATTTCGTGAAAGGCAGCCGACCTTTGGTCCTTAACTTCGGTAGCTGCACTTGATACTCATTTTTAATTCCTTTTGTGAACGATTTTGCAAAAATCGTTCCAAAGTTTGAAGAGGTGGCAGATTTTGTTGTTGTGTACATCTGTGAGGCTGGCCCGACGGACAAGTGGCTTTGGGATGTAAGTTTTTCAAATGTAAATCACCGTTTACTTAAGTAGTTAGGTTACTGATATGTGCAGTTTACTCCGCATACATATTTGGTAGCAATAATTAATGAGAATTGATTCTTTGGATACGTATGTTTACAGAACGGCTTAAAGGCAGAGGCGCTCAAGAGCATGCGAAAGTGAAAGTAATTCCATTTCGTTAAGCATTATTTTAAAGTGTTTCTTCAGTCAAAGCCTTATAGAGGTGCGCAACTCGGAACCAGTATTCTGAAATAAGTTAATAATTCATGAAGTTTAAACAACAACAACAACTAAAATCAATGAAGTGTTTCTCTAGTCAAAGCCCTATAGAGGTGCACAACTCGGAACCAATATTCGCAAATTAGTTAATAATTCATGAAGGTTAAACAACAACGACAACTAAATCATTTTGAGTGTAGTTTACCGTCGGCGTTGGTGGCGCGGTAGTATAGTGGTTAAATGCATTGGACTTCAGATCTGAAGGTCAGCGGTTCGACGCCCAGTTCCTGCCATCGTGTTGTTTCTTTAGGCAAGGAACTTTACCTCACATTATTTCTCTCCACCTAGGTGTATAAAATGGGTACCGGCGACATACTGCTGGTAGTAACCCTACGATGGACTAGCATCCCATCCAGGGGGGCGTAGCAATACTCTCAGTTGCTTCATGCTACAGAAACGGGGTTAAACTCCGGCCTTGTGGGCCTTCTTGGCTCGTGTGTGACTTTATCTTTTACTGTCGGGGTTATCCCTTTAAGTCCCAATTTCAATATGCATATTCTCCCTAGTGTTCTCCATATATCTTTTATAGTACTAGTTGGGAGAATTTGCACAAACATCAAGGCATTTCAAAATTGGTGATCATTTAATTTATGATAAAGTAGTGATATTGAAAGGAGAAATTAGATGGTTGTCACCACTGGGGGTTAAAGGGTTAATACATTGACATTTGCACCTTACCCTGCGCATTCCTAGTCTCCTTCGCAGCCCTTCAGGCAGAAGTCACGGCTTTGAGGTGAACGATAGACGTCCTTGCAAATGTAATTTGTGTAGTCAAGCACACCGAACCAAAGGTTAGAGTCCAATAACCTAACTAAGCATACGACTCCAGGGAGGCAAGTGCTTAAACGCATAATTTCCTGTTTCTTCGACAGAACACCATTGTAATCCAACAACACAAGAGTTTAAAGGAACGCTGTAGGGCAGCAGAAATTATAAAAAATGCAAGCCGATGCAAGGTAGAAGTTCTGGTTGACACAATGGAAGATGAAGCTACCCAAGCTTATGGCGCGTTTCCTGAGAGAGTTGTCATCGTACATCACGGACGAGTAGTGTACTTGGGTGGTAATGGTCCGTACAAATACAATTTAACAGAGGTGCGAAGGTGGCTTGAGAAGTACAAAGCTGAACAATAGAAGAACTGAGGTGAGGTGTGTCTGGGAAACGCAGGTTCACTCCTAACACGTTCAAACTGATTTTTGCCCGTCAAATTTGAGGACTCTTAGAGAAGCTCGTGATCTCACAATCATCATTCGACTCAGTTAGTTCGCGCACTTGAGAGGAGATCGATTTCCTTAAGGCGGTACAATTGGCTAAGAAGCCTACCGAAATGACCTGTTTTGACAACTCTCTTCAACACTGGTTAAGGCAACTAACGCAAGTGTTATTTTCGCAATTTTACTAAGATTTCGCTGAGGCAAAAACAACAAACTTCAGCGCTTGAGAAAGCGGACGAAAGTGATAAAAATGAAGACTGATATTGACAAGATGAAAGAGGTGAAACAAATTGCTCAATCACAATACAAGGACCGTTTCTTCTTCAAAATTGGCTATTTAAAGTTATGCCCCGCAAAACTGAGCTTAACGCAATAGAAATAGAAGTTATTCACATTGAGCTTATACACCCTTAATGCCTCGCGCAACCTGTGAAACAGGGAAATTTTCACGAGTATAGAAATAACAGCACTGTGGCCACTAATTTTGCGGCCGCAATAAATAGTTGCCTTAAAGGAGCTACGTCACGGATAACGCAACTTGAAAAAGCTGGCAAGTTTTTTCAAGTTTGTCATTCGTAATCCGTCTTAATCTCCCTCAGTCGTAACCATCCTTGTTTAGTTTTGGTTAATTATTACTTCTTTGGTGTTTTTCTAACTTAGTAAACTATTATTTTGAGGTTTCCGTTAATGAGAAAATAATTTTGTCAGATCAGAAAAATGAATGAAAACGCCGTGACATAGTTCCTTTAAGACACGCCAACAAATTCGACGATGGATTCCAGATCAATAGACAGATAATGAACAAATGCACTCGTGGATAGATTCCACAAGTTCATTTGCGGCACTGAGTTGGTCCTTACTCGTTATTGGATGGTCGAACTCCACGAAATTTCACGTATGCAAATTTTAAAACACAACACACCACTTTTTGGCGATTCGCGCTGTAATATTCTTTTGTGAATTATAAAACGATAATACGACTTCGGACATCGTTTATCGCGCCAAATTGAACCTTAACTCGAAAAGTAATCCCCGTGAAGTAAAATGGCCAACGAAAGGTATTTAATACCTACCACTGTTCTTTATCTGAAAAAGTTGGCATGTCCCGGATGACAGCTAGAGAGGTAAAACCCACTTAAAGACGGGTCTTTCTGGCTCGATGATGGATATGCTGTTTCAAGGATGAAGAACGGTGGTCAAAAAAGGAAAAGATTACTGAGATCGGAAGCACGCTATTCATATTTTTTTGACAGCGTTGCATAACATAAGCTAATCCGTAACCTAATCAAACTATAGCACGTGTACAACATTTATTGGTTCAGGTTTAGTAAACTTTAATAAAGAGTTGAGTATGAAAATGACTCTTTTCATGATATTGTGGAAGAACGGGGTTCTTGTGGTTAGCAATATTGAACGATATAGACAAAACTTTCGTAGTGTCTGTAGACAAGACACCGCTTCAGGCTGTCTTTCTCCGGTCCACCCAGGTGCATTTAACAGTTATTCAACAAGCGCGCATTGGAAATGAGGCAACGAAGCACGTAGTGTCCAGTCGGTTATAATTAACTCATATCCAACAAACGTGCGTGGAATAATTCTTTCATTAGGATGCAAACAGTCGTATTTTTTGCGTTGGTCTCTGGAAACATGCGGTCGTAGAGCGAAAGATCTGCAGTGAGCGTGAAATAGACGAGTGAGACTGGGGAGAGAGGCTAAAAAATTTTTCTCGCCTGTGAGGCTCGTGTGCGCTCCGCGCCTCGCGTGTCCTTTCTTCTCTCGCGCACTTCTCACGAAATTACACTTCACTGCGTTCTTTGAAAGTAACAGAATCACCACTAAACATGGCGCATTTCCTTCACGGTAATGAAATCGTTCTTACCAGCTATGACCCTCTCCACAGCATATTCAAAGTTTTGCTGATCCACTGTCTTCTCATTTAAGCGGGCCGCGTGCAGGGCTGCCTCATTGCAAATATTGGCAATGTCAGCACCTTGAAATAAAAAGCAAAAACAAAAACAAAATAAATAAAATACTTGAACCTTGTAGATTGCTAGCCCTCAGGCAGTTAGAGCATTTTTCTAGGCACTACCGTTAATTCCAAAACAAAGTCATCACAACTGCGATCAAACTCAGTATTTTAAATACTTTAGTATGCTTTCACTTACAGAGTAATATTTACTGTAAAGCAACAATAACGACAACATCATACAACACGATCGACAACAACAACAGCAACAACAACAACACAGCAACAACTCTAAACAACAACAATAACCACAGCAACAGTGCTTCTTCGGCAATGTTTCTTTTGACAAGATCTCTCACCTCAGCCAAACAATTCAACATTTCCATTCTACACCATTCAACATGGTTGAATTGAACAAGTCAAACGCGTTTGGTCACCCTGTTGAACGATGCTGATTAAACATTTCCATTCTACGCCGTTCAACAATGTTGAATTCAACATGTTTTACGCGTTTGGCCACCCTGTTAAATGATGTTGATTCAACATTTCCATTCCACGCCGTTCAACATTGTTGAATTCAACATGTTAAACACGTTTGGCCACCCTGTTGAATGATGTTGATTCAACATTTCCATTCAACACCGTTCAACATTGTTGAATTCAATATGTTTAACGCGTTTGGTCACCCTGTTAAATGATGTTGATTTAACATTTCCATCCAACACGGTTCAATATTGTTGCATCGAAGACGTTAAAGGCGTTTCAGTTGGCCACCATGTATGACGTTCAACAAAGTTTGACTGCCATCAAATTTTCCATCAAACACCATTCAACTTTTTCCAAAGTCGTACAGCAAAGTTGTATTTAGTAGTTGCAAGATGATGCATCTGTTTGAGTGGGTCTTACCGCTCTTCCCAGGAGTGAGTTCTGCCAGTCGTTTGGAGTACTGGTCAACAGGCATCTTCAGAGTTAGCTTCTTCAAGTGAACTTCAAAAATGGACTGTCGCTCTTTCAGAGTAGGAAGGTCAATGGCAATGTGTCGGTCAAACCTTCCTGGCCTCAACAGAGCCTATAAAGAATGCACGTGAAATTCCAGCGTAAAATTCCAGCGTAAAATTCCAGCGTCACTTGTTGTCTAATATTTAAATTAGCATTAAATTTTATCTTGTTATATTTTCACAGTGCCCTATTGAAAACCACCTTGTGTGATACAGGCCATCTGTATAAAGAATTGCATTATCTTTATTATTATTATTATTATTATTATTATTATTATTATTATTATTATTATTATTATTATTATTATTATTATTATTATTGTTATTAAAAACGATCCAGCTATTCATGTACACAACAGCACAGGCGGACCACTCAATCCTTTCAAGGGAGCGTGACGTCACGTGGGCTATTTGACCTCATACATTTACTGTATTTTGTAACAGCTGCTCTCGGCTAGATTCAAGTGATCGGGAGAAATGCCCCATAAAATGCTGAGTTTTGCATCTTTTGATCTCAAATGTTGATATATTGTAAGCTAGATGAATAAAGGTAACTTACCTTATGCTGTTAGTGTGGTCGTTTGCGATTTTGTGGCGGTTTGAGGCGGGTCTTTTGAGTCACTTGCCGCTGGCGCCAGCGGCAAGCGACTCAAAACGCCACAAAATCGCAAAAGACCACAGAGACATGAGATTGGGCTGCCTGTTCTGTAATAGCTCAATAAGCGAGCCTGCTCGCAGGCTAGGTGTCCTTCCACAAGATAAACTTTCTTCCGTGAAAGAATTTATTAGGAAAGTAACCTAACTTCTATTTAATTAGCTGTAGGGATCTTAAAAGGGTAAAAACCTTGGGGGCCATTGTAAGTCAAAGGATGTCTGACGTCCGTAAATGCTATTGTTTCTGATAAATGTGGGTGTAGTTGATACATAGCGCTGAACTGTTGACACAAGACCACCTGAATTTACCTGATCTAGAATATCTTGTCTGTTGGTGGAAGCCAGCATCACAACACCCTCCATAGTATTCATACCTAACATGTTAGTGTTAAAACACGGTAATTTAATATGACATAAATTAAAGAAAGCAAAACAGGCAACTTCATCAATAAATTCAACTCTCGGCTCACCGTCCATTTCAACAAGCAGCTGGTTCAAAGTGTTTTCTTGTTCATTGTGTCCACCTATAGAACTGAATGATCAAAACAACAGGATTGAGACAGAGTAAATCATTAGAGACATTTTCAGATTTATCGGTGTCCTGACATATCCAGCTAATACGGGTATTAATCCAGGTGATATGCGTTTTTGTCCAAGTGACATGGGTTTTGCTCAGGTGGCACGGGTTTTTGTCCAGGTGGTATGGGTTTTTGTTCAGATGACATGGGTCTTTGTCAGGGTGATATCGGTTTTTGTTCAGGTGCTATGGGTTTTTTAATTAGGTGATATGGGTTTTGGTCAGGGTGATACGGGTTTTGTTCAGGTGATATGGTATTTCTGATTAGGTAGCTACTAGGTGATATGGGTTTTAATGATTAAATTTGTCAGGTATGGGCACAGCAACAGGCGTATATTTTCAATTAAAGCTGCCAGACCACAACTTCAAGGTTACACGTATGTAACAAATCCGCAAGTTGGTATGCAGTTTTTGGTTATTCAGTTTAAACCAAAATCACCAATGCCTCGTCCACAGAGAATCGAAAACATAAGGTCAAACATCGGTGAAATTCTCTCCATCATGTTGCACTGACAAAAGAGAAACTGCTGACCATCCATGCCACCTTTTGGTCGGATCACAGAAAGCTTTAAAACTGTTGTATATATGTACAAACAAATCTTTATGCCAGTCTGTGACTGCACGGTGCCGTGGCCTGTGATTGTAATCAACTTACTTTCCTTTCCTTGATCTTCCAATGGCATCCACTTCATCAATGTACAAAATACAAGGAGCAAGCTTCCTGGCACGAGTGAACAGGTCCCTGACTCTGGCTGAACCAACACCAGAAAATACTTCCACAAAATCTGATCCAGCCATGCTGAGGAAAGGGACATCTGCCTCTGTTGCTACTGCTTTGGCTAACAGAGTCTTGCCTGTTCCTGGAGGACCAACAAGGAGGGCACCCTTAGACATAAAACAGACAGCAGACGAGTTTAATTTCATAATAAAAATTTGAGATATCTTATTCATAATTAATTTGAATCGCAATTTTTGGCAATTTTGTGATTTCAAGAATTATAGTAACTGACAAGCAGTACCTTTGGTATTCTTGCTCCAAGCTCTGAATATCGCAAAGGTGACTTAAGATAATCCACAAATTCCATCACCTCAAGTTTAGCCTCTTCCATACCAGCAACATCTTTAAAGCTATACAAGGATCAGAATTTGACAAAGTAAAAGAGTCAGTGTCCAGAGGTAATAGAAGGCTGAGATCACGTTTAATTAAAAAAGTGAACCTGAGGAAGATTATCAGATTCAAGAACCCTTACACTTCCTAGCCAGAGCTTATTGCTGATTTCTTTAATTAATGTATTAAATGAGTTGAAGTATTGAATACTAAACTTAATGACTGTATAAAATTTATCTTAATTATTCTAACTCAGTTTCTGAACTATTTGTAATATTGATAATTACAAATTTGAGAGTGAATATATGAAATTTAATCATATATGCAACCTGCAGATGAAATAAGAAATGATGATGACATCAACTGCTTTAAGTTGATATCTTTAACTGCGAGGGTCGTCGTCCTTTCTTAATTATAAATTTACAAATTAATGATATAATGATTTTCTAAATTCATCTAGCAAAATAATATTAAAGTGTTTTTATTACCTTATTCCCTGCCCGCCACCAGGCATGACCACTGTTGGTTTGGCTTTGATGTAGTTTGACTATCAAAAAAAAAAATGGGTTCAGGAAATATTTCCGTTTGAAATCGAATTTCCATTTTTAAAATCAACTTACAAATGGATTGCTTCCCAGGATGCCTCCTGATTTATTTCCACTTTTTGTCCCTCTGCCGTAAACAATGTACCACATGATACCCAGGATAGCAATAGAAACAGCTGCATTCAAGGCTGTAGATCTGTTAAAAGACCAAGAATTTTTAGCACACATAGTGATTACTATTGAAAAACATACAGAAGGAAATGATACATTTAAACCGTAACTCAGGATTTTAATATCGTGATTGCAGGGTTACTGCAATTAAGAATATTAAACTGGGGTAAACAAAATGCACTTGGTCTAGTGCATCAAACTCAAGCCTTTTCTTTCGCAAAAGAGGATTCATGCATAATTTATAACAGATGACAGTGAACATCAGCTATGTTGTAAGCTACAAACTTGCCATTAACATAATTTTTTGCCAGAGATGAGTACCAACTTACAGCAGTTCATTCTTGGTCCTGTATCTGATTGGAATGAAGTCACTGGATGGTATTTGCAGGTCTGCTTGAGCAGATGCCATCTTTTGTTCAAAGCTGTCCAGGCTTGCAATGCTGAACACAAAGTGTGGGCCATGAGTCATTATCTAAACAAAAAACATTTTATTAAATAACGAATTAAAACAGACCAAACAGGTTTGGAGGGATGCGGGATGGGACTTAAAGTCAAGCTGGGATCTGGGATAAGGGATACTGTGTTCTCTTTTGTAAGGAGGATGTGAAAACTATGGAAATCCAAGAAGAAAAACAGAATCAACAACAGCTATTTGTAAATGCAAAGATGTGTGGTATACGCAATGCATGGGATGTATCAAAATCGCATATCAAAGACAGGGAAACTTATCGTATTGTATCGACACTGACACACAAGAAGGATTCAAAAAGGCCTATGTTGACTGTCAGCCCAGAGCAATAATCAATGTCTAATGAAAAACAGTGTACTAAATAAAATGTAAACCATTGGATTGTACAATGAATGCAATATCACTAGTTAACAGACAAATTACATTGAGCTCCTGTCTCAAGAGAAAAAAAGACTGTTCCCCGCAGTTTTAATATTGTAATGTAATCTATATATTTATTAATAATATTATCGTTCATCCATTCCATCATTCAGTTTGTATCCGTATTCACCTCTTTTCCTCCCACTACAGCTCCTCTGTGTAAAAACACAAAGATTCTGTCCTGGCTTGATGGCACCTCCAAATGCTCTACCTAGAAACAACAAAAAAAGCAAACTTATATCTTACAGATGATAATGCTGAATTCATGCAACAGTGGAGTCAAAGAGATCTGTAAGGAAAAATAAACTTTTAGTGACCTCCCCTGTAGAAAGCATCTCTCTGTAAAATGTCGACCATGTGGTTTCTGGGGTGGGGTCAGATCCTGCTGTCAAGAAGTAGAAGACTGCCAGCATCAGCCATGGAAGAATGGAGACCCATCCACCTTGATTTCCTGGGTCAGGATCAAAAGGACCTGGAGTCTCTCCTTTAAATGCAAAAATATATTAACTTATTTTGAGTAGTTTTCAAAAGCCAAGGGTAAGACATCCCAGTAAGACCACAGATTTAACAGGATACCCAAATGAGAAGATGTACAGAGTAACCCTTAGGCAGTGATTGAGTATCCCTGGACAATACATTTTCAAATGAAAGGATATCTATTAAGGGGTCTTGTATCCTAGGGGAAGTTATACTCCAGGGAGGAAAACAACCCCTGGCCAGTTACATGATTGTGTATATGTTGTAGTTTAATTTTATCCTTGGTTCAATTTTTATTTTCTTTTGTTTCATATTCGTTATCATATATTAACATGAAAAAGAACAAAGGAAAGTAAAAATTGAACCAAGGATAAAATTGAACTACATGTACAACATATACACAGAGTATTGCATAAGCAGTAGGACTCTAGCTAGGAATAGGATATCTGGAAGGGGAGGGGTACATTGTATCCCCAAGCAGTGATAGTGCCCCAGCATGATATTTCCAGTGACAGAAAATTCAAGGGGTGTGATATCCCAGGGGATGAAGTACCCCACTAAAGGAGGAACCCTGACAGAGATTTACTTTTGGCCAGTTACACAATAAAGAACACCAATAAGACTCCAGGAATAGGATCTCCAGGATGGGGTGTGATATTCCAGAGCAAAGGTTTACACACATATTAAAAAAATAACAAATACAGGGGTTAGTCTCTAAAGAAACTGTGGTGCTGCATTGGCGGGAAAGTGAAACACAAAACTTTGGATTTATCAACTGGGTTGATAAGGTAACATGACCACTGTAAAAATCTGCCTATGGATTCACTCTCACTTGTAATGGGCTGACACTCAAACCATCAGCTTTTGAATTTCTTTACAGGTGGACAATTTACCTTATCAACACAGTTGATAAATCCCAGTGCTCCAAGCTAAATTTTTTCCCAGGTTGCCTATTGGTGACTCACACCGGTAAAAAGGTCGCCAGATACCAAATTTTGGTTGCCAAAAAGTGTTTTTTTCCTCATTGGTATACATTTAATTATGCTAACTCTTGGCTTTGAAACATTCTGTTTTCAATCACCATGTTTTTCCAACAAATATGGACTGTTTCTGGCATCACAGGGCAAGAAATTGCACCCAAGTAACCAAAAGTCTTCACTACATTCTATTTTTAATACTGGAAGATTCACCGGAGAAGTTTAAGTAAAGTAATAGAGTGTGACTGTGTAGTTGAGACTTGATTCCTGAATTCTGTAGATTGTTTGTTTACCATCAAACCTACTCCGGTCCAAACACTTTTTCTGTACAAGTGGTCTTTTTAGAGAACACTTACAGTCCACTTCACGCATGAACGATCATGGAATGAAGATTGCATTCTTCACGTGTGCACTCCTTTCTTTAATTGGATAAACGTATTCTTGTAGATAGATTGAAAGATAACGATTTTTTTCCGATGAACGAAATCGATTCTTCCAAAGTTCACATGTAGCATCAGAAATCGTCTATGTGGCGCCCTCGGGAGAAGTGCTAATCAATTACTTCAAGCTGGGATGTCATCCGTTATCCAGGATCTTTACCTCCACACGAAAATGGTTGAGTCGTCACGTGGACTGATTAGTGTCGGACGATTTTATGGACAGCTCCTTTTGGCACTCTCATGTTCACGTGTAGAATATCTGCACTGTTGTGTTCCATAGAATATCTGACAACCCCAATCCAGCATTGAAAAGGTTAACAATTTTGTTCCTTGCATTAGAAGGCAAAGGCTTACTCGTTCCTTGCATTAGAAGGCAAAGGTTTACCAGGATCGTAAAAGCCCCCAAGTGAATTTCTTGCCATTTGGAGTTAGGAAACCTAAACTTTCATGTTCCGATCATGTGCAAACCTATGTACACGCAACACACTGCGGCGAAAACCGTTACAGGTATAAAATTGTGGCGGTTGTTGTTTATATTTTCTGCATGTTTCCGATTAAGCCACGAAACCTCCAGCCAAAGAATAAGTTGCCTTGTCAAAATTAGAGACTCCTTTGGATTTTCTTTCTAAGGATTACTGTTGTCGATTTTCTCTTTACGGGTTATTTTTTTGTCAGCTTTATGTTCTCGCCATTTTTTGCGCCAGGCTTGAAAACAATAAAAATATCATGCGTGACATACCGAAAAATTGAGCTAAAAGAACTAATGCATCAGTCAATTCCAGCGGTAAAACCATAAAAGAGCTCTGTTAAATGCCTTGAAAACAAGATACCTTTTCTTGTATCCAACAAATTTGTAGCGTATACAAATCGCCTGATCAGTCTCACTGTTCTCTGAGGTTTTAAATCAAGTGGAAATCAAACCAGAAAGTGGACGAAGTATTCCTAAGTGAAAATTATTACCGTTCTCCTCATGTATGGAGCTGTAATGAAATATTGTCCTGCAAAAATTATTCAAACTTTCTACAAAACTGTTGCGTGCTTAATGCATCTGTATTGTAATTTAATTAAGCACTTGTTTTTCAACTTCAGAAAAACTGCAATGTTTGGAAAGAAAATTCTTTTTCATGAATGAAAATATCTTTCATTTAAAAAAAAACAAAACAAACTTGAACAGAATTACTTGTTGTTTTTCAGTGTTCTGTCCATTTTAATAGACTGAGTGATTTTATTCGGCTTGTGATTTCAAAGCTTTCTAACAATTAAAAAAGAGAGAGAGAGAGCATCTTAAAGGTAGCTCCTTACCACCCGAACAGAAGTCGCCAAATTGGTGACCTTTGCAGAAATTTTATTTGTCAGAATTTTTTTCTACTCGCCATGGCGACCAAAACGGTCACAGCTTGGAGTGCTGAATCCAAATGTTTGTATTAGAAAACAGCCCTGACAAGTGTCAAAATAGCCCAGATGTATGCTCACGACAGGATATCCCAAGTGATTTGATATCCAAGGGGAGGAGAATTCTAGGAAAGGATCTAATTACAAGGATTTGATACAGCTGAAGAGAAGTGCTAAAAGGGATGGAATATCTTGACTTTGGAGTGAGATAATACCATTTTAAAAATATATTAATAATATCAAATGGTTCACAGTGGGGGCCACTAAGAAGAAAAAGCTGACAACAAAAATCCCTTGAAGTTCAAGAGCAGAGGCTGGAGCACCCACTCAGGAAATTTTTCATTGAATTTAACATAAACATGGAGGGCAGCTCTTCCATTTCCCTTACATCCTCTTCCTTACCAAGTTGTACACGTTGTTTTTTTTTTACAGACAGGGATTGGATTTATTTACCTTGTTGACGTTGCTCTCCTTGGCCATGTTTTCTGTGACTGCTTGTTGAAAAAAATCTGGGAAAACCTAGTAGAACAAAAAAAGAGGAGGGAGAAGTAAACTCCTAGTACTTGTTTTAGGTTAAAGGAAATGGTCGTGAGTTATAGTGCAGGTGCCAAACTCAATGGGCCACTTGCAGCCTGTGCGTAACTCTACTATTTTTACACTTGTGCAGAAGAACATTATTAACCATTAAAATTTAAAACACGAGCAATTTTCGTTCTTACCATATCTTACATCTTCTCTTTTCAGAAATAAATACACTTGGTACAAGGAAGGAGAGTGGACATTCTTTAATAAAACTTTATCCTACAAGGAAATGAAAGACAAAATCATATTTTTACTGAACAAAAAAAGATTGAAACATGTCATGAGTGTGGGACAAAGAAAAAATCTGAGTCCCTGACCGGAATCGAACCCATGACCTCCATACACCAGTTGGACGCTCTAACCACAAAGCTACTGGGAAACTCGTGGTGAGCATAGGTCATATTTACTGAGTTCGTGGTGACACGCATCCTGCATACTGCTAGGATCAGCAATGTCAAAGTGCCCTATAGGTGATAAATAAAGAAAGATGGTAAATTTTTTTTAAGCTCGGAGAAGAAATAAGAAAAGATGGAATAATCAACATGTCGCCAGTGTGGGACAAAGAAAAAAGAAAAAATCTGAGTCCTCGACGGGAATCCATCCTAGCAGTATGCAGGACGCGTGTCACCATGAACTCAGTAAATATGACCTATGCTCGCCACGAGTCTCCCAGTAGCTCAGTGGTTAGAGCGTCCGACCGGTGTGCGGAAGGTCATGGGTGCGATTCCTGTCGGGGATTCCTGTCGTGCGATTCCTTTGTCCCACGCTTGCGTTTGATCATTCCATCTTTTCTTATTTCTTCTCCGAGCTTAAAATTTACCACCTTTCTTTATTTATCAAAAAAAAGATCTTTTCTTTCAAGGCTTTACAAATAATCTTAATTTGAACTTCCTTTATGGGCCAGCAACTCTCAAAATTTGCTTGGCAGAGCCAAGTTACCACTTGCCAAGGTCTTAAGAAATCTCAAAAATAGGAAGAGACAAAGGAAATCATACTCCGTGTTTTATTAATATGAAATCTCTTCTGCCTGTCTGTCTGTCTGTCTGTCTGTCTGTCTGTCTGTCTGTCTATCTGTCTGTCTTGGGTACATATTGTACCCAATTAATTCAAGTCAGCAAACTTGTACTTATGTTGACAGAAGGTTTTCCTGGGCCCTTGGCTATCAGGCAAGTGAGGAGAAAAGCTAGGTACATGATTTAAAATCTTCTTGCTCTGGATGACCAGAAAAAAACTTTTGTTGAGCCCTGTCTTAGGAAGATGGTGGTATTCATTAAGCCCTTGAAAGCCCAAGTGGCATGGTAAGTATGCTTGTTTTTATGCTTTCTCTTAAAAAAAATAATGGTGTCGTTAAAACCCTGGCACACCAGAAATAAAAACCCTTTGCACTTGTGGAGAAGAGAACCTTTAGGCAGCTTAGTGACTACTACCAGTTCTCAGTCTCCAAATATTTTCCACTTGTATTTCTCAGAATTTCTGTCTGTAATCTGTCTACTGCCACCTTGGATTTCTTCCTATGTTCTATTTGGAAAATTGTGGCAACCATTCAACAGTGAGGACTTTGACGAAAGCTTCACAAATTATGAGAAATACAAGTGGAAAATATAAATGAGAATAGCTCGGAAATTGAATTGCATCAACCACTTACTCTTGATGTTTGTAATGTAACAATAATACTTTGATAGACCTCTCGACAGGTTTGTTTACATGAACCTATCATTGACACAGGGAATGGGGATTAGGCTCCAAAAAGGTTCACCAATAACAGACGTGAACCTTTCTCTATAATCTCAGATGGGAACCCTTCTATAGTCAAAGAAAGTGATTTAATTTACCATGTACAGAGAACCAACCTGTGAGGATCGCGATAAAGTACCGAAATATCTTCTCAAATTGCATTTGACACATCTTTGTCCAAGACTGGTTGGATTTGATAGACGTTGACTGCTATAAACCCATGGAGAACTAGCACTGCGCTCACCAAAACATCTCGAACTCGTAGAGTTATGCAACCACCTTGCAGGGAATCTAGCACAGTTAGCCGCCCAAAATTTACAGGAAAATCGGGGAAAATAGTCTAGTATCAGGCGATTCATTTTCTCATTTCGCTGCTACTGTAGTATGGTTTCGAAGTGAGATAACAGTCTTCAAACCAGTCTTCAAAAACAGTCTTCAAAACAAAGCATCCGCCATCAGACCCGCCATCATTTTTATATGAGTCCCCAATATTTCGCACAGCGGACTAGTAAATGTCACATGATATAAATAGAAACCACGTGGTACACAGAGTCTGCGCAGTTTAAGCATTACGTCATTGTCTTCCTTTGTTTCACGCCTCGTGGAAAAACGTTGTAGATACGTTTAGCGAGGAAGTCGAAAGGTGTGTTTTTCGAGAAGTAGTTTTCTCCGTTTTTGTGCTCTAAAAGACGATCATTTCGACAGAGATAGCATAGTGCACATGTCTTTTGCACTGGATCACGATTACTGCGCAGTTATGCCTGCTGAGAAAGATCCCAAGACCGATGCTCCGGCAGAAGAAAAGTGTGGACAGCCGAGCAACGACGGCCACAAGAGAAAGCAACAGTTGTCTGTGAGGGAAGATGTTTGGGGTGAATCTACAAACATCGATGAAAGATCAAGTTCTTTGTCACCTGCCCACAGCATAGACAGTGGTGTAGACGCTAGCATGGAAGAATTTCTTGCGGATTTTCCGTCATGTTGGAACGATGAACTCGAAGATTTCAGTTTGAACGTTGAACATATGCGAGATTTGGAAGCACTTCTTGCGGAGAATTTTCCGGCCGAACTAACAGGTTCCAGAGAAGCAAGCAAAGGAGACTCTGGAACCCGTTCATTGCTTAATCCTAACACAAAAGCCAACGTGCAGTTTGCTAGCGGCAAAGGGATGTCATTGTCGAATGAAGACGAACAAGCCATCATCGATAGAAACAAGAGGAACGCAATTGCAGCTCGAGAGAACCGACAGAAGAAGAAGAAATATGTTGAAGGACTTGAAAATGACGTTGCTAAATTAAAAGAAGAGAATAAAACTTTAAAAACACGCAATGAAAGCATGTCCGCCATGATTATGAAGTTGTCTGATGAGGTGAAATATCTTCGCAGCGTCCTGGCCAATGAGAGCACCATTTCACTTCTGCTGAAGAGCGTGGCAGCAACACCAGGAATTTCACTGACGTCTTCACTCGTGCAGTCATCGGGCAGCACAGAGAAAGAAGCGGAAAAGGAGAGCAGCATGAAGCAGGGGGAAAGGCAGTATGTCACAAGAAGCCGGAAAAGGCGATCAGATAATCACCAATCAGACGGCATCACAGAATCCATGCCCAGTAAAAGGACCCGTGGTACTACCCCTGGTGGTGTCTGTCTTCATGTGAACCATGGCAAAGTGTCACTGGAGTTGTGTGCAAATTGCGAGAAGAAAGCGATGCTAAGTGGAGCTCTGTAAATTTGAAAACAAAATGTCCGTATCACAGGCCAAGTATAATATTTCTACTTCATAGTGGAGTCAAACTACATTGTCGATGCCATGGAGCATAAGTCATAAACAGGGAGTGAACCCAAGCTAAGATTTAAACTCATTCGTATTCGAAGCAGAAAATGAAGAAAAAACATCACAAAAACACAAAAAGGAACCTGCTACGGTATAGGCTGTATAATTATCATGAATTTGTGGCAGCACGCACTCGTCGTCTTTCTTTTTCCTTTTCAGGTGCAGATCAAGCTGGGAACCTTACCTCAAGTTTCCATCAACGGCGCGCAACAGACCTCTAAAGCTAAATGGTAAAGTATCAGATTCCTAGGATTTAAAACTTGACCTTTCTTAAGTTTAGACAGTTTAATTTTTGTGGTAACAATCCATTAGCAAGTTGTATTTTTGGGAAGTTATTGAAGCAAAAAGAACTTTTTGTGCTAAGGTGTACCACACCAAAATATGCAAGGTTGTTTGATTGGAGTGCATTTTGTTTGTCCCAAAGAAAAAAAAGAAGGAATTAGACTATTGTTATGTGAAAAGGTAGGTTGTGCTGGACTGCTTAATACTTATTACCCTTACCTCAAGTGTTGTACTTCATCAGCTATTCAGCAGTTGAGGACCCTAGAAAGTTGCTTTTTTAAGTCGTGTTCGTGTGCTCTTTAACAAGATTCGTTTTTGCAATTTTAACTGGTCAAAACTACTCAGACCTCTCAGAAAAAGTTTGGGTGATTGCTTTCAATTAATCAAACAGGTTGAATAACTCCCAAAGCCAGCACTGCCATCCCTTATTCTCATCTTGAAAGCTTGTCTAAACAGTTGAAAGGTCAAGTTTTATTCATCAATCTGAACGGCATTGTAACTGACAAACAGTCGTTTTTCCTTTCATGCAACTAAAGCTGCAACCTCTGCGTCAATGAGGCTTTGGAGAGCCCCCTCTGGACTACTGTATGTAGGTAATGAAGTGTTAAGGTTAGTTACTAAGTAATGATAAAGACAGCATGCTGATGGAGATGCCACAAGACAACTGTGAAGCAGGGAATCATCCTCAAAAAAAGCAAACATAAGATTTAAAAATTTCATTGTCCAAAAAAAAAATTGATCAGCCAGAAATATTGACAAGATGTTGTCATCATTTGATCACTCTTTGGATAGCTTAATTTGTTACTGACGAGTTCGTAGTTGTTTAGATGTGTGTACCTCATTTCGCTGACAAACAGCATTCATGTATTCGACTTGGATTTGTAAAATAGATGTTCTTTGTTTTGGCATTGACTAACTGGTAAGGAACTAGACAAGATTGTACATAGAGAAATGATTTTGTATTTTTTAGAGTAGTAGGTGCCCTTTAGCAAGATATTCCAAAAAAAACTTCTAAAAGAACAAAAAGATTTAAAAAGTGTACTGTATATATAAAATGTATATACGGAAAATTAAATGAGAGTTATTTTACACAGGTGTGTGGATTTATTTGCTTGAGTGAAATAAAGAATTTCAAACAAAAAGAGGGAAAAATGGGAGGCCTCAGATCTCAAAGAGTTAGGAACTTGATCCAGTGGATAAATCCCTAGTACTTGATGAAGCTTGTGGAAGTATACAAATTTTGACCCAACTTTTCAGGTGCATAGGGACTTGTGCACTGAACAGAGACGTTATTTGCTCTTTGAAAAACCAGGGCCAGAAGTCAGGGGCTGTGAAAATTGAAGATTGTTGAAACTTCTTCATACCTCAGAAATGTCGTTATGCAGTTTTAGGCTAAGTTCCAGCATTGAGTTGCAATATCTGGGTTGGGTCGTTTTTGGACAGTGGTGTTTGTTTGAAAAGAGCTGTCGCCTTGTGCCTCGAGGGTGCTGGTTTCAAATGGGTGATGGGTGGATGGATGAACTGTGAAATATTCCAACTGCCTTTGTTCTTTCATGAGTGACGTGAAGTTTTGACAGTGTCGTAACTGTAAAGGTTAGGGATAGAGGGAAGTTCTGAAGCAACTACTCACATTGTACATTCCGAGAAGTCTGTGGTGCCTGGGGTAGTTGCTTCAGATCTCCTGTGGTCAAATATGCAAAAACATGGTGGAGTGTCTTGCTGCACATAAATGTGAAAGAAGTCTGTGGTGCCAAATGTACAAAGCAACAAACTTTTCCTGCGGGGAGCAGGGATGGCGCAGTGGTGAGAGCACTTGCCTTCCACCAATGTGGCCCGGGTTCGATTGCCGGTCCCGGTGTCATGTGGGTTGAGTTTGTTGTTCGTTCTCGTCCTTGCTCCAAGGGTTTTCCTCCAGGTTCTCCGGTTTTCCTCCCTCCATAAAAACCAACATTTCCAACTTCCAATTCCACCTGCTTGTAAAGTGCATTTGATTATATTCATATAGAAAATGCACTATATATAAGTTCTAAATTATCATTATTATTAGATAGGAGGGTCATGATTGGGTTCTTGCTGAATTGTACCCAATCATTCTTTTGAAGGACTATGCAAGTGGAAAGTGCATTGTTTATCGTTCCTTTTTTGGAGCAAGTAATGCAAAGGTTATAATTTGCTTGTGTAACAGTTGCTTACCTGGCCCCTTTGGGCTTGATTGTTAAACTTAAAGTAAAGTTGTTCCTTCTGCGGGTTGTATCGGGGAGTGTGTCGCTCATTAACTGTTATGCTTACAACACCACCAGCCAAGTGGGCAAATATCTTGGCCTGTCGCCCAAGTTTGTGATGTTTGTCCGTTTTCCTAAATCAGAAGTGGTAGCTTGAACATAAAAATGACCAGAATGCAAAATTGAGTTCAAATTGCAGTGCTTACATGGCTCACTATTGGGTTAAAATCATTTTTGACATCTTTTGTTCACTTCCATCTCACCTTCCCAATCAAATGCAAGAAGCATGAGAGGATCGGAGGAGTTTTAATGGTGAACCTGACCTTGTACTTCTTTCGTATTACTTTGCCAGTTGAAATGGAAGCATAGGAAAGCTTTCAAAAAATAGGTCAACTTTTTTGCAACAGTACACAGCAATGCAGTAGTGTTAACTGATGGGGGTGTGTAGGGGAGTTAAGTGAAAGAGAGGCCTGAGTGAGGAACTGATTAGAGCCTTGGATTAGATTTTAAAGATACATTTGAAAGCAATCGGAAACAAGCCCAGACCTTTACTGTGCAATTTGCTGGGTTGGTGCTTGTGTTATTACAAGCCAAAGAGTGCTAATTTAACCCCCTGATAAAAGTAGCACGTTCGAGACTCATTTGAGCCAACTGGTTGATTTTGATCAGTGTGTTCATCATGAAAAGAGGACAATGAAGAGAGTTATTAAGACAGTTATGAATATTTTGGGGTATACCAAAGCACTTGTGAGGAAACAGTCCTTCGACTTTTTGTAAAAAAAAAAAAACAGAAAAAGCATTTGCTGGGGGGGGAGGGGGGGAGAGCCGGGTTAAACCACCTGCTTCCCATACTGTTTAATCCCTGTTCCCACGCGCATTTGTTGGCTTCTGCCTCTTTGCATTTTTTCGATTGTTAAATATTGTGCAATGTTGCATAATTTTCCCCTTTTTCTCCCGTTTCCAGCCACCTTGGGAATCCCACTTTTCTACTGGTCTCCCGCTCCCCTGCCCCCCCCCCCCCCCCCCCCACTTGCTATTTATCCCCTAAGCAAGTTGGCTTTTGTAGGTGGTGGAGGATTTTGACTCTCTCTATTTCCGGTGAAGATTGTTGTTTTTGGGACCAAGGACTTGATGTGAAATGCTGGGGGTAGCTAATGAAGCCTTCCGAAGTCATGATAGCCATTTCGGGTCCTGATGTGGGGTAAGAATTTCACCACGAAGAAGACTCCCGGAAAAGTCTTGGACAACAAGCGCACTTTTCCCTCACCCCATTCCCCGTTAGGCTTTCATGTGACTGTCTAAAGTTGACGGTTCATTGAGTGTTACATGACAAACATTTAGTTCGCGCGGAGGATTGTGGTATGAAGAAGCAAGATGGCGGCCATTTCGACCGAAGTTGTTGAACACGTTTTGCTGTTTTGTGACACATTCACCCATCCAGAAAATGAGGTAAAGTGATACAACATCTTTGAATAACTAAAGAAAGTTAACATGTTAGATCCTTTGTGAAATTCTTTGGTTATGTCGCTCAAGTGTTTAGCACAAGTTTCAAGGTTAGCCGAGATATCTTTCTTGTGCGCGTTTTGCAAGCATGGTTGTGGCAGTCGTACGCAGAAACCTTTTTTTTCTGAAAAAGCTACTTGAAAATGGACGAGGGGGGTAGCGAAAGACGACATTAATGTTTTAAATATGATTTGTTTGTGGAATTTAGTTGCCGCTAATCTAGAACATTTTGGACTTGAGATGCATCATGCGCCAGCACAGAAAAGCTTTCGTTATCTAGGGTTGTAACATATCAACACTGGAGAGGCTTTAAAATATGCTCTCTAATTAATCACAATATGTGACACAAGTATTTGACCATTGTGTGACTGGTACAGATGTGTGATGACATTTCTTTGTCATATCAGGGTAAATTTTAACACTCTAAAACCCGATTTCTTAATTTAAGGACAAAAAATTCTTATTTTTTTTCCGGTAGTAAGGGCAAATTGTTTCTTATTTTTAAGTTCTTAATTTCCAAACTTTTCTTAATTTTAGCAAAATTTCTCAAAATAAGAATCCCCTAAAATAAGAAAAAACCTACAAATTTTCTTGTTTTAAACTCAGCGAAAGAGTCATGTTTACTTGATTTCAGGTCAATTCTGTTCTCAATTCAAGAAACAAAAATGTCCGCTACGATCGTGCGCTGCTAGTTCTTCGATGAAAATAAAGATGTGTGGGTTCAAAAAAGATTTCACATTTAAGAACGGAAAGAAAACAAATAAAGGTCGCTCAAATTACACAAAAAAAAAAGAAAAGAAAAGAAAAATAAGACCTATCGACCTGACTCGAACCCGGTTCTCCAGATTTGAAGTCGCCCGTGTTACCCGCTCGACAAACACGCACTCGCATGCTGATTTCATTTAAAAAATTGGTATAAATACGAACTAATATCGATCTTTAATGCCGGAAACAACACGGCAAATGACTTGTGTTTGTTCATGTGCAATCGCATCAGGCTGGCTGCTTCAAGAAAAACGAGAGAATTCTCATTGTTTTCTCACGGATGACTCTTGTTTGCGAGGTTTGTAACCATTCTTGGTTTGGAGGGAGTATTGCTTTCTTTGCTGCGCGTGTTCCATCGCCAAGTCGAGCGAAGTGCTACCCTGCAAGCAGAGGTTTCTTGGTCGCGGTATGTTCCGGCGGGCGAATAAGTAACTTATTCGCCCGCCGGAACATAGGGCGACCAAGAAACCTCTGCTTGCAGGGTAGCGAAGTGCATGTCGAGAAAGCCAGCACGTTGTTATTTTAAGACAACGATTAAGACACGATCATACTAGTTCTTATAATAAGAATTTTTCCTTCTTTTTGTGCCTTAGATTTAAGATCAAATTTGTTCCTTAAATGAAGTTTAAAATCAAGATCACATTTCTTAATTTCATGTCATAGTTTTGAGAAAAAAATCATTCTTAAAATGAAGTTTAAAATCAAGATCACCTTTCTTAATTTTGTGTCATGGTTTTGAGAAAAAAAATATTCTTAAATTAAAGTTTAAAATCAAGGTCACATTTCCTAATTTGAGAATGTGAGAACTAAAAACAAGGAATGGTTATCTTAATTCAAAAATCCTAGTTTTAGAGTGTAAGTTTGGGCTTCTGGACTGTGTTCTTTACATGTACAATGGGGATTTCATTTTACCGGGTTTCGTTACATCAGAGTTCTGTTCCATACATTTTGTATCTTTGGCTGGGCTGAAGAACACTGTTTGTCATACCAGGGACTTTGTGATAAAGGGATTTGTAATATCAAGGTTCCACAGTACGTACAATGCTTTACAAGCTCATCAGTTAAGACTATCTACTATATGCTGGAAACGTTGCGAGTTCATGTGAATGCATGGTAGGTATGAATGAGGAATGTGCTTATGAGGTTTTTATTCAGGATTTGAATATGAAAGCAATATACTGGTAGTTGTTATTTTTTCCTACTTGGTCTTGCACCCCTGTTTCTTGTGGCTCACAGTCTTGCCCTTTCCAGTTTGTCGTGCACCTTCTACTATCTTTGAAGAAAAGTAATGACTAGTGGCAGTCTGTAAGCATCTCAGCAGCTGAAAATATTGCATCAAAGTATTGACTGTCGCACCTGAACTCTTATAGTGCCTGAAGTCTTTTTCAACCTCCTTTAAGTGGACACCATTCATAAGGAGATGCCTAAACTTGGTCCTCAGGGTATTCATTTAATGGAAGTTTGACCATAACTCAACCTTGGTTGTCTTGAACCTCTTGCTACCTTGAAACAAAATCTGATTTCCTTGGATAATATGGTACAGGGCAAATACCATATTTAGGTTTCACTTACTTTTACTAACAAAATTAATTGTTTACTCTTCCATTAGATTTTTTTTTTTTGTGATTATCACATTATTTATTGTACTCTTTGAATATTCGATGACAAGAGCCATGTTTATGGACCTGTCCTGTATGGTTCTTTCTTTTTATTTTTTTATTTATTTTTTATCATAAACAAACATTGAAATATTTTTTACAGATATTTTTCGTTATGTGTGTACATAAATGGGCGATTCCAGAAAATATCCGTACCATACCACGGACGGCCTTTCGGAATTCCGAGGGCAAGGGGGGTTCTTAGAACTGGAAATCCGAAGGCATGGGAGGATACTTACGAGTGGAATTCTGAAGGCATGGGGGGGGGGGGGTTTAGATCTGGGATTTACACAGGAGACAGACAAGAATGTATTCCTTGAAAGCGCTTTTTTATGGACGTTTTAAATCAGTTTGTAAATAGAGCACGAATTGGTGACATTGCAGACGACCGCACCGCGGAAGCAGAATACAAGTCAAGCATCGATCGACAGGCATGTGTTCGTTTTCATTAGGAAAACCGACAAAATATAGGTTGTATTTTAAGCTCCAGAGGCCTTACGTTGATTAATTTCTTGTCTGATCGATTAATAAAATATGGAAAATCTATGTTTCTTACCGCCTGTACATTTCTTGTACTCCCGTTGTATGAACGTCGAAAACTCGCGCCAGTCCCTTTCTAAGGGGCGCCTGCGAGAGCGCCTGTCGGATTTTTGCAGAGTTTGAGATTGGGAGTGACTGCTGACCCCGATGGCGGAAACAAAATATACTCGATCGTAATATCTTCCGCGAGGACAATCGTTCATCACACGATATTCTTATTTTAATGTTCTTTACCAGTTTGGGGCAATGTAAAGTTAACTAAGGTTGAGTCTGTTGAACAGCGGTATGGAGAAAACGTTTAATTTTTTGTAAAAATTTTCATTCCAGAACTTTCAGAGTCAGGACGACTCCCTCTATAACCAGTTGTACTTGTACGGAACAGAAGTAGAGTAATTAGAAATATTTTTCCGTAAAATAACCGAAATTGGGCAAATTAGTGGCCTTAAGGGTCTGACGAAAAAATGGAAAATCTGAACGGGAGGGGGGTTTACGATTATGGAAATCCGAGGGCATGGGGGGGTAACGCATTTTGGAAATTCTGAAGGCAAGGGGGGTTAAAATATGGAAGCCGTCCGTGGTATGGTACGGATATTTTCTGGAATCGCCCAATATACTTTTCCATTAGTGGCAAAGTTACTGCATAGCAGAATTTTAGTGTATCTTCATTGTTTCTCTCACCACCCTTTTAGGAAATGCATCTTGACTTGGTGAGTTTCCCACGGCCAGTATGTGTTCAAGAAGTAAGGGTGATACCTGCAGGACACAGAGTCCATGCTGCAGTCAGTGAAAGAGAGAAGATGGGGTACGTCTGCCATTACTTTAAAGTCAATTACTAGCAGTGTTCTGACATCTTTGTAAATCCAAGTAGCTACATACCCTGTTTTGATTTGAGACTTTTATCAGATAGCCAGTGGCTACTTTGGTAAGGTCTAACATCTTCTTACAAGTTGTTGAAACCCTGTTAAAGATCTTGCAGGAATTTTGTAATTTACCAGGGGATAGTAATTGTCTCTGGCAAGTAGGAAGAGAATAGAGAATAGAGAATTACTAATAGTTGTTAATTTTTTCATCTGATGGCTTTCCCAATATTTATAACATTGAGAACGCTTGATCCACAGGCACAGCCATTTGAAGCTATATGATTGTAAGCAGAACCTGGATGAAAATATTATGACAGAGAGCTTATCGATGTGCTCTTGGGAGTTGGGAAGTATTGAAATCTATCCCAAAAATTAACATCAGGAAGGGGGTTATGACATCCTGTAGCATAACTTTAAAGTCAAATATATATTGTTCCATGGGTACATTTTTTAAAAGTGATGTACACTCTTTCAGTGATATCTTTTTTGACAAATCCTTTGGTTAATTCCTAACAGGGAGACTCATCCACCTTCTTTTAAGCTGGACCTGTTCATTCGGAATCTCGACCGACCGTCAGATGTTGTATTTGAAAGACTTGGACAGTGAGTGATCTGACTTGTTTTCCGAACACAGCTGTTTATTTCTTTCGCAATTTTCCCTCAGTTGCTAGAGGAGATGGAAAGGTAAGTTTGATAATGAAAGGACCTTTTCTTAAATTCATCTTTTTTTCAGACTTGATTACAAGGAACCAAATAACTTCCAGCTGGTTACAAATTCCAAGGTAAGTTTTCCATTTTCCATTTATTGTTCCTCATTCAAGAGAAAAACAAAAGCATCCCCACCCCATCCCTGACAATCCGTCATCTGACTCCATCCTTTTTTGATCCCAGAATTACTCCAAGACCACATTTTTGCTGCATTGCCTTAATAAACCTCATAGTTGTTGTCCCTTATGTAAATTCCCACAATTAATTTCATTCACTCTTACCAGGGTGCAACTGATGTTGTTGTTTTACGTGGGTGGTACAACAGAATCACAATCAGCTTATATGGTATCTTTACTGACGTCAATCAACGCCATCAAGAACCACGCCCAGAACCAAGGGCAGAAAGGCCACCAGTGATAGTAGATACAAGAGCCCCTGAGAGAGACCCTGAAAGAATGGACAGAGAATCTCAAAAGGTGCTTCCTGAAAGAATCCCTGAAAGAGCTGAAAGAGCTCATGAGCGAGGCCCTGAAAGGCCCACAAGAAGGGAAAGGGGCACAGATAGGGGCCCTCCTGACTTAGGTCCAGGGGAGAGAGGTATTGATGAAAGGGGTTTTGAGAGATCTTTAGAGTCCAGGGACAAGCATGATGAGCAGTTGTCATCAAGGGAGGAAAGGAGAGGTGGAAGAGAGAAAGAGAGAACTCCCATGAAGTCACCACCAAGGGCAAAGTCACCTTTAAGGTCACCTGTTACAGCCACTGTTGGTGAGAGTACTGCTGCTAAGCCAACCACTCCTCCAGGGTCCCCTAGAGAAGAGGTATGTGACTTCATGATAATGATGATGATAATAATAATAATAATAATAATAATAATAATAATAATAATAATAATAATAATAATTAAAAATAATAATAATATTAATAAAACATTTAGAGAGCATAAAATATTTAGAGAGCAACATTATCCTTAACATTGAAAGGCACTTAACATTTCTTCATCCTTTTGGTACTAATTACTGCAGCCAGCTTTGAAATGCAACAAAGCAAGAGTTGAGAATGAACAATTAGGGCTGAAGGCTGAAACATTTATTGTGAATGCCTAGGAGCCGTACTTCACGATATCACAGTTAAATTACGATTTATTCCTCCAGGTAAAGCTACAGGGTTTTCTCACCAATTACAAAGGCAAACAAAACAAAGATCTCAAGTTGCTATTGATTTTATCAGTTTCCCGAACCAATCTGCAAATACGGGATATTCTCCTCGTGAATACCGTAGTACAGGCTGTGATCTGTCACCGGTAATAGTCTACATACATTTAATTGCTTACATACCCGAAGGGCAAATTACCCATAACAGGTCACCGGAAACCAAGAACTACTAAAGTTTTTTTTTTTAAAAAAAAAACCTTGTTTTCCTAAGGAAAAGGGGAAGAGGCGGGGGGGGGGGTAGGGATGAGAGACTATTGGCTGCCTTTAAATTCTTCAGAACTTCTTGTTATATGAAATAATCACATACATGCACCGCAGATGAAATAAGAAACGATGACAACCTTTGCAGGTCATCCTCATTCTTATTTCTTATTTGATCCGCAGTTTCATGCAACTATGTGATTCTTTCATAATTATATACATTCTCATTTCTTTCACCATATACAGGATCAGCTCCCATTCAGCTTCATAGCTCAATTGGTTAGGGCATTGCAATGGTATTGTAGAGGTCATGGGTTTGAATCCTGTTCAAGCCTGAATGTTTTTGAGGTTGATCTTTTATCAACTGTTTAAGTTGATATTATTTTGTCATCATCATTTCTTAACCCTATTCAGACCAGGGGGAGTTGGGTGTGGGGGGCAGATTCTGCCCGCACAGACTTTGAAGGTTTATAACTTTTTTAATAAGCAAGATAAAGCCACCAAACTTGGTGACTGTAGCTAAAATTTATCTGAGAACAAGTTGGTATAGCAAGTCCTCGTCCATCAAGTTTGATGTTACCATGGCAACCACATTTTTACAAGTGTTTGTTTTTTCAGAATTTTAAATTACCCTCTTTTTAATGAAAAATTATACCTTTTTGGAGGTAAATTTTTCATTTTCAGATCATTTTCATGTCGATCTATTGATTTTGATCACTTCTTGATCAATTTTGGTGGTTTTTGAAGGTTTTGGAAAAATTAAGAAATCCAAGATGGCAGATCCAAGATGGCAGATCCAAGATGGCCACTGTTTGAGGACATTATTCTGATGTCATATTACGTCATCAGGTGATGACGTGGACCTCAAAGGAAATGATTTTGGACGTGCTATCCGGCCTTTAATTGTCATTGTGATAGCTCTACTATTCTCGGAGTTAAAGGTGGGGGGGGGGGGGGGGTAATCTGGGTGGAATCTGTCCCCTCTCCCCTCTTGGGTCCCAGGTCTGATTAGGGTTATAGCAAGAATTCTTCAGTGGCTTTTAAGCAGCATCACTGCTAACATGCTGAATGTTTCCATAGCAACCTGCTGGTGAGGAGTCTGGTAACCAGTCACCAGATGAGTTGTTTGAGCCACTGACTCCTGACAGATCTCCATCAAACTTGTTCATGTCTGATGAGGAGGAGGGAGAGGATGCGGTGGGTAAAAAATTCATGTTCTCAACTTCTCTTGGCCGATGTCCTTTCTTTCTTCTTTTGCTGGCAGCATGCAATATTATTTCTCTACGGTTGTAGTGATCAATTAACTGATGGTCTCACTAAACAGTGTCACATATAATTAATTTATTTGAGGGCCTATACAATGTACTTTCAAGAACATCAAATTTGCAACTGAGGGAAATTTGAGTGTTTGGTTCATCTTTCTATTGCATTTTTCTTTCTTCCAGACTTGTGTTAACATTATTTATAAGTCTGTGGAAACACAGAAAGCTCTTTCTTCTTGGCGCTCTTTCCCTTCCATAGTCACCCTTTGCTCATTTAGCATGGTTTTTGAGTCTGTGGATGAAACCCAAAGTGTGACCATTCAAATGAAGGCTACTAAGCAGTACTTTCCTGTGGTGCTGTACAAATTGGTGATTCTAACACACAAGAAAATGACATGAAAGTTACTGAACATTATTTTCATTCAATACACTTTCTTCTAAATTATTTCCAGAATGGAATTAGGTATAATTTCTTGTGATCTGCAACACTCTTGAGAGTGGTAGCCTCAAATAGTTGTTTTCTCTGCATTAACAGCACTGTGTCATTAATCTTCATTTTTGTAGCGTTGGTGCATGTGAAATGTAATGAAATTTAAAAAACCTATGCAGCATTAATTTTAACATGTTTCTTTACAGGATGGTTATGAAGAGATCCTCAGTGATGAAGAGGTGTGTCTTGATACCTACAAAAGACTCCTGTTTATTATTTTATTATTCACATTTATTATGATTATTATATAGTGATGTTGTTTAATGATATAATTCTGTTTAACATAGAACGTGATCATATGATGTGGTCTGATTACATTGGTTTCATTTAAAGTTATTATGTGCAGTGATTTAAGACCAAGAACAAGTAAATAACTCCCTATTATAGGTGTATGTAGAATGTGATGGTGATAATATTAGAACTTGTTAGTATTTATATGCAGGGGTTGTAACAAGTGTTTACTATCATTTACATAACATTTTAGCATGTTATTGTTGTTGTTTCATCTTTTTGGGTAGGATATGGATGATGGGACTTTAGAGGATGCTGTAAGTATTAAATAATTATAAAGAATGTAATCTATAACTCTACTTCTCTTGAACTAGATCACCCTGTAATTCGTTTTGTTAACATCTTGCACTAGTCTTTCATGATGTGGAAATAAGCAAAATGTGGAGAATTAATTTTATGTCCAGTTTTGGTATGTAGGAAAGGTCAAAGTGCATTCAGAATTCCGGGGAAGTTGTTTGAATGACGCACTTAGTAATTTGGTTGGTTGCAAACAGGTGTTGCCTGAATCCTTTCGCCAACTTACTAAACTTTGGTTTGAACAGTGGATTTCTTTAACTTCCATTCTCCTTGTAGAGGGATAATTTTTGCTGTATTTTTTTTAGGATGTACAGTTTGGGGATCTGGACCTTTACACTGATAATACTTGGATGTCAGTGTCCGTCAGTTTTAACCCTTATCAATGTGACTTGTCACCACTGACTGTAAGTTAACAGTTTAACCTTGGTAAGGGTGCTATGCATTGTTTCTCATAAGTGGCTGCTTCATTTAAGTAATTACTTTTCCTCATCCTGGTGGTGGCAGCATACAAATGATTTGACTGTATTTTGTGTCTGATAAGAGTGCGTTCTATTGGGATCAACTGTTTCAACCAAAACCGGATTTGGTAGGAACAGTTAAGGTTGAGCAGTTTATGCACAAAACAATGATGCAAAGCAACCATCTGAGCTGGTTGAAAAAGTTGATCAACCAAACCAACTTAAAATGGTTTTCTCCCAATAGAACACAAAAAAACAAACCAACTAAAAATGGTTGATTCCAATAGAATGCGGCCTACATTTAAGGGCCCTGCAATTACATTGTAATGATGAATTTTAGTCAAGGATTCGTTCACAATCCCAGGCTGAGATTTCAACACCGCTCCCCTCTCCCCCCCCCCCCTGATATGGGCTAAAATTACAGCCCAGGCTTTCAATTTTAAATTTAGCTACATTCAGTGGGTGTTGTTTTCTCTTCCCAGGCTTTTACTCCTCCTGATCACACAGAGCATGAAAAGGCAATGTTGAAAGCCAAAGAGGATTCAAGTAAGATCTTGATCTAGTTCTACCTTAAGAAATGTCATCCCAAGGGAATTACATTTATTGGAAGCTTAATATGAAGTGTTTGGAACCAACAGACTTTGGGGTGGCTGAGTTGGGGGGGGGGGGGAAGGGTGGAGGAGTCTGAGGGATCTCTTGTTAAGTGATTAAAGTGCTCACAGGAAAATTTGTAAGATTCCTGCTAATTCCTAGAAGTTACCAAAACTGGCTCAAATTTTCCCCTCAGAGATATTATTAGATGTCGATTAGCATGTGTGCTTGTGCTGTTGTTGAAAAAATGTCTTATGTACTTAAATTTATTAATATTTTTAAGTGTTGTTTTTGCAAAGTACATGTACAATTGCCTCTATTCAACTACATCATCAGATATGCGATACAATAATTACTACTGTTATCTTTTATCTCTAACAATTATTCCTATAATTATTCTCTTCAATTTCTGCTTCTAGATTCAGTAGATGACCAACAAACCATCCCGGTAAGGGAAACAGTAAAGAGTAGTTCCACATCAAATGAAACAAACTTCTCATCCTCAACACTTTGTGATTTAATAACAGTGTATTGCTGTGAAAGTGATGGAAAATGTTTAGTGAAAAAGCGTCTTCTTTTTGGTTTATTTTAATTAGGGACAAGCACTGTTTGAACAAGTAGAGATGTGTTGTACTTCTGAGAGAAACTTAAAGTGAGTACATCATATTTTCACCTCCATTTTCATCTCTTTCTGGTGCAGTTGAAAAAGCATGAGTTGCCAGTCAGCTCCCAAAATAAGGGAAATCTTTGGCACTGCAACCTGTCTATGAATACCAGAGTCCTCAATAGCAAAATTTATTATTTTTCTGTACTAAAAGTTTGCCAGAACTTCTACTGCTTTCTGTGGTGAAGTGTTGGTAATAACATGTTGTTCCTTAGGAAAGGGTTCGTCATGCAACTGAAAGTACTGTTCAAAGTTGAAAGTTAAACTCAGCTCTTTATTCCAACAGATGGATTGAGCTACTGGAGGAAATCCCAAGACTTCTCGTCCCAGGATTGGTATGTTTATGGAGAAGACTTTATCATGGCTTCAAATGCAGGACATTGAATTTAAGGACATTCACGCTAAATATTTTTGTGCATCCTTACTGCACACATCGCAATATCATGTCAGGTCATGCACCAAGCATGCGCGCTGAGAAAGAAATATACATGTAGAATACAGTGATGGTGGACATTGTCATATCTTATTCCACGTCATGGACTATACTCTCTTATTTGTACAGTGACCCCAGGCTGTCGTTTGATAGATCATTTCCTCAGTCTACTGATTCTCTCCATTTTAACAAAATAATAATAATAATAATAATAATAATAATAATAATAATAATAGTAATAATTCTGAACGTGAGAAGTTTAAATTATTTCGCTTTTTCTACTAATGGAGGTGTGCATTACTTACAAGTATCCTTCTCTGAGCCTAATAATTTCTACATGAAGGAACAACATCAGCTGCAAAAATTTACAAAATAGGAGCGTTGAAATCAACACATGGCTTGGCCTTATCTAGAGTTGTGCCTTTTGTTTTTGTTTTTTGTGCTAATGCAATTAAGCCGATATCACCATACAAGATTTTGGGTGTGAACGGAGTAATGCAAAACAGCTGCAACAGATGGAAACAGTTCGTAAACACCTTCAACAATGTGTAGTGTTTTTTAATAACTTTTTTATTATTTACCGTGACAGTATATCCTGAAGTGGAGGTGACTGTCCACCATGCCACAGACTGTGCACCAACACTCAATAATTGTTTTTAAAACAGTGATTTATTATTCAGTATACCGCACAGTCAGAAGAACAAGTGAATAGCTAGCCTTAAAAGTTATTATTTTCTTTTACCACACAGTTAAGAGAATAAGTGAATGGCCAGCCCCAAAAGTTGTTTTCCAGTAAACCAGCAAAAACTTGTTACATAGAGAATGAAACATAATCCGGGTATATATATGTTCATTGTGTCAAAATATTAATGACAAAACTAAGTTGGAAGAAGACTTAGAATATGCATTACTTTTTCCATCACCAGACTTAGAATATGCATTACTTTTTCCAACGTAGTTTTGTCATATGTTGTCTAAATATTGTGACACAGTGAACCTACTCCAATTATCTTTTATTCTCTATGCACTGAAGTTATCAGCAGGTACTTGGTTTTGAAAAACTGGTTAGAGGTGACCATTGCTTTGCTCAGAGTTGAGGTGGATAGCAAATTTAATCCAGATTGTGAGGGCATGTGAAGGGAACTATTCACTTGTGTTTTATATACTAATGCTAATTTTAAAAATTATCACCAGCAATTATGTAGTACCTGTATTTTTACAGTGACTTTTTGAAGTACCTTTCATCAGAAACTAGTCATATTTAATTTCTATCCTATGTACCATGTTGGTCCAACGTATATGACAGCTTAATATGTTTTTATTGTTAATTATATTGTGGGCGACCTTTTGAAAAGCTCAATAGAGCTTACTGAATCTTCAACCTCTTCAGATTATGTTGAAAAAAAAAAACTCATTGTAACCAATGATTGATGGCAAATAATGCACCCTTTTGCAAATTTAATAAGGTGTGTCTTTATTTTGTAGGCTTACCTTACAAAGAATGAACAGAGAGAAGGTTTGTCCTGTAAATTTTTTTCCCTTGTCCAAGCTTTATTTCAAATCCTGTGTACGTCTGGTGTACTTTAAAGCGGTTACTCAAATGACAAACTATGTTTCCCACTCCTTAACAAGACAGTCTCTCATATCTCTTAAGTACTGTTTGTTGTTTGTGACCAAGTAATTGTAAAAAGCCAACCTCGCCCCCTGGGCCCTCTCCTCATTCAAAATGGCGGTGTAGTATTCTTTCACGTGACACATGATGAAATGGCTTTTTCGGGGGTTGTATCTAGCATCTGGCAGCCCTGTTTGTTTTCTGCATTCAGAAACCATTATTCAAACAAAACGAAGACATTTCATCATGTTTGCATGATGAAATTCTAACAAACTTTTGGAGCCACTTTGGCAGCCTTGGCCAGGGGTTTCACAGACCGCCATTTTCAATGAGGAGAAGGCCCTGGGGACGAGGTTGGTAAAAGCTAAACAAAAAGCTAAATACCTAAAATAATGTATGTGTAGCTTACCAAGAGTACAGTCTCCCTATAAGTGGATTTCTGTTGATGAAATGTTAACCAACAAACCTTTTCAATTCCAAACACTTCTCAGACTTTGAAAAAAGCATTCAATGAAGGAGTGGCTCATTAATAACAGTTAATAAAATCCTATATAGCTATATAAGCTAAAGCTATAGAAAGTTTTCCTCTGGTTGTAGTGCTGTGCTCTAATAACGGAATATAGGTTTAACATTTGCCATATCTTTTTAATGTTTTTATTCTTTGACTACTAATACTATTAAGTCCTTGTTTTTTGTGGTCATTAGGGGTGATGAAAAAGCTGATTGAATGGATCTTGTATTCTTTGGATATAGAGATGGCTCAGAAACTTCCTATAGCAGTAAGTGGTGCTTGGTTTTTTCACTACGTCTATGATGTCAAAGGAAAAATATGAAATGTTAACAAAGGATTCTTTTGAAAAATTAAAATAACATTTAATTGGTTATAATATGGGCACAATAATTATTTATTCAACATTTTCACTTGAGGAAATCTCAGTGGTATCTTTGTAAATAGTGTTCCCAATCTGCTAAGTCTGGAACTTCTGATTAAACTGTCCCATGATTTGACAAGTTAATCTATGATTGGATTAAGGGAATCATTCAGATTGGTGACTCAACTTGGTCTCCAGTGGTGTGTTCCATTAGTGAACAAGTTTAGATCTTTTCCTCCATAGCACTTGTTCATTCAGAACTTGCACAGCAATAATAAAGGAAAGACCAGGCTTCAGTTTAGTTTTTTGTTGCATTTAGTGTCAAAATCCAAGCGATCTGTGTTTTTGTTTTCTGCTGCAAAGCAGAAACACTTTGTAAACCGAAAAATGTGGACTGTAACAGCAAGTAACTTGTAACTTGTAATGTAACAATAGAGAAATTGGGAACTATTAATGTGTAGAACTGACATAGTTGGAACTAGGTATGGAACCAAGCGCCGATCACCTCCAGCAAACTCTGTCAGCACATTGAAGTATATATCGCTTGAGTTCGCAGCATTTGGAGGCATTCCTGATGCCAAACATAGCAGAGCTAGTGCCTTCTGGTTTTTTCTGTCCACAACTATGGTTTTTGCACCAGTCCGAACACATTTTCCCAGGGAAAACACCCGTGTTTATTGCAATTGAGCTGCAATCGATAAACGGCCGCCACGTAAAAGAGATCTGTACCAAAATTTACACTCTTTTCGCAGCCATGATCAGTGTGGTGCAACAGACTTAGACAGGTTTGATTCTCAGAGGGGGAACTAAATTTATCTTTTTTTTCTGCCTTTCACGACCAAAAATGCAAGAAGCAGTAGTGTTGGAAAGTAAAGTTTACCAGCAAAAAAAAAGTAACAATATTAAAGAATTAACTTCCTTCTGTAAAAATTACAAAACAAAAAATTCAACAATTCTTATGTCTGCTATTCTTCTGCCAAGCAGAAATGATAGCATGTAACCTAAAAGCTGTGGATACAGCTATACCAGCAGAACACATGGACCCATTTGGGACCTTATTTTTTAACTTGATTGGAAACTACGTTGGGTAACAAAAATGTAACTTGCCTCAGTGCCAAAAACATCATTGATTTGTTATTTCCGTTTTCCTTTACAGGCCAACATTCGTTTGATAAAGGCAGGTCTTAAACTTGTTGGTACTATGTGCTCATGTGGGACAGATGTTGCTTCAGTAATCATAGTAAGTTAGTTTTTGTGGTTATTTGTCTCATAATCCCAAAGTTTAGTGTTTTGTAGACAATTTCATGGAAGGGTAATGAGAGATCTCTGACTCTTTGTTGTTTTATCTCAACAGAATGCAGGAGTCCAAGAAGCACTTGGTAAACTTTTAACTACAGAACACATGTCATCTTCAATGAAGTTATTGACCGTTCAAGGTTAGTATTTGGGAGATTTGACCCTCTACTAAATGAAACAAAGCACTTGTGAAATGTTGTTTATAGTGTTAGGAAATACTAATATTTTTCCCTTTTTAAATTCCCAGGGATCTCATTCACAATAGACCACGAATTCAACATCTCAGGCGGCCCTTGCTCCCTTCAAAATTTTTAGCTCTACATCTTTAAGGGAGAATTAGAATAGTTGCCAAAATTCACTGGTCCAGCATCACTCTGAGAGACCTAACAGGATTACCATTCAGATTCTGCAGTTCTGTCATACCACCTGTTTTTCCCTGGCCAGTGTTTTTTAAACAAGAGTTGATCATGAATCATGTCCGATCTCGGTTGTTGAACAATAATATTATTATATCCTGTTCCCCTCATATTGTAAATGAGTTGCAACCCTGAATCTCTTTTTTTTTCTTTTGTTTTGCTTTTTTTTTTGCATTTCCCATTACTGACTCTAACCAAAGTGAACAAGAAAGTTGGATTATTTCAGCGGGTGGTCCATGATAATTTTGAAGCTTTCCAAGTAGAGTTATTTGCCTGAAGCGTTTTGTGATTTGATTTATCTTTAATTTAAAACACTAAGAAGCGCTTGATCATGTTGCTCAAAAACTGAATGAGTCTAATCTGTAATTATTATGAATTGCTGTTGTAGCTATTGACAACACTACAGATTGCTATGTTGGAATGGAACACTTTCTTGGATGGGATGCAGATGACAAGGTCACTATATAGTTACATAATTCTTTGTAATTTGTGCCACCAAAAATGTGCTTGATGATGCCCCTTTGTCAAATTCTCAACTGAAGGTAGTTTTTAAAAGCCATTTGGTTTTGTCTGTTCAGGAAAAGGAAGGTGATGGAGTTGATATCAAACAAGAATCCAAAAGTTACCAACAACTTGTTGATTTTCTCTTGGCAGACCAGGTACAACTATCTTTTTGTTTTCTTCTTCTGAGCAGTTTTCAGCCATCCTTTCTGTTGACATTTTTTAACTGTCTGTTTGCAGACTGTACGTGTGGTGGAAGCTGCCTCCGCCCTGGCTCGCAAAGTTCATTTGTATGAATTGCTAGCTCTTCTTCAGAAAACTGTGGACAAGTAAGAAACATAACACCTCATTCAGTTTTTAAAAAATAAATAAACAGTTTACTGTGTTTTGTATTCAAATAGTAATACATTGGGAACTTGACCCAGTATATTATTACACTCCCATCACTCTCACTGACTGTACGTTCACATTATTATTATTTTCAATAATCTGACCCTGTATAGTATAATACAGATATGTGGTAATTTTGCAAAAGGGATGACAGAATCTTAACCAGTGGAAGTCTGTTCTAAGAAGATAATCATAACTGGATTGAGCTTTTCTGACAAAGTAAACATGTTGTTTCACCCAAAGTTAAGTTAGTTTGACAAAAAAAGATATTAGAAAACTTAAATTTCAATTAGTGGATGTATGCGCTGATAAATTGGGTAGGAAACTGAATTATGTTGGGGTGGTTGGGGCGGTTAAACTCATAAGCCACAAGACAAGAGTAACTGCAGCATCCTATCCATCTCTTTCTGTTAACAGAATTGTTGAGAGCACACCCAGTTCCAGGGCCCCAGAGGCTGAAACAGATTCAGCTGGTGAGGGGTCTGAGTCCAAGCAGACCACTGATGTAATGTCACCTGAACGTGACATCGCCATAGATACATCAGGGGTAGTCATTGGTGAACGAGATCAAGTTCTTGATGCTGAGAAGTTAGAAACAATAGCTAATGCCTTTGAGGAGATTTGTACATTCTTAAACCAGGCAAAGCATTTAATAGTAAGTGGCTTTTTGTGTTTTACTTCCCAGCGGGAACACTGTGTAACCTTTAATCTATCAGTCAGGTATAATGTAATGTAATGTAATGTAAAAATGGAGAAACTGAGACCAATCAATGCAAAGAATATGACAATGGGAACGGCAAATGGAACAAAGAGCTGATTGACTCCAGCGAACTCGCTTTGCATCCAGGTTATGTCGCTTGAGTTCACAGCCTTCAGCGGTGGTTCTGACGCCAAACCTAGCAGGGCAATTGACTTTGGGTTTTTTCCTGTCTGCACGCATGCTTTTAGCCTTGAGTATTTCATTTTCTCAAAATTAAAAATCTTACTTCAAGAAAAACAACTATACAACAATGAAATCTTATCACAAAAGTTGATGTTGTTGCATTTCTATGTTAGCTGTGTTTGCAGTAAAATGCATTCTAGCTGAGACTTAAATATATTTCTAGTAAACATGTAGTTGATGATCACCCTGGTTGATATCTTACGATGCCGCTAAGAAAATCCAAGGAGCCACATTAAAGGGGTCATTACACTAAACAATTTCTTGCAACTTGTCCCACAATTTTGCTGTGCCGTTGCGAGACAAGTCGCACGCAACGTTGCCTAGTGTAATACCTCTATGCAATGCTGGAAAATTCGTTGCAGCATTGTGGGGATTGTTGCAAAAAGTTGAACTGACTTCTACTTCTTGCAACGATTGCGGCACCAAAAGAGTTGCAAGACATGTTCATTTCAGGGTACGTTACACCAGACAATTGTTAGTGCAACTTGTATCGCAACAAAATTGTGAGACAAGTTGCAAAAAAATTGCCTTGTGTAACAGCACCTTAAAGGAATGCTTTACAATGAGTGTGTTTCTTCCTCCTGTCAGGTGCAGTCTCCTGTTAGAGCATTCCCCACCTCAGCAAAGATCACTGGATTTGACACTGCTCCTAAGGACCCTTATCTGGTGATGTTCCACTTTTTTAAAGCTAGGTGTGTGAATTCTTGATAGTTTGTACACTTAGGTTATTAGTCAAGTAAGACATGTACATGAGAGAAATAGTAAAGAAACTTTTAAAAAAGAGGAGCTGTTTTCTTCCAGGCGCCTGCTGGAGTCCATTTTGATTGTGATGTCTTCAGCAGCTGGTGGTCATCCTGCAGTTTTTGCACCAATCAGAGACGTTTTCTTTTTCTTGCTACAGTCACAGAGAGGTACAGTACTTTTGTAGGCCATGTCTGCAAGAAAGTCATAGTACTGTTATGTTCTATTAGTGGTAACTGTGAAATTAGAGTCACAGTGGCTTTCTGCTTAGCATGTTAAACTCAAGCCAGATGAGAGTGACAATTAATGGCCTTTGGCCTTTTGTGTGACCCTCTTGTGTAACTCTTTGTGCACTCTTGAAGAATTGATTAGAACTGTTCAAATTTTAGGAAGGATCAGCTGGAGTTCAAATTCACGTTTCTGTTGACTGTCTTACTTTCTTAATGAGTTTGAACTCTTGACAAATTCTGTTCTGGTTTGGCCCATGCTTTTAGTGTTAAGATTGTGAGGTAGATAGTCTAATCCCTGCAGTGAATTAAAATTCTTGAAGGAAGCAGAACTGCTCCCAGTTGCATCGTGTAACAAAACCTTGAGGACTACATTTGATCAGATTCATATGAGTTAACCTTCTGGTATTTGTACTTATTCTGTATTCTGTGTATTGCTTTGCAGGTTTGCTGTTTCTTTCATCTCATGCTGACACAGTCAATGGTCTGATTCGTGTCCTCACTCAAACAACTGTAAGTATTCTCTTGCTTGGATGATGCAGTTACATTTCTAATTGTGATGGTGATGGTGTTTTGATCGTGAATAATTACACTTGTCATTTTGATTTATCTTTCAGGAAGCAGATATTCACCACAGTGAGGCACCACCATTGAATGTAAGAAAAAATTTTTATTTTAAAATTCATTCTCATAAGGTTGATGCCATCTAATAAGTGTTAAATGCTGTTAACAAAAATTCCTCATATTTTCATATCCATAGGAAATCCTTAGGGACAGCACTATAGCAGACTCATGTACTCCTCAGCATCTTGGGCTTCTGCTGATATATCATTTGCAGGTAATTTAAAACCTTGTGTAGAGGGGAGGGGCTAAAATGTGTCAGAAATTGAAAGCATTTTGGCCTTCCTGACCTTATAGTTTTGAAAAATAATTTGGGCGTGGACACAAGAGCCCCTTCCTTATGTCTGTTGTTGAGGGGTAAAGGATACCTCTAGGTGTTGTGGAAAAGAAATGTGTGGCAGTCAGCAGTGTAGAGAAATAAATGTTTCATGGCTGATGCTATGAAGAACTCTTTGTGACAATCATCAGATACTGTTCTTGTGCTCACATTTTTATCTCTTTTATTTCAGACTCTCCAAGCAGTAGATCAGCTGTTAACATCTCTTTCTCCTGGTAAGCTGCAGCTTTATGATTCATTGAGTGAGTGAGTTTGTTTGTTTGTTTGTTTGTTTTTGCTTTTGTTTTGAGAATACAAACACAACAGTTGTTTATTTGCTTGTGTATAAACATAAATCGTGTGTATTGAAAAGTGGGAGCTGCACCTTCCATAGCCTGAGAAAACAGCAGATGTTTCACGAGGTGGCAACTTGAGCCCTCGGAAAACAACATCTGAGTAACAATTGCAGAAATTCCATACTGATGACGTGCACTACCCAGATCTTGGTAGTGCTTCTGATTGGTTGAAAGAAAATTCCCTCGCGGCACAACCAATCAGAAGCACTACCAAGACTGGGTAGTGCACTTCATCAGTATGGAATTTCTGCGCTCGTCACTCAGACGTAGTTCTCCAAGGGCTTAAGTGGCAACCTCGCGAAACGTCGGCTGTTTTCTCAGGCTACACCTTCCAAAGCTGTCTTGATTTCTGCAAAGTTGTATTGCAAATGGTGATTCACAGTAAAAACAAGATTCGCTGCTATTTATGAATAGCAATATGTTAAAAAAATATTACACAACATGGCTGATTTATCTTTTGAAGTTTCTGTGTTAGGTACTGAAGGCAATTTATTATTGACTATCATCTTACAACCTTTGAATAGTTGACAGGTATAATGCTGCAATTCACTCACTCACTCACTCACTGACTCACTCAGCCTCGTCCTCCTTGGTGAGGCATAAGGCTACGGTACCTGGACTGTGGTGTAGGAACTTGCATGTCTCTGAGAGCTCAAGAGCTAAGCCAGACAGGGCTTGGAGGAGAGACCAGATAAAAGACAGTCCCTGGCCCTCCAGTTTGGGGGTTGCATATGGGGCTAACATTCCCTTACCCTGTAAAAAAAAAAACTTTGTAACTAATGGTATTTTTTCGTGAAGGTCTTTTGCCAAATGACATGGATGGTGCAGACATACTGTCTACTCTTCACACTCTTTACTCCATGACTTTTACTTCCATTGGTGAGTGATAAGCTTTCCGTCTTTTGCATTGTTTTGTGTTTGTATGTTAGTACATTCCAAAGCAGTTGATTTGTATTTGGAAAGTTGGAATCAAATTCTTATTCTATCCGAACTTGAAGTATAATGTTAAGTAAATGATGCAAATCACAATGTTATGTTAAAGTTAAAGATATTAAGAGCTCAAATACATCTTTGAAAGTAGTGATATTTGAAGATAAATTTTATTCATATTCTAAAATTATACCAACTAAACCACCCCCCCCCCCCCCCCCCTTACCCATGTTTTCATGTTTTGTTGTAGTCATCAGTTTTATGAAAAGTAACCCAGGTGAAGACAATGTTAGCTGTTTTCTTTTTCATCAGGTAAAGCTGCTGTGGTTTCTGTTCTAAGTCTGGACACCAATCTCAGATCCTTGCTCCCATTTGTAGAACCCACAGGTTGGTGTTGGGTTTACTGTGTTAATGGTAGTTCTCGGTTTGCTTGTCAATGTGTTGTTGTTGTCAATGGGAAAATTATACATTTGTACATTATTGTATAATATTTTTAAATTGCTTGACAATTTTTTTCAGGAAATGCTGATGATGATGTTAAACTCAAAAAGTGTGTGTCAACAAGATATGCTACTGTGTTGATTCTGTTGACAGTGAAACGTGAGTTTCGTTACAAGTTTGTTCTTATATTCTATCGTGTACCTGATGTTGATGGTAATTTTACATTTATTTATTTATTTATTTTACTTTTTAGTATCTGAAAATGTTGAAATGTTATCCAAACTGACTCCCAGACTCCTAGCAGTCACAGCAAGAGGTTAGAATAACTCTGTAATCAATTATTTACAGTGTAAAGAAATGAGGCGGCATAAAAATGCTTTTTCAAATGTTCTACAAATGAACAAAAAATGGCTTGTTAGCGTTCTTAATTATTTGTCACAAAATATAGTTGCTTTCATGCGAATTGCAATGTTTGCTCGGGCCAGTTTAAGCATTCTTTCCTCATTTTTTCAGCCGATGCAGATACTTCGATCACTGAGTTGGGTCAATGGCTAGTTGCACTAAAGGATATCAAGTTTGACATGTTCAGCATCACCAAATTAGTGGAATTTGTGAAAAGGTGAGCTGCACTTACTGCAGAGCAAGTTGATCTGTATAAAGAAGCCCTTTACCAAGAACAGTCAAATTATTTTTTCCTGCAGGGATAATTATTAACCAGCTGCCTTAGGCATGGCCAATGTTTATTTATTTATTTATTAACCAGCCTACCAGTTGGTTCTAGCAATACCTGTTTTGTTGGTTGGTCTTCTTATTTTTCTTGTTTAAATTTTTTTTTTCCTGAGCAACTTGCCCGAACATCCACTTAACTACCTTAACGTCCAGTTTCCCATCAGAGGAAAATAACATTGCCCAAGTATTTGCTGTACTACACAACATAAGACGTGTTTTAAATGTTGCATCATCAAGGTGCACCAGTCATAATACTGTGTGTCACAGTCATGCACTTCATCATGCAACTTCAGCTTTGAGACACGTACAAATTGGCATAGAAGTCTAGCTGGGGGCAGAGGTAGGTCAAGGTATGTTAAGGGGGCCACAAGTACACAGCTGTGAGTCGTTAGGACTTTTTGTATTTAATCAGGTTTCTCAAGAAAAAAATGCAGTTAACATACACATGCACATGTACATGTACAGATAAGAAAGTGCTATGTGTACTCACCAAATGAGCAGATCAGTGGTTATACATTGTAGATATGGATGGACGTTTAGCATTTACATTTGTAGGAGATTTAACTGGAGGGTTATGAGGTCAAACTGGAGGAACATGGTGATGTGATACAAAATAATGTTTAAAGAGCACTAAAGTTAACTATTTTTACAGGTTTAAAAATTTAAAATGTTTCTGATTGTTATCTTACTGCATTGTGTGTAGTCATTTAGATGAGGTTAACACCACACCCAGCATAGCTTGTGGAGTGCTGATGGCTCTCAGAGTTCTCAGATTTCTTGCCTGTCTGACTGAGGATTCAAACACTTCTGAAGGTTGGTTGAGATGGACCCACTAAGTGTTGTTCTCACCCTCATTAGCCATTTTATTCTTTGACTTTATTAAAGGGGTTATGTCACACTATTTTAGTATCTTTTAAAAGCTAAAAAGTGTCTTCACATCAATTGAATTCCAAAAATAATGGTCTAGAATTGTTATTTAAGACTATCTTACGCCACTGAAACTGATTCCTGTGGTCTGTTGCTACCGATGGCAAGGATCGAAATGGATTGCAACTTGAAAAAATTGGGCCAATTTTTTCAAGTTTTGATGCCATGTCTTCAAAAATCACCAAAAAATTTATTATGGTTAGCTCTCCCTGATAAAATTTATTTGATATCTTCCTCATAGCTTTTTGTGTATGAGTAAAGGCACTTAGTAATGATTTTAGTACAGAATTGATCTGAAATAGCAAACTCCTCGTTTGTTTGAACTAGCAGTGAAGTCTCTTTTAGGAGATACTAGTGATGTTCTTTTCTTGGAATTTTATGGGTCATGGCTCACAAACTTTCATTAAAGAATACTGTACACATGAATGTCCTAAGCTCTGTTACTCTAATATGACTCAAATGTCTCACCTCCATACTACCTGATGGAAGGCATCCCATGTCCAGTGTCAACACAAAACATAACCGAATTTGTATCTATATAGGTATGTCATACTACTTGGGAGAATTTAAAGGCCCACCTTCACCCAAAAGGCCTTGCACGCCGAGCTTGCCGTTTTATGAATTTCGTGTAACACGAAAATGTTTCTGTTTATTTCCCTTCAGACCAACCTCTGTAATGACTAGGAGGGGCCTTTAAAATCACTGTTACCTTACAAGACAATGAGAATGCAATTTGCAGACTAAAACAATCGAATGTCCAAGTAATTGTTTGAGTCTTCTGCCAAGATCCCTTGCTCGCGCTTAGAAATGCAAACATAAACTGACTTCTCGCTTTCTATGTCATTGAAACGTTCACATGGTGAACATCAGATAATTCCAACATTTTGGGGGAGTAAATGCCTTTCATAAAAGCCTGAAGATTGGTAAATTGAGGCCGTAGATTGGGGCAACTTCGCAAATCAAATCGATGTGACATGGCTCCTCCGATTTGTTTTGAATTTAGGTGACAATTTTCTCGCTCGCAGGAATATTCTGGCAACCAATCAGATCGCAAGAAAAATAATAGAACCATTTGAAAACAATAACAAACGGTCACAAGGCCATTTGGGTGAAGGTGGGCCTTTAAGAATTCCTTAATCCCTGCTGCCAATGCTGGGATTATTAATGAATGATGAGAAATTAAATGTCAGTAGACTGGCAGGTATCATGGTTATGTAACAATGTCCATGTTCTTTCTTTCTTACAGTGGTTCAGAAAGATCTCAACCAAAACTTAGCATGCATTGAGCTCTTTTCTGCAAATGCCATGGACGTCTTCATCATCACATTTCAGAAACTTGGGGAGTTCCTTCTTCGGCCATGGAGACAAGGACAACCCCTGCACATTGGGCCACCCCTTGTGATGGTTTCTATGATAATGCCTCTCCTTGCACTGGTGAAGACTCTTTTGATAGAACTACTTAGCAGCGGCAGGTACCAGTTTAAGGATACGAGGCTAATGAAGTCACTGATGATATTACACACAGTGATGTGTACTGCACCCATGACAGGACAGCTTAGCAGCCTTGCTCATAAGGTATGAGAAGGGAGAGGAGAGGGTTGCTTTAGGGAGGGGTGGGTGAAGTGTTTAAGGACACAAGGCTAATGAAATCATTAATGATAGTACACACAGTGATGTGTACTGCACCCATGACAGGACAGCTTAGCAGCCTTGCCCATAAGGTATGAGAAGGGAGAGGAGAGGGTTGCTTTAGGGAGGGGTGGGTGAAGTGTTTAAGGACACAAGGCTAATGAAATCATTAATGATAGTACACACAGTGATGTGTACTACTCCCATGACAGGACAGCTTAGCAGCCTTGCCCATAAGGTATGAGAAGGGAGAGGAGAGGGTTGCTTTAGGGAGGGGTGGGTGAAGTGTTTAAGGACACAAGGCTAATGAAATCATTAATGATAGTACACACAGTGATGTGTACTACTCCCATGACAGGACAGCTTAGCAGCCTTGCCCATAAGGTATGAGAAGGGAGAGGAGAGTGGTGTTCTAGGGAGGGGTGGGTGAAGTGTTTTAAGATACAATGCTGATTAAGTCACTTATGATATTACATACAGTGATGTGTAGTTTACCCATGACAGGGCAGCTTAGCAGCCTTGCTCATAAGGTATGAGAGGGAAGAGGAGAAACATGTTTTAGGGAGGGGTGGGTTAAGTATTAAAAGGTGCAAGGCTAATGAACTCATTGATATTACATACAGTGACGACGACGACGACGACGACGACGACGACGACGACGATGACGATAATAATAACTTAATTTACCACTCACCGTGAGGGGCTTTTCAGGGACAATGAAAGAAATAATCTTAATAAACATAACAGCTTTAAGAACGCCAACTGACGGGGAGGCAGACTAGTTGGCTGTGTCACATATTATGTTACATACAGTGATGTCTGCTGTGCCCATGACAGAACAGCTTAGTAGCCATGCCCATAAGGTGTGAGAAGGGAAAGAAGAGAGTTGCTTTAGGGAGAAGTGGTTAAGCATTATTGTTTAAGGACACAGTGCTGAAAGGTATTACATGTACATGCTGTGATGTCAACTTCACCCATGACATGGCATGGCACCTTGGTAGCCTTGCTCATAAGGTATGGGGGAAAGGGACTTTCACAGCATTTCGTTACATTCTGTTTATTTTTTGTTTAATTTTTTTCAAGATCCAAAGTGAAATTGTTAGTGTATTTATGACATTTACAAGGCCAGTGGTTCAGTCAGCTGATCATGAGGAAGGTATGTTGTGTAACTTAACGTCTGTTAAGCTCATCACCAATAGATGAGCTTGGGAAGGGTTAATGGAGCCAGAGGTTAATGGAGCCAGATAAGATTCAAGCCAAGTGTGGAGTGTATCCATGGCAACCCTGTGAGGGGCTGCCACCAGTTCCTTCACCCTGGTCAGTGGACCTAAATACTTAGCAGATCAAAGACTCACCTGAAGGGGAGGGAAAGGGAGTGAATTCACCAGGCGTGCGTGTTTCGAAAGCCCTCAAAAGTTTTCAGCCTCAAAGAGCCATTTGTAAAAATGGGAAGAGCTCATTCGACAGAGCTGCTATTTTAAGGTGTAGCTTATAGCAAAGTTTCATGCTTAGAAACTTCTTTGTTTGCAAGATACAGTGTGAATTATCATGCCTGAAATTGACCTGAAAAGCTTCAGGGCCTTTGAGAAACGTATGCCAGAGCACTGTGATAGAACAAAGCCAGGGCAGAATGATCTTACAGAGGCTGGATAGCTGTAAAGCAACAAAGACCCTTGTAACAATGCCGAACCACCCTGAATAGCCATGGCAACGTGAGGCTCAGGTGGCCATCGTTATCTTGTCTTTAACTTAGCGTAAATTACATTTGGCCACATTCTTTTGTCTTTTTATTTCCGTTGTGTTTGCAACCAGGTTTGGTCATTTTCTGTTTCTAATTCGTTTTGACAGCAATAAATGAGAGTATTTGGTCTTTGATGTTGAAAGAGCTTCTTGAATACACGACATCTGCCCCTCAGGTAAGTCTGTCTCAAATTAACTTTCCTTTCATCCCGCGAGCCGAAAGTCTGGTCAGAGCAGTCCATTACTCTTACAGCAGAATATTGCCCCCTTTTCCTAGACAAGATGTTTTCCCAACAAACATTATCCCCTGGCATTTTAAAAGGAATGCAAAATCCTGTCAATGTTGTCAGGGTGAGTCAGATTTGCTTTGGTCGGAATGCGGGGGAATAGTTTGTCCACATGTAAAATGTTCCATCACACAGTAACGTCTGGCAAATTGGTCAGTGATGCAAATCCTAGTCTCAGAATACTAGAGGACATCCCATGATCGTGTGATAGACTAGCATCCTATTTAGGGGGGAGAAGTTTTCCTATTTGCTTCGTACTGCAGAAACCAGAGTCGTGCACCACAACCATGTAAAGACCAATTGAGACTTTGATAACCATATCATTACGTCATGGCATTTCTAATAGTTGCTTTTTTATTGCTTCCACCCCTTCATGTAAAAAGGCCTTTTTAGGAGGACTTGTTCTTCTATCAGAGCTGCTACCGATACCATTGCCTATTCACTCTTTAGAGGTATGTGTAATACAATGGTCAGGGGATGAAAATTTTTTCACTTGAAGGGCTTCTTCCATTGTTTTGGCAATACAAAACTATGGAAATCGTGGGAGTGAAATCAAAGGGAACAGAAATTTACTTGTTTCTCTTTTTTAAAGTGGTACTATGATCAAAAAATCACTTTTATTTTTTCTTCGGATCTCGAAACTATGTTTACTAACCCTAGCGAAATTTTAAGGCCTTAATTTTGAGAAGACCATTTATTTAAACTGCAATTTTTCGTTTTAATGGTGCGCCATCATTACACCAGAAAGGATACAATGACGTCATTCACTTAAGAGTTGTAGAATGCAGTGTGTGAACACAGCTTACAAATTATGCAAAACACGAGTTTGAGAGTCTGAAAGCTCAAAACTCCCGTGCTGCATACTAAATAAGGCACTTTCACACGCGCTGCATTCTAAAGCTCTTGAGTGAGTGACGTCATTATATCCTTTCTGGTGTAATAATGGCGGACTTTTAAATCGGAAAATTGCAGTTTAAATAAAGTTTTTTGTCGAAATTAAGGCTTAAAATTTTGCTTGGGAAGTGTTTAGTAAACAAAATTTCGAAATCCGGAGAAAAAAATAAAAGTGATTTTTAGATCATAGTACCACTTTAAGTGAAATTTTTTTGCTACAATTGTTTTGACGGTGACAGGGAATAGGATTTTTTGTTTTTTTCTTGGGTGGGGGGGGGGGGGGGGAGACTAGTGAATGGAAGTGGTTTTGGGGGGTGCATGTTTGTGTTGGTAGTTTGAAGAATACTTTTTTTATTCACCACCTGAAAATTGTTCGAAGTTCAAACTGGAAGGGGGAGAAACACTTGTTTCCTACAAACATGGAACAGCTTCCTTCCTGCTGATTAACTGTTTCCTCTGTGTGATGGTATAATTGTGTCGAAGTCGTAAATTTGCTGCGGTTCTTCTCATTTTCAGGACATGCCTCAGGAAGAAGCGAACCAGGTGATGAATCACCGTCGACTTTGGAGCGCGCACCTGAATCCACTCAGTACTGAGTTACAGGGAATACTCAAGGATCTGGCAGGTACAGTGTTCATGGACATATGAACATTACGCATTATCTCTTGAATGGTTGTTTCTGTCATCGCATAAACTTGAGTCAGTGTTGAACTCAATTAAACCTCGAACTTTCAGAAGTTACCAGATGTTTTTCCCCTGTAGTAACTGATTTTTTGTGCTTACCCACCCTTTTTTTTTGTAGCAGCAAATTAGATCGTTAGCTGGCACGTGCAGTTGACCTGTTGGCCAATCAGCTAGCTTTCTTTTCCTTTTTATGTATACTTAAGTATTACCACTCATCTTGCTTTGCATTCTTTCAATTCCCCTAAGCCAGCCCTGTTGAAGGCCTTTACACCCCTCCCTATCTGATCCCCTCTCCCACTGAAGTTCAATGCTGTGCACACCACCATTGCCACTTGATGAAGGCTTTTTTAGTGTGGACGATTTTCTGATAGCTATTCAAATGTGAAAACGGCAAGGAGTGAATGTTTGGTGGTGGGTTTGGAGCTGACAGTAGTGAAAAAGTAAAAATGGAACTTGAATGCCACAGGTGCTGTTAAACCCAATAGTTTACAAATTTGTGGCCGTTAGTCAATCAAAGTTACCTCTACTCTCCGATTGAATACAAAAGTTTTAAATACTGAAATTGTAGGAGGCTGGCCAGTTTATTGTGAGCTTATCAGTTGTTTGTTGTGCTTTGTAGGATCAGCGTGCCACAATCTTCAGCAAGTCATGAGAAGAGTTTGTTCTCAGCTATCGGACCTGTCTGCACCCACAGCCTTCAACATTGTTAGGTAGGCTATGCATTTGCTTCTTCGAGTAAACGCTGTGCCACATAGCTATTAGGCGACAAAAGTTCCAGTTTAATAAAAGCAATAAACTAGACCCTGTGGAACATAAGTAGAGTCTGAGACATTGCTGAATAACACAATGCTCATGTTCCTTGCCTCACCGTAACAACTCGTTACCGGGGTTTTTGCACTTTAATTTAAAACAATTTTCCCCGGTTCCCGCCTAAATTAAAATTGTTCCCAACTAAAATTAGAAAGAAAATAACTCCAGCTGTCTATAAATGGAAAGAAAAATCTTAACCATCTAAAGCCGAGCTCAAGTTATATCCCTGGTGTTCTTTCTGCTTGGAAACTCCACTGGAAATAGCCGCCATTTTGGGAATTGGTCGTGTAGAACCACTGACCTTTTTGAGCGTTTTTCAATCCTGGTCTGCTGTCCTGCTGATGAGCCTGGTTCGTGCCATTATGTTGTTTCTTTAGACAAGAACCTTTGCTCCACATTTATCACCCTTTCGAGGCAAATAACCACATACCGGTGAACTGTTGGAGAACCTACCAAATTACTGGGATAACCCCAAGGTACAGCAGCATCCCATCCAGGGCAGAGTAGTATCTCTTCTAGTTGCTTGATGGTACAAAAACCAAGTTAAAATCTGGTCGGTCGTGCAACTGTGACTCTACCTATTATCTTTTCTCAGAACGCTTCTGGAAACGCTGGACAGTGAGATGAGCAAACCAGATACAGAGGAACATAGGTGAGGCTTGATAATTTAATGTTTATTTGGCATTTTTGTTTGTTTGTTTGTTTTTTTTTTTTACCATATAGCATAAGAGCGGAAAAATTCTATTTGTACGGTAAACCTTTGAACTTGTTTTCCATGAACTTGACAAGGGAAATCTACTTACTGCTCTTTCCCTGTGTTCGTCTTAGCAGTATGCAGGACGTGTGTCACATCATAACCTAGGAAATGACCTTAAGGTTACTCCGGACCTTCGCGGGTGTCCTCCCGTGTCCTCCGGAAAAAAAATTCGTATGCGCGCCGTTTTAAAGGAAAGCACGGCAAACTATATATCGTTGGAAAGCTTAATAAATGTAGATTTCGAAAAAAAATATGAATTGCCAGTTTTTTTAATTCCGCAAAAAAAAATTGCTAAAATGACCGCGAAAATGTCCATGCTTCATTCAATCAAACAAATGAATTAATAGAGTACCAACATTCGGCAGATTTCCGTGAAATTTGGCCTGAACTTTCCTTAGATGTTGTGAAACAAAAGTGTGTCGGGGATTTTTGAAATTTATAATATTTCACCCGTGGCGATCTTCAATGCAATGCCCATCGCGCATTCTTTGCTACTCGAACTTGACAGATTAATTAAAAAATAACCAGTCAGAATATCGAAAAATGCTGACACACTTTTGATTATTGATCCTTTGTGATTAACACTGTGCAGTTATTTTGCCAATGCGCTTGGATTTGATACCCTATTAATTCAATTGAACGACACATGGTCATTTCCGTGATTGTTTGCGATTTTCTTTTGCGGAATTGAAGAAACCGGCAATTTATATTTTTCCGAAATCTACATTTATTAAGCTTTCCAAAGATATATAGTTTGAATTATGTGAAGATCATCGCAGTGAAGATGTTTCAACCTAAGTAATTGTAAAGAAGAAACCTGAAAAAATTCAGGCTTGAACGGGAATCGAACCCATGACCTCTGCGATACCGGTGCGGCGCTCTAACCAACTGAGCTATCAAGCCTACTGGGAGCTGGTCAATTGAGAGTTCGTATTTATCCCGTAGATGGTGAATTAATGAACATTAATATATGAAATTATTAATTTATTTTATTATTATTCATTTATTCACCATCTACGGGATAAATACGAACTCTCAATTGACCAGCTCCCAGGATGGCTTGATAGCTCAGTTGGTTAGAGCGCTGCACCGGTATTGCAGAGGTCATGGGTTCGATTCCCGTTCAAGCCTGAATTTTTTCAGGTTTCTTCTTTTCAACCACTTAGGTTGAAACATCTTCACTGCGATGATCTTCACATAATTCTATCTTTATCCGCAGTTCAAATATATGAATGTCATATATTAATGTTCAGATATATAGTTTGTCGTGTTTTTCTTTAAAGTGGCACGCATACGAATTTTTTCCCCGAGGACATCCGCGAAGGTCCGGAGTAACCTTAAGCGTGCTGCATATCTCGTTAGTGCATCAGACCGCTGTACAGAAGGTCATAGGCTCGACTCTGATCTGTAACTCAGAAGAAGTAACAGAAGAAGGTTTGTGCTTTTGACAAACTGAACACAGTTAACCTGCAGTAAGCCTAAATTCTGTTTTCTTTTTATGTAGCAGTACCGGGGGAGGTGTTCGTATCATGACCCTCTTGGCTTATCTATCATCTCAACCAGCTGTCAAAGTTTCTCTGCTCCAGCTTTTAAAAACCAGGTAGGCATCGCTATAATGCAGGTAGAGATCAGAACGTGAATTCTTCTTCAAATATATGCGCAAAATCATGTTAACAGGTTATGAGAAAATAAGCTTGCCATCTAGAGTAGAAGATGATGCCGCACATCATTCAAATTCTTTCGACTTGCACTGTTGTGAGTCAAATCCCTGCAACCTAATTCCCTCCTTCCCAAATCATCATTTCAGAACTATACTCCCGCAAAAATTTCATGCTATACATTTGGTGACAGTTTTGGCCAAGAAGCAGTTAAAATGTCCCCTCACAGTTTTACTTTACTTTTTTTTTTCACAGTGGAAACGCTAAGAATGACGATCTGCTGTTTCCCAATCTTCTGCCGTCCATGTTGTCATGTCTGAAGGGAGACTCGGAGAATCAGACAGTGTCAAGATCGCAGTATTGTGTTGTGGTATGAAGTTGAGATTGTTACTTTTTTCCTATCTCACTTCCACACAGAAAACTAAATTTGATGATTTGTCTTGTTTTCACGCGACAAACCTTTACAGACGTCAGGTTGTTTTCTCTCAGTTAAGACACATGTCCACACAAAGTAGTCACTACATAACAAGGATTACCATTTGCCATTTTTCCATGGGCAAAAGTTAACTGAAAAAAGTGACTAGTTCAGAAAACAGAGTCTAGTTCTACCGTGGTTTTCATCTAATAGTGGCCACGCGACGTAAGAACAATATGTAGTTAAGTATGAAAGGTTACGTGTTTTGCCCACGAACATTCGAAGTTTGTCAGGCCGTTGTGTAATGTTTAGCACTCAAAGTAAGTTGTTTTTTACGAAAAGTAAGTTATTTGTCAAGAAGATTGAGTGAAACTGTACTTAACGATTGTTAATTAAATTTTTTTTTTGCTCAAATAAATGTGGAAAACGTGCTTGCGAAACAAAGTTTTTTTTTAGTTGATTGTAACGCGCAAGAAATTTCGGGGAACGTGAAGGGAAAACGTGCCATGTTTGATACCTAATTAGGTCATGCTTTTTTCGTGACTTGGCCATGCTCTGATGAAAACGACGGTTTTTCTCTCCAACAGTTTGCCGTTATGTTTATCTGCTGTTGTGTTACGGTCTACACGCACCAGCGGAACCTGTATTTGCTGGCTATCATGAGTTTGCAAACTAAGTTTTTCCATACAAAGGCGCACTTACATCTTACAATTTTACTCCCTGCAGTGGCTTAAGGTCTGGGTTGGTAGTAACTTCATGTTCTTTCTCATTTCAGTCCATCGTGCAGTCGTTGTGTGACCCAACTGTCAGTTTGATACCGTTTGAAACTCCTTTTACTGACCAACATGTAAGTCACTGTTCAATCTCTTACTTTAGCTCAAACGTTTTTTCACAGAACGATGGAACAACGATAACTGCAAACTTTTGACATTTTAGTCTGCATGCACAGCAAACATTTAATGCAATGTGGCCGAGTGGTCAAGGTGCCGCACTTCAAATCCGGAGGTCACGGGTTCAAGTTCTGCTCTGAGCACAAGCTGAAGTTGTTTCAGGGTAAACCCGAGTTCAACTCCTGGGCCACTCTGTAGATAGCCAGCTGTGTTGTCTCCTGTCAGTTGCGAGTTTCAGGATATCCTGTTGAATTTGTACTAACGTAGGGCGACTAAGTGCATATCCATTATGAACACCTCACTTACATTTTATTAGTTGGCGAATACTCTGCCAGACAAGGAGATGTTGGAAGTAATCTGTGCGGCCTTGCTGGAACACATAGGGTCAGAGAGGCAGTCATTCGCCACCATACTGCTTGCTCTGAGAACGCTGTTAACTCTGACAGAACACAACTATGGCGTCTATCACCAGAAAAGGTACGTTAGCGTATTTGTTTTTACGTGTCTCCTTTTTGCCCTTACTGCTATGCATCAAACAAGTCCAGCCGTGCCCATACCCCATTCCCCCCACCCCCTGCGCCCAAGGGAACTCCTAGGCACTCACTTGTTATTGTTGTTATTTTTAATGAAAATTCCCCATGGTGGGGACCAACGAGATTTTGAAATGCCCTCACCTCTTGGCTCATCCACTAAGTTAATTTAGGACAAACTAAGGCACAGAGAGAGGCTTTATCTCAGGCAGTTTTCTTCCACTCTTTCTCTCTATAACCTCGTTAGGGTACATTTCAGAAATTGGCCAGTGGGCGTTGTTGATCAACTCATCACCGTAAAACTAAGCTATGAATCTGTAAGGCCAAAATCGCGAGACCTTCAAATGCCTCCGGGTAGTCTAGTAATTAGCCCCTGGGTCTGACAACATTAACAAATGCTCCACGGTTGTCTTAGGAGGGGACGGGGGCGTGAGGTGGGATGGGCACTGCTGGAATTGACTGTCGCATTAAAATGTTTCCTTAGATTGTATGAAATGTAAATTACTACCATCTTAAAGTGGAAATAGTTTGCAGGGGATGGGCATCAGTTCTCAGACAGTTTTGTTATTTTTTTAGAGCACTGGAGAACAACAGTGAAGTGTTTTATCGACTCCTCAAAAGGCTTTCTTCCTCTTTTGAGTAAGTGGTTCATTTTATTTAAAAAGCACTGCTCTACATAATTGAATAATTGTTATTGGGTTTTAAATGAAAATAGAATGATATGTGTGGAGAGAAGAACTCAGAAAAAAATTCTAAGTTCCAGATGGGATTTGGACCCACGACCTTCCGTACACTAGCTCTAACCTCTGAGCTACTAGGAACTCTAGTAATGAACAGTGGGTTGTCTATGATCTGTGATGCCCTTATGCCCAACAGGGGCGAAGAGGAGTGAATACTGAGGAACCAGAATGAATTTTGGCATTGTTGATCAATCGTTCTTAAAATCACGCTAAAAGACAATTTCGTCAGTTTTGTATGTGTACTGCTACAAATTGAATGTCAAAAGCAGTTCGTGTTTGCTTTCGTTTTGCTTTACTGCATTCTGGTTGGTTTACTAAACTACCGCCATTTTTTGTACCAGTCAGAAGTACACTAGTGTGACTTCCTCGGACACAGTTTCCCCCGCTTAACGCTTATTGTCTGTAATTGCTTGGAATACTGTTTTTGCGCCTTTTGTGATTCTGCCAGAGTAATCTTTACTTCAGTTTTGATTTTACGACATTCATTTGAAAAACGCTCTGTTTACACAGGAATACCATCCCTGGGCCAGATAACCTGTCCACGCTATCAACGACAATTGAGCTGCTTCAGCTGCTGCTACCAGAGGACCCAGCCATACCAGACCAGGATGAGGAAGCTATGGAGGGAGAACCCTTAAAACGGACCACTGAAATCAGCATCAGTGCTGCTCAGATGAGAAGCTTCCTTAAATTTGACAGCTCAGTCGAGGATGGACCGCTTAAAACACTGGAGAAACGACTTGAGGTTTGTGGGTCCGCAGAAGATCCACTCCTGTAATTTCTTTGTGCTTTCTGGAAGTTGTATTGAGCCGATGAAGTCTGAATTTTTCCGGCTTTCTTTCCAGTTGCTTAAATTGTTAGCATCATTCACTCTTAAAATGTTTCATGTCCAGTTCCATGTATAGTTTTGCGCGATGAACTGAAAACAAGTGACCTTACCTCAATTGTAGTTTTAATAAAATAGCGAAATATGAGGTTTTTGTATGGAAAACTAATGAACGGATATATTATAGGACGTAGTAATAGAAGAAGCAAAATAATTTTGACGGTCAGTTTGTGGCTATCTAAAACCTGAGGGGTAAAAACAAAAAACGTACAGTCTGACTTACAGGACAAAAATGCTGTATTTAAAAAATAATCGTAAAAGATGAAATTAAATTCCAATTATATACTGCCGAGAGAAGGAGTTCTTCAATGCGGCTAGATTAGCTGAGAGGAGAGGAACTTAAGTACTGTTATCTCTATCTTTTTTCTTGGTTTAGGAAAGCTGCAAGGAGGACGAGGCATTAGAGCCTCTGTTAGATGCGGTCAGAGTTCTGACAGTCATGCTGAATAAACCAGAAGCTGAAGCTGACAAAGAACCAGGTAAAAGGCTCATGCAAACAGTTTGATAATATAACACGAAAAGGGAGAGTTAAGCGTTGATTTGTGTTGTATTCACAGAGGAAGTCACTGAACCCCAGCTGCCAGCACCGCTACCTCTTCAGACTCTGTTCACCAACAGACTAGCATTTGTTGCGGGTGAAGTTGAGGATGGTAGGGTCAGTCCAACACTGTGGTACTCCACCCCTCCCCCTGATGATATCGATCCTGAAGTTGATCTGGTATGTTTGATTGTTAAATGTACTTGATTTGAGTGTTAAGAAAATGGAGGATGGTATGGTCACTCGGACATTGTGGTACTCCACCCCTGCCCCGGACTATATACATTGATCTTGTTTGTTTGACTGTTAAATGTACTTGCTTTGAATGGTAAGTAACTTGAGGGTGGTAGGGTCAGTCCTACACTGACAGATCGATCCTACGTTTATCTGGTAAGGCGGATTGGTAAATGTACTTGGTATAACTCGCATCATTGCGCAAAGCCCTGAGCATTGAGTTAGTTGGTGTCTTAAAAAGTCATCAAATGAAATTAAAAACTGTTCGTTGTTGTCTTCAATCGGGAGTTCACCGAGTCCATTAGTTTCGTTATGCATCATTATGAAGAAAAAAAAGTGCAGACAACTTCTGTAAAAACTGTCAGTTACACGTGCTTAGCTCGTCATATCCAGATGTTCATTTACATGGTATCTTTAACTGTAATTTGTATCTTAGTTTCCGCGCGAAACTACAATAAATATTAACTAATTTCTGCGTTTAAAATGTTTTCACAGATCAAAAGCAGCCTTGATTCACTGAGAGAAAAGTTCTGTCCGGACTTTGACCTCAAAGCTGAGTTGGAGAAAGGACTGGTACCCTCGCCTCCAGGCTCCCCGACACGTAAAAAGATGCATAGGTATGATACGTCAGCGATACGGCTGCGAGACGTGTTCTGAAGTTGTAAACCTACTCAGTTTTTAACTTGCGTTGTTTGTTTGTTTTCTTTTCAGAACCAAAAGAAAGTATGATCCACTGATATCCGGTCAAGGGAAAAATAAGAAAATGAAAACAGGTTTGTGGCAGGTTTTAATTTTTAACGGCATTACAACAGAATTTGTAAACCAGCTTCATTAAAGGCTTCGTGCCAAGTTGATCTTCCCTGGTACTTTGTTGGATGGTGTTTGCTCCTCTGTTGTGTTTGAGGATTTGCTTCTTTTGTTACTCACATTGCCTCGAGGATTTGCTTTGAAATTGACAGTAGATTCACGCTAACCCGAACAAAAGCAGAATATATTTCATGAAAGCAGGACTACTGTAGATAACTTTACAACAGTGTGCAAGGGAAATTTGTTCATACTTGAATAACCTCAAAGAGCATTTACGTCACACAAAATTGCTACAAAGAAAGAAAAATCTTCAGAAAAAATAACAGCAACGTCATGTATGCATAACAAAGATTGACTGATTTATTCTGTCTTTACAGCTCCTTCAGCGCCTATGCGTGGCGGCGGTGGCGGCCGCGGGATGAGAGGCATGGGTCGAGGACGAGGCAACCCGCGCATGAATGACATGTTTCGATCACGAAAACAGAACACAAGCCGCCCACCTTCCATGCATGTGGACGACTTCATGGCTATGGAGAATGCTAAGACCCAGGACACCCCGCCTATGAGAAGGCCTGGTCCCAAGGTTTGTCATCCTTAGTTGACATTTGTGATATTTCAAATATGTCGTTTCCATTTATTCGTCTTCCACGGATACATTACGAACTCGCATTTTGACCAGCTCTCAGCTGGCTTGATAACTCAATTGACAGAGCATTGCAATGGTAATCGCAGGGTCATGGATTTCAGTCCCATTCAAGCCTGAATTATTTTCAGACTTCTTTTCTGCAACTTTATGTGTTGCATACATAACTGCGGGAGTCCTTCATGTATTAAATCTTTCATCCACGGTTCACGTATATGATATTTCACATATTTCACCTCCATCGCTTCAAATAACCTTGGCTCGATAAATCAAAATTCTAACACGAACCCGACGTTTTCTGAACAATTTTCTATTTTTTGTATTGGACTCGCTTTTGGAAGTAGAGGGATAAAGGAATCCGCTTGAAGAAATCGGATTTTAAATATTGTCCAAGACACCTCAGACTGATAAACAAGTGCTATAACAGCTTTAAGCAAAACAAGACAAATCCGAAATTACAAAGCCAGTTAACAAGCAAGCTAAGTTGATTTTGAAAAGTTTTTTAAGGAGATTATTTTAATAATAACTGGAATCGAGATTGTATCTTGCAGAAGGGTGACTGTACAGGCTATTGAAGAGTAGACCTTTCTTACATGGATAAAAACATGTGCATGTTTTTCTTTGCAGGGTCCTCCCCCAGGGCGGTCGATGGACCATAGTCCAGGGGGGTTCATGGGGAACCAGGGCCGTTGGACAGGTATGCCTGGAGGACCACTTCGAAAAGGTGACATGCGAAATTTCTATCTGCAAAAGTGTGCTTTAATAATAATTGAGTCGAACGAAGTACTAATTCTCTTTGCTTGCTTGCTTGTTTGTTTGTTTTTTTCCTCTTAATTTTTTAAGGTCCCGGTATGGAGAACCAAGGGATGCGCGGAGCTGGGCCCGACTGGGGTAATCCTCGTCAGCACCCCATGGGAGCGTTCCCAGGACAAAGAAACTTTCAGAGAGGGTAACACTTTTGCGCATAACACGAGCCAAAGCTCGTATCACTAGTTCATTAAATGCTTTAAGAACGTTGAACGTGAAGTAGCGTGCATGGTAGGCGCTGTAAGGGGAGCGGGAGACGGGGGAATTAGGAAGCACGAGACGCAAGCGCGGAACTTGGGTGAACTGCGCTCGCGGTTCCCCGGTTCCCCTTTCCCTCCGATATTGGCGCCTGTCACACAGGCTAGGAGTACAACAAGACAGAGTGAACTGAAATCAATTCTGAGCGTGTGTACTCGGCAAAAGCACGTGCAAGGGTTGATGTAAGCGCATGTGGGTTGACAGTCAAGTAAAAAGCGGCACTTAAAACTCTCGTCGTTTCTTGTGAAAAATTGAGCAGATGCATAGCTCCTGTGGTCGTACGAGAATTCAGAGAGAGTTTGAATTCTTTGATTCCTAATTAAATCTTGTTCTAATTTGAATACGGTGTTTTAGACTGTTAGCAGATTTTCTAGGTAGTGAAGCGTGTGTCTAACCATGCGAGCGAGCCGGCGCGACGTGCGAGGTTTGAAATGAGCGAAATAGCTCATCGCGTAGAATCACGCGTCGCTTATTTCCCTTTCGTAAACGGTCCATGCCATCATTGGTAACCAAGCCTTTGGTAATGTTTTATGCCATTTCTTTCCTAGTTTATGCCTGGATTAGGACGAAATGCAATCAAAATCAGGCCTAAATAAAACGATTAGGCTAGACCTAAGTTAGATTCACGCTTAGGTTAGGGATAGAGATAGGGTCACCTGTTATAGGTGTATCATTTAAGAAAAGCAAACAATATAAATGTCACTAAAATGACATCGACCGTTTACGAAAGGGAAATTTGCTGCCGGCTGCGACACAACAATCAGGAGAATACAATGAAGAGAATAACCTGAAAACGCAAACAGTGGTCACTCGCTGGCAGAGAAGAGTACTCCTTCGCTTACTCGCGCGTTAAGCTCACCATCTCGACCATTTAGAAACGGATTGCAGTCTACCGGTGTTTATATAACTCAAATAACGTGGACGATTTGGATAGGTATAAGAAGGCATGTCTTTTTTTTTTTCTTTTCAGACCTGACTGGGGCTCTCAGACTCCTCAACCTTACAGAGGTAAAATCTCTTCCTGTTTGTAGTACTTGGTTTTGTTCACATACACTCTTTGATAAAGTCACGCTTGTGTTTAAGTAGGAACTGACCCTCGCGGAAGGGGTGAAGATTCTGTTAAGAAAAACAAGGGAGTTTTTGCTTTACTCGAACAGGCAGGATTAAGTTTCCTTTGAGAGTTTTTTTGGTTTACTCGGAAAAGAGCAGATCTACATCCTTGGTTTACTCGGAACAGGTAGTATTACTTTTCTGTGTTTTCGTGGAATTGCGTTCTTTTGAGAACTGATCTTCCATCTGTTCTGTTGTTCAGATTCCAAACCGGCAAATAACAGCTACAAGAATAGTCTCGCGAAAGATTGCACTCTGTATGTAGTTTGATTAACCCTTTGAGTCCTAAGAGGGACCAACGTCAAATTTCTCCTCACAATATCAATATAAAATCAAAAGAACAGGTTATGAGAATGAATAAAATGAGGAGAATTTGTCTTTTCATACTGAGACTTACAGGGTTAATTCGGTTTGCAGGTGGTGGTGGAGGTGGAATGAGAGAGAACTACAATCGACCACAGCTACGAGGATACTGGGACGCGCCTAAATCAAAAGACGACTCGAGGTACGCAACTTTCTGTTTGTTGTTCTGTTTTGATTGGTGGTCTTTAACACCTGCAGTTTCATTCTCGAAAGTAAATTAGGCAGTGGTCATAGTTGTTTTTCATGTACAGGTTTCAGTAAAGTTCGTTTATACAACCACTAGTGGGCCATAAAAATCGTTGACTCACAGGGTTCGGTCAATTTACCAAAGACTAGTTAAAATCTCAGGTTTCGGCTTCAGAAAACTCTTTCGTATTGGTTTGAAGTCAACATATAAATGAAGACTGCTTAACTCAAGATATATTACAACATGCATTTACACTACTTCCTAGCATGCTGAAGTTTGAAAGCCCTCTGAACTGGCTTAAATCCTGTTCACTCGGCTTTTAATGTTCATGACAATACGGCCTGTGCAAATTTATTTTGGCTAGTAAAACCTGAAAGATCACTATCCGTCAGCTGCCGCGTCCCCAGGGGTCTCTCCTTATTATATGATGGTGCGCGTGGCGTTGTGGGATAGGTGCACGTTTCGCATCCTTCCCACGACGCCCCGGGCTCCCTGTTTGCCAGCGCTAAACCGGCGCCTGGGAACGAGGCAGATCTGCCAGGTTAGTAAGTTGAAAAGTGGTGGTATTAACACATTGCGCCGATTAACGAGTTTGTTAATAAAGAAATGAAACATGGTCATTTTTGTGGGCCATAAATAAATGACCATAATAACTACGAGTTGTTCGTGTTGACGCGGTAGATTCGGTTTCCCTGTACTTTATACCCTGCAATTCGAGGCCCTTATTTGGACAACTGGAACTGTTTTGGTTATCAACTTTAAGCCATCTGTTCCCTTCTAGGCTCATGCCACCGCCTAATGTTGGAGGATACCGACCAGGGACAGGGCGAGGTTACCCAGGCAGGCACATGAGGTCATTCACGCGATAGTCAGTTCCGCTTTCTGATTGGTCCACTGGCACTGACTGAGCAACCAAGCTCTTTTCGTTGACATTTGAAGTGAAGTTACCAGGCGCAAAGCTTCTTGGGAAAAGAGCACAAAGGAGAACTGTTGTGTACCGACGTGGTTCATTTAATTCAGCAATGACTTATATTACAAAGAAACTGTGTATTGTTGGATTAAATAGTGTAATCAAACTATTAAGACGGAATCCATTAGGAAATTGAGTAATTTTAATTTTCAGTGGACAATAATCTTGTACCAGAATAATTTAAAGCATACCGCATTCTTTTTTACATTTTTTGAGGGCTATGGATGTAATTTGTTATGTGTAATAACCCCAAAGACAATTTGTTATGGGAGCCCGAGAAAATAAATTTCAGATTTCACAAAATGAAATCTTACCCATAAAAATTTACCGCTTTTACCCGTGTTTACACAATTCCTGTGAAATTTGAAATTTAATTTCACGGGCTCTCATGAGAAATTGTCTTTGGTGTTATTACAGATAACTAATTACGTCTATAGCTCTTGAAAAGTGTAAAAAAGAATGCGATATACTTTAAATTATTCTGGTACAAGATTTTTGTCCACTGATTACTCAATTTCCTGATGGATTCCGTCTTAAAATATTTGTATTGATACAATCCCCGGCCAAAAAGTTCCAGTTTTATACTAACACGTAAATATGAAAATTAAATTAAAATGGAAATTTCCAAACGTGGAAGAAGTGTCTATATCTACTGTTTGAGCATTATTTAATTCAGTTTGTAACCACAAAACGCTGTTTGACGAAGTCTAACATAGACCGTGGTTTAAGGCTATAAATAAACCCCTACATCTGCTTGCAAGTGAGTTATTTGAAAGAGACAAATGTTCTTGCAGTCTGTGCTAAATGTCTGCTTGATATTTAATACGGTAAAGAAAGTTTCCATAGTCGGGTTAGCCGTATTGAAAACGATTTAGACCGCAGTTTTACCTTGAGTGTTTAGCCACGTCTAAGCAGTGCTTGAATAGTCGGGCCTTGGCGTTTTGTCAATGACACTACTGCTAACAATTTTATGTCCATTTAAAAATGGGCCCTTGTGCAGTTGGACGTGAACTTAACAGTATGCAGGCGAAATAAGAAATTTAACTTGGGGTTTTGTCACGTATGAACCTTTTACGTATTCCATCTCCTTAACGACCAAAACTTAAAGGTCTCATTTCAATTAGATAGTCAACATAAACCAAGACGGTGGATTAACGCGAACGTCACTAAACAAGGCGGCAATACGGCCATTTGTAGGAGAAAAAAACAAGTCGTTCCTAAAAAGGACGCGAAATGCTCGTATAAATAACTTTGGGTGTCTTGTCCAAGTCGCCCATTAACAGCTTTTCGTGGCTTTTGAAAGTCGCGTCTTGTATAAGAGTATTAAAATCTGAGAACAGTACGTAACAGTGCTCCAAGGTGTTCTTTGTTCAGTGATGTCGAGACGCGACTTTTGATTAGAAATCCACTTGTACGAGCACTAGTCGCAGAAGTGGATCAGTTTGCGTCTTATGTTAGGCGCGCTTTATGTAAGACAACGTATTTTCTCTCGTAAAAATGGCGATCGTGTCGAAGAGTACACGTGAGTGATCAAGAGTAACCGCGAGTGACCATGAGTGACAAAGTATTTCGCTGACGTGATTACTTCTGCTATTTTACAACTCGTGTCCTTTTTAGTTCGAGCACGGTGAAGTTGACACGTCGGGAGTTCGTCGCCAGGAATCTAACACTGCTCTGTTGAGGGATGACTCCTCGCTTTGAGAACGAGGAAGAACCGGGCCTTGATCCGTGCTCACGGGACTCGGGCACCAGCTGCGGGGCTTAGTCCCGCGGGAGCATCGGATGTGACTAAGGATTGCGTCTTCCCCAGTGGGAGATGAACAACTGAGGTTAACCTGAAAGAGCGAAAGCATTGCATTTCGTCACCTCCTAGAAACTGAAATAACAATTGAGATTCGTTAAGGACAACGTTAAGAACGGGAAGCTGTTAGCCGGTCTTTTACAGCCGTCTGATATAGCTGTTAGCCCGTCTGTTTTAGCCGTCTGTTATAGCTGTTAGCCGGTCTGTTATAGCCGTGTGTTAGCCCATCTGTTGTAACCGTCTGTTATGGCTGTTAGCCCGTCTGGAATAGCCGAAACAACACGTAACAAACGTAACTTCTATCTGTGAGCATTATAGCTTGCGTGAGACGGTCAAGTTTGTCAAATTTGCGCGACCGTTATAAGAGATGCGCACCAGGGTAAAATTGAAAAAAAAAAAACAAAAAAAAACAGGATAACTCAAAGAAAGAAAATTCTCTGGGAACAGGGTAGTGCGGAGGCGATAGAAAATAAATCAGTCTCGCAGGCAACATGTCTTTAAAATGTCCTGTGCATTATCACGAGAGTAGGAATCCGTGGAACTGTCCGTCAATAGTTCATGGCTACTGACCAATCATGACGCTGTGTTCGTAATTTTTTATTTTGTTTTGTTTTGTTTTGCTTTGTTTTTTTTTTTTTTTGTAGTAACTACAAGGCATGATTAATGTGAAACATGTTTAAAACTGTGCACACAGAAATGCTGATTGCTTAACGAGGCTGGCAATAGATCTAAGGGTGTCATCATATAAAAGAAACATTCATGCGAGGAATTGTGCCCCACGCCAAGTATAAACTGATTTTGTCAGAAAGCCAGGTTATTTTTCCTCGGACAAACTAGCTTGTGCTGTTTTCAGACATACTCCTCAATCTGTACAGGTAGGTCTTCCACTTTATATTCCCCTTGCTTTCTTGGGCTTTTAATTTATGAGGAGGGGAATCACTTACTTATTTCGCACTCTAATAGCCTGTGAAGAGGCTCCGGCAGAGGATAGGCCGCGAGCAGAGCGAGGAGAGACTGTCCTATTTCAGAGGTGATAAAGGACTTCTGACGAGATATTCTACCGAAACGGACCGTACAAGGAACGGCCTGGATGAAGTTGTTCTTTAAATACGCAAACTAAGAAACGGAAAGCAAAAGACGCGTTCGAGTTCACAGGAGGAAAATTTTGGTTCATATTTTTCATTAAGCGCAAAATTTAAATTGATTTACTACTGCTTACGGCTAATAAAAATTGCCGGCCAAGATGAAAGGTTGAAATTACACAATGTGGAAGACAAATATTTTGCTGAAGGGAAAAGTATAATAATAGAATTGTTATGCTGGCGTCTGTACGAACTTAAAACTTTTGTCGTGGCTGTGAAAATATCTGATCTTGATTTGAAAAGTATTTAACACGATTTGCAAAACTTTAACACTCCGGCATGTATAAAGAAAACCCCACTAATTAAAACAAATGCATCGAATGAAACGCGCGCTATCTAAGTTTTAAGAGTTCCTCCTAATGAATGGATTAGTGAGGAGTAGTCTCGCTTCCTTTATAATAATGCATCGAATTTCCCGTTATGGTTCATGTTCTTCTGGTACGTTCTTGTGAGCGACGCCCAGGGGCGACACGTCAATACCTTTATTATTCGCGGGTTTTAAAATTCAATAAATCGTAAAAAATTGGCCAGTATTTGATGAGTCACCTTCAAACATGGTGAAAAGTGCAAAGCTTCTAATGCAAAAAAGCCATAATCGAAAGCAAGTCCTAATTGGCTAAAGGCGGGGCAAATTGCTAAACTACATCTCTGTTATATGGCAATCGATTATCGCTTTTACGTGTTCTCCTTTGCCTTTATTTCGCGTGTTTATTTTAGCGATTCTTCAACTATGCTCGAAAATAAGGCAAACCCAGTGAAATAAGGGTATAAGAAAATGTGACCAAAAGATAAACTTCATTGCTATTGAAATCTTCCCGGAATCTTGTCTGTAAGATCTCTGTAAGTGAGCATTTATATAAGTGGCATGAGACTAAAATAGCCAGTAATCATGGGCTTACTGATACGGGTTTCTTAGAAACCATCTAGTTGCTAGGCGAAGTTTAGAATTTTGGTCTTAACAGGTGGGTCTTTATCTTAAATATATTCACTTATTTTCTTAGGGTTTGAGTTTATAAAGCGTCTTTAAGAACACTCTAGCTAGATCCTTCCTTTTCTACTTTGGTCAGCTACACTGGGAGACAAAAATTGTTGAGATATATGAGGAGATTCATTATGTTAGATACAAATACCGGTGAAAATACTCTTTGAAATGAACGAGTCGCAACACTTTAGTGGCTCAGCCACTTGAAGCGTGTTTGTCGTGAAAAAGTGTGTGTGATTATATAAGGGAGATGAAAAACATCGAAGGTTGTTAATCTGTACAGAAGTGCTTGATTTCCTATGGGAGACGCAAAATGACTGTTAACTTTTGCGCGGAAGTGTTTGTGGCTTCTTAAGAAGGTTGCATACCAGGGGAAGCGTTTTCCACATGAAACAGAACGTGGAGATGATAAAGTCGCGTTGTATGATAGAAAGAAACCTTATACAAAGCTTATTCCTTCCATGGCTTTTAATGGAAAAGAATCGATTTTTGGTTATGGACCGGCCGGGTTGGTTGAAACGCACAACCCTACAACTGAATAAAATAGCCTTGCTGGCATATAAGAACAATTAAATTCAGATGCTGGCAAAAACGACGATCACTCAGTTTTCCTGGCTGGCATTTGAGAAGAGCCACATTTATGCAGATGCTGGTATAGGAGCCAGGTTTTAGGATTAGAATCGTTTTTTATACAAATCCGAAATCCTTAAACTTATCCGAACTTTAAGTCTCGCTGTGTTGTGCGTAAGAGAGAATGTTTGCAAAGTTTGGAGGCATAAAAAGAAAACGCCCGTTGACCATAGGTAGCTATTAAAACGCCAGGTACTGGTAGGATTGAGCGATGAGAAGACCAGACGATGAGAAAGAACTGGCGTTACTCCACAGGCAGCCCAAGCTAAGGTTGAAAGCTGCGCATAAATTAGACTGTTTTTTCCACACTATGCATAATAATGACATCGGCAACATTTAAGAGTTTGTATGGAAATGATACAAAACGTCTCAAATTGCCACAAATCAGAAAGAAGTCGAAATAAAAAAGATTTGTCTTATTTCATTGTTTTATTGGTCATTATTGAAGCTTTTTGGGCGAGAAATTGAGGTTTATATTTTTCATCAGTTACTGAACGTTTAGAATTAATTAAAGGCAGGAAACAGTTTCACACTGCACCTCACTTGAGGTTCGATAAATTCCATCACAATAAACGAATCGCCATACAACTTCAAAGGTGTATTCTTGGGTCTTGCGCATACCTCTGTTCTTTCTCATGGGTTCCAGATTCTGTTTTAAGCCGTGGAAGTCTATGCGCAGCTCTCAACCTTAGCTTGGGCTGCCTGTGGTTACTCCGTGATAGCAGTCATTTTCACTTTTCGCGACAACTTCACACTCTTCTCGCGACTTCGCGCGCTTATCACGGCTTCAACGCGCGAGGTAGTCTCGCGCGATGAATACTTGATGAACCACCTACTTCCCAGAGCTAGAATTAACCCTTTTAACAAGTCGCAGTATCAACGTGAGTATTCTCCTCACTGTTTTCTATACATAATACATATGATACTCTTTGGGAGAATTTGCTGTAACGTCAAGACCATTTCATCGTTGTGACCATTCCCTTTATTCTCCCGATTTGTATGTTTGAACAAGTAGTGATATTGTAAGGAGAAATTAGATGCTTGTCACTATATTGCGAGTTATAGAGTTGAAGAATAAACCTCGAGTATGTTGCTGAAGAGGCTTACTTGTTATAAGACGACCTTTGTCTCACAACACGGGGCGATCACGAGTTTTAAAAGCATAATAAGAAAAGTTGAAAGCATAGCTCAAATATTTCAAATTTACTCCCTTTAAAAAAAAGTGTCACGATCTATCTTTCCTTTGAAAAATTAATTTCAAAAATCAAAAACTCCGCTAATTCTTTGTAATTGACTCTAATGAAGCAAATATTCCGCCAACAAAAAGCAAGGGTTATAATTCCCTCTCAATAATAAGCGACTGATACGAAAGTATTTCTAGAACGCAACTTATTTCTCAAGTATTTATAATCGCGACAAAGGTATCTTAAAATTTGATCGCTGTAATCGTAGCTACAATCGAGATAATGGATTATAATCCAAATAATCCAGATGATTTACGTCATTTAGTCATTTGCTGCAATAACACTCCCATGCGTGACCGCGCGTGATTAACGCGAGCTTTCGTGGCCGCTTGCTAGCGGGAAAAAAGATAGAAAATCCTTTGCACAGTTGCGTCAGGGATAAATTTTCAGTCCGCTTAAATATTACAGCTCCCATCTGAAATTCCTTCCTTTATTTGAAGATTAAGCAAGCTTGGTTAGTGATCTGGTGCAATGTTACTGCGCTCTGGTGAAGGCGCCCGGAAGTAAAATTATTCCAAACAATAGATACTTCGATGAAAGGCTCTTTACCTCACTTAATCTAAACACGAAAAGAATATTACGTACATTCCATTCTTTACATTTTTCATTAATAAGAAAAAGTTTTTTAAAAAAAGACAGACGAAAGCCACAAAGTAAAGCCAAGCGGTTGCATGACCCAACACCGGAAGTAGAATGAGTCAAAACAATGGAAAAGTGTGAGTGATCAAGATTTTCATGCAAGATATTTTTAAAGCAAAACACAAGAAATATTTTACCTGATCGTTCAAACAGTGAAGGGTGTCTTTCCTCACGTACAAATATCGCTTGTTGCAGCTACTGCAATATCTTTCGGCTATCTCGTCTTGGTATTTCAAACTTCTCAGCCATTCAAGTATCTCCTTCCTCTCGGGATCCTCGCTCTGTAGCTCTTCTCTTTTCTGCGCCTTGAGTGATTTGATTTCACGAAGAAGCTCGGTAACTTGCGAGTTTAAATCCTCGATTTGATTTTGCAGCGTAGCTTCCTTGTAGACCATGTGAACGCGGTGTGAATCTAGCCGAGACTCCATCTCTTGTTTGAGTTCGCGAATTCTCGCTTCATTTTCTCGCTTATTTTTTGTCATCGCTTTACGCAGCTCTGCTACGCAGTTATGTTCCGATTCCTTGCTTTTGCTCACTTTCAATCCACAGCCTTTAACACATTCGGCGGTTTGGAACTTGCAGGCTTTTAAATGTGCTTCAAGCTCGCGTCTTGTAAGTTCCTCCTTGCAGCCATCATTGGAACACGAAACCAACACAAAACCGCACTCCTCCTTTAAATGCGTTTTTAGCACGTCCAGCCGAACCAGAGCTTTACAGCCGCGGGATTCATTATCGCAGCGTATTTTTAACGCGTCTAAATCGTTTCTCATGTACCTGAAAATCGGCTTCAAGTCGCTCGGCCACAGCGGTAGGCGATCTTCCGGGCAAGTATTGTAGTGCGTGAGCCACGCGTAAATACAAGACGAACAGAAAGCGTGTTCGCACGGCGCCTGTAGAGGGTCTTCCAAAACATCGCGGCAAATTGAACACAAGAGACCTTCGTTTACTTTCCCTGAAAATCTTTCGATGTCGAACCCCATTGTTCCCTCCTTTCGTGTTCAAAGCAGGATCACTCTTTCTTGTTTGTTAATTGTACCCTCTTTGAAAAGTGACCTTTCGTTTTGAGACGCTATCGAAGTTGGGCCAATATTCGGATTAGCCAGTCACGGATTATCCTTGATCAAGTTCGATTCTTGTTTTGCTTTGATGGCAATAAAATTCTTGAGGTGGAAGATAGGAACAGGTCACCGTTTGCAGCGAAATGATGTGTATAAATAAATAGCGACGCGCTGTTAACGTGACTTGTCAAGAACAGCGAGGCGTTAATCACATAAAAACATCTTCAATTCACACAACTCTGCATCGCGCGTCTTTAAGTGATTTTCAGTCACAAATTTCCTCTTCGCAGTTTCTTGTCCTATATTTTCGCTATGAAGATAAAATCTTTATAGCCTTTGCCAGGATTTGAGAAGTCTTGTGTTGAATTCGCTCGTTAAAACTAGAGCTATTCCACGCGTGATATTGGACGAAGTCTCGCTTTAATTCACGCAGATGTGATCCGCGTCAAGTGAAATCAAACCGGCTTATGACACGACATGTGTCGGCTATGCGGGATATTTATGAAAACCTTGCTGTGTACTTATCGGCTTGATGGATCTTATACGGTCCACAAGTCTTCAAGTAGCTGTATGGACCTCCTCTAAAAATGGATTCCTCCTTGCAAATATTTTCATTTCAAACAAGCGCGTGTTAAATCAGTCTTCGCAGTTTGCTTTACAATAAGGCCTATTCTCAACCAGCTGCCTCTAGAACTCTTTCCATATGAAGGCTCATTTCGACCCTGGGATAAACATACATTAAGTCTGCTCAAACATATAAACAAAATGTGTTGGTGTATTTACATATTTCATTCAAGTTAATTGCTTTAGGGGTCAAATATTTGCTTATTACTTATGGACCCTTTTCATTTCTCTAGTGTTTTAAAACTTTGGATCAAGTTTCCATCTCGTTTTGAGGATATTTTAAAATCCTGTCTAGCTGAACGCTTAAAATGCTCAAGTTTTTGGATAAAAATATACACGTTTTGTTATCTGTCTTTTTGTTCGTCTTAGTGAAAGGTTGATTATAAAGCGTTTTTAGTCGACCCAAACAAAAGAACCGCTTGAGCAACATAATTTATTATTTCTGATAGTTTTTGATGATACAAAAACCCCGCTAGCTATAAAAGGACGCTATTATTTCAAATGTTGTACGCTACGGGGTGTTCAGTACAAAACAAACCTCAAATATTTCCCTTAAAAATGTGTATTTTGTAGACCCCCTTTGGCACGCTTTTTAGCACGAGGATGAAAACTTTGTTACACCACCGTGTTAAGGTACGAAAATTAATTCAACAGCTACTTTACTACTTCGTCAGCTAGCTTATTAAATTCAGCTCCTATTTAAAAGAACCAAATTCTTTAAATTGTCCATCTAATTAGCAACAGCGAAAAGAAAACAACCCCGAGCTTGGCTGCGGTTTCGGGTGGTCTTTTAAGACTTTTAATCTGTGTAAACAAATTTGAAGTTTATAGATTTAGAGTCTGCTGAGCTTAGCAAACAAAGAAAAAAGCTTGATTGAAACATCGTTGATGTTCCCCAAGAGAATGTCAAGTAAAATAGATTTGGCCAGAAAACATTGAAATCCTTGTCTGGTGGCGGGATCAAAAACAGGGAAACATTGTCAGTGGGAAGGGAATTGAAAAATCCTTTATTTTAAGACTATGCATAAACAAACAGCAGGCTTAAATCATTGTTAAAATTTTATAAGCTAGACATTTCTGTCAATCCTCGCACAAAGGTGTAATTCCATCTACGATAAACTGTGCCGCTGGCTGGTTTGTTTAAATTTTCAAACTCGGCTCGTTGAATTTCAAGCTTTCTGATTGGTTCACCGCATCCAGGTTATCAGCCAATAACCCAGCTTTTCCCTTATAAGGAATTTGTATGTCGTGTCAAGTTCCGCAGCGAACAAAAGTTTTTGGCCGCAAAGGAGACGCTTTGGTCCAAAAAATATGGCAAAAATCAGTTTAGCAAAAATACTGAAGTTGAGAATTTAATGGCACAATGATTCCATTCGCGCTTGTTGGAAAGAAGGCGATTATAAGCAACCCGTCGCCTCGATGGAATACACATCCAACGCACTCATGGAGCAATTGTTAAATACTCTTTCCTCAGCGTAAAATAGTACAGTGCAAATTTTTACAAACTGCGCCCTTTCCCGTAAGCGTGCCTGGGTCTTTGCTCGGTGCGCCCCAGACCTTACGAGGACTATGAGAAGACTAAAAGCCAGAGAGGGGGTTCTACAATCTTGGAGAGGACTAGTAAAGGCAAACGAAAATTGTAGGTATTTCTCGATTTCCCTACACGAAAGCACGGACTGGATGGCAGAAAAGCTTTCCCTCCCCACGCCCAACCCACCCCCTCCGCTAAATCAATGTATGTTGTTTGGAAGGACTGAAGGTACTGATCAGGCGTTTTGGGGCAGTAAAGCAACATTTTGATATTGAAAGAGGGGGGATTGAAGAATTGTTCATGTCTTCCGAGGCGCCTCAACAGTCTTGTGTCTTGTCCAAGAGCGTAGGTACTAGGCTGAACGTACAAAGCACAAATTAAAATAGCAGTGTGAAGTACCTGACTTCACACTGACGGTGGTAATGACATTGTAGGGAGAAAAAAGATCACGATTTTTCTTCAGAAAGAGCTAAGCTTATGGATTTTTCTGAGTGTGATTTGAGAAAAAAAAAACAGATTTTGATGGTTCTTCTTGTAAACGGAACATATGGATACCGAAGGTGTGCTGTCAGGAGAAAAGAGCTGCTGATCGGTCTTGGAAAAGAACATGTGCTGTTCTCAAGTAAACTGTGCGTAAACTACGGTTTGTACTCACTCTCGCTTCAGAACTCCACAAGGTTTCTCAACATGTACAGCCGGTGTGCAAAATGAAATGTAAGTTTTAATTTTGGGACGGGAATATAATGGCTCATATAGCGATATGGGGTACGCCAAATGACTGAAGCCGTTTCTTTTTATTTCTGTGCAACCTCGTTCCCAGGACTTTTCCCCTTTTTTGGGAACGAGGTTGGTTTCTGTGCGGAAGGAGAGGTGATAGGGAATTTGAGTGCGAAGTTCCATTAAGGCCTCAAGGAGAATTATAGCCTAATTAGATAAAGGCCGTTAAAGCAACTGAAAATTCGGCAGTTGGTAGCTGAGTGAGTGGGCTTTCTGGGGAAAAATGTGAGTGAGTGGGTTTTCTGGAGAAAAATGTTGAGTAGAATAGATCGATCAAGTCGAATTATTTGTTGGATGTTTTCTGGCATGTCTAGTTCTTATCCTTAAAAAAACGTTATCATAGAACTCAGTTCTGTTAGTTATTTTACGTTCTATGTTTTTTTTATCAAGGTTTGTCTAGAGTCATAAAAGCTGCACATTTTTTCAATTTTGCGTTCAACAAAATTTTCGAAGAATTTTAATCTGACCTCAAATTTATGCGAGGCCCCGCCTTTTTCACTCAAAACTGTCTCTTTTACCCGTCTCGTCTCAGTCTGGAATAAATAAATTAATAACAAGATTAATTTGCAATTGACCAAGATTCTTAAAATATTAAACAAAGAAACTGCTTCTTCAGGCGCTAAAGAGAAGAATTTGCATTTCTTCACAATAACACTGCATTTGATTTCACCTATCGTTGTGACACATGAACGGCTGTTGCTGACAGGAGTTTTGGGTAAGTTGGAAATGTTTCTACTGTCGTTGTCGGAAGAAAGAGCTCTGAGACGACGTTTCTATCTAACAATAAGTCTGCTTTGCCAAGTTTTCTATACTCCAAGTTTTTCTATATTCCACAAGGCGCAGTTGACTGGTTCACTATTTCCTGCTGGTAGAAGTCACTTTCATCGGAGCTCAGCGAACGGTAAATTAATTGTACCGTTAGGCCTCAACAAAAAGGACCTCTGGAAGGGGGGGGGGAGGTTGACTTAGATCGCTCATAGAGATAACATGGACACGCAGTGTTATTGCCGTTTGGTAGACAACTAAGTGATTAAGGGAAAAAAGCGACCATATTTTCAAATACGACTTAAAAGTGGCATTTACAACAAACAACAAGAAATTAAAGAAGAATAAGAAAAAAAAAAAAAGAAAAAAATTATGTATTAATTTTGAATAGTAAAATTCACAACCCTATTTTAGGCTAAACAACTGAAAATTCCTACCCTACGAACAGGTTTCCCGGAGCGAGGTTGGTCGGCGGGGTAACGAAATATTAAAATTTTTCCCAAACGATCGAGCGCGCCCCGGGAAAGCTGGTTCGCAGACTAAAACACACATACACATCTGGCACTTATCAGACGGGTCACTACGGTCAGATTATGTTCAGTTGAAGGCTTAAATTGCTTCAGATGTTTGCATCAGTTTTAAATCGAAATATCAGTGCCTATAATATCTCACGTTATTAAATATTCAACCTCGCTCATTGAATTTCTAGCTTTCTTATTGGTTCAGCGCACACATGTTATCACCAAATAACCCCGCTTTTTGCCTTAGAAGGAAATTGGAGGCCATGTCAAAGTCACGGCGCTCAAAAGTTTTCGCCGTGAAGCAAACATTTTGTTCAAAAATATGGCCTCAGCAACGATTATTCTTAAGTTGAGAATTGAATAAAACAATTATTCACTCGCGTTTGTTGGATATGAGGCGGTTATCACGTCTTATCCAACGCGCGCTTGTGGAATATTAAATTGTTAATTAAAATTGTGATGAAAAAGAAGAGTTAATTTTCAGTCTTAAGAGAAATACCACCTGGTATCGATTTTGTTTTCATAGGGATAAAAATAACGTTTTAGTACGAAAAAAGTCCACTAGGATTCTAGGAAAGACAACATCAGTTCCTAACTTCAGGGAATAGGTTTTCGTTCCGTGAATTTTCTGCTTTACTGTTAGAAGACCGTGTTAACATTAAAAGACGTGTTACATCGATATCGGCAAAAAGGAAAACGATACCTATAATAGCTCCCCCAACCCTTCCGCGATCCCTTGAAAAAGCGCACTGCAGTCACCTTAATCTTGCTCTTAATCTTGCCTCCCTTGAAAAAACGCACTTCAGTCACCTTAACTGACTTGTTTTTCATTGTCTTCATTCAGTTGGAATTGCGCAATTGAGATAAGGACAATTTACGTAGTCATATTTCGTAGAAAAAAAGCCGCCACTTAAAATCAATAAACGTCAACTTTTTCACAATTACTATTGCTTTTACCTTTGCTGACTATATGGGGTCAAATTCTGAGTCACTATGAGGTTACAGCGTGAATCTTTTGATCTGAAGGAATATTAAAGTTAGACCAGCTAATTGAAATGTAGGTTACCAAGAAAGCAGCACTTTTCTGTTTCTGTGCAGTTAAGGGTTTATTCTTTCGATTTTGAGATTGTTCTCGGCGCTTCTTTTAGTAACGAATAGACGCGTGAGATAATTAATCGAAGTGTCACATTTGCAGCTGATTCTCGTAAAAATAACATTGTTTAAAAAAGAAATGTCAAAGTATACCAAATTAAAGGAATAATTTAGCTCAAATCTCTCTTCGTCTAAAGCATGTGATATTCGTGAAAGCTATCACGTCCCTGCGTGCTAATTACGACCACAATCAGTGGCATGCGCTTACTTTGGTTTCACCTAGTTGCGGTTTAACCATTTTTACGTTGAGGGATTTTGCTATACAGGTAAGTACAAGGTGTTTTTGAAATACTGTTTTTCTTTGAATGCATCGTTCCAAACTTCTGAGGTAAAGATAAGCTAACACTTCGAGTGCGAATTCACTGAGACATCTGGTGTCGGATAGTCGGGAATTAAGTTGACTGACAACGATAGGGGAGAGCTACATGACATCTTCATCCTTTTTCCTTCGTCTCTTTTATGCATTGGGCCGAGGGGCATGGATAAAGGAAGCATTTTATCATGTGTAGTCAGTAATCCCTCAACGGAGGGGCTTAAATTATGACTGATCCAGACGGTAACGTATTAGAAGTGACTTGGTCTAATAACCGAGAATATGTTCTTATCAAGCATGACAAGCAAAAAACGTTTTAACCACTAACATATTTTTTCAAACACCTAACGCACGCACACACAATGAATTAATTTTCGCTCTGAAAACTTATCAAGATTAGGGAGGGGGTAAGGAGGTAAAATTTTGCGGAATATGAAGAGCAAGCCTGAGTCCCTCGATGCGACTGAGCACGAACAACGCGCAGAAGCATAAGAATTCATACAAACTCAGTGAAACCCAAAGGCAAACAAAAGGGTTAAAAAGTACGTTATATTTCTCGCTGTTTCTCAAGCAACCTTGTACTTGCCTCACTAGCTACAAAAAACCGGGCGTACCAGTAAATGACAATCAAATTTTACTAAAAATTGGAAAACGTAAATTGGACAACACTTTTTAGCGCATACAGACTTCCTCTATAAGGTGAGTTGCCGGATGAAAAATGTTTCAAATTAAACACGTGCGTTAATTTCCTTGACGATTTCCATATTTACTCGAATAAACGCCCCTTTTCTTTTAAACTCCTCCTTCAAATTCCTCATTGAGCGCTTGAAAATATGAGCTAATTCACCTGGTGTTTACGGGATTGGAATGTTTACTCATGCAGACCATGCACTCCGGTATTTTAAACAATTTCTGCCTGTTGACTTGCTTTCCGTAATTGATATTAGATTAACCCCTCCCAAAAGCACGGCTCGTGATGGGGTTTGCCCCTCCCAGAAAGGAAATCAGAAATCTTGAGAAATTATGGTAGTTGAAAAAGAAAGGGTAGAGGCAATGTGTCCAAGATTCACCACTGCATAAATGTACGGCTATAAATGACCCCTTCTTTTCCCTTCAGTGCATTGCTTCAGCACAAAAAGCAGTCCGAGAGCGCGATTCGTTAACGTTATTTTGTTTACATTTATAAGTGGAAAAATGTCATAGTTCATGCCGCAAAACAGTAAGTTACGTGCTAACCTGACTAGAAAGATGTTAAAAGGTCACCACGTTTGTCTCATCAAAGAGATACACTCGGCAGTTTAGTAACCTCAGTTGGACTTGTAAGCAGTTAAACTGCCATAATAGTTTGCGGTTGCACAGATATCCTTTTTCCCGTCGTAAAAGGGCAAGTTCCTGTCAACGGACAAATAAATTGAGTACGACAAGGCCATGTCCACCCGTCGTTATGTGTTTTTATTTGAAAACGGAAGTCATTTTCTAGGCCTTTGGTTGACACCTGCACAACTAGCGCTTAAAAACGCACTATGTGTGTGTGTGTGTGTGTGAGAGAGAGAAAGAGAGAGAGAGAGAGAGAGAGAGAGAGAGAGAGAGAGAGAGAGAGAGAGAGAGCTGCTTCTTCAAGATGGACGGTATAGAATACTCTAAAACTTAGGGCGAAAAAAAAAACTGAATCAGTTCGCTTCAGTAAACTAAAACAACGTCAAGTAAAATGCGGGGAACCAGAGACTTACCACTCCCTTTCCAGGGTAAAATGAGGAAAAGAATTGCCATTTTAAAAAATAGCCCGTGTTGAACATCTAGTGAGGCGGTGTTTTTGTCGTCAATAAAAACTGAAACGTTTATGCTACCTATGTGATTTTCGAGATGACGGTTTTGAATTTTGAATGTTATTTGGGCTCTTTTGCATTTTTAGTACTCTTCGTGTTTTCTCTTTATCCTTCGACAATTTGTTTTTAGCGTCCGCCGATGCAGTATTCAAAAAACATAAGGATTATAGTTATTTTTCAATTGCTTCATCTCTGGCCGGCCAAACGTACACCGTATTTGAACAGTAAATACGTTCATTGTATTTGACTTGTAAATATCAGATGATTTAAACACGTTTTGAATCTATTTCGTTTTTATAATAAATCGGCGTATATGTTTAAGTGTACCTTGAAGAAATGGCGTGTAATTTTACTGAAAAAAATCACGGTTCTGCAACTGATAAAGTCTAAACCTCGCTTTCTGCGCATGACCAATTAAGCTTTTATTTGTTGCCTCCGGAATTTGAAGTACCGCATACCACGTAGTCTAGGCAGTTTAACTACATTTTGCCAAGGATTTGTTGTAGAAGTTGCTAAAAATTCAGTAGTGAAAGGGTTAATTTAATGGTTTGTTTTGGCATAAAATAAATACAATAAATTCTGCGATAACTTCTCGCTAGGCAAAATGAACTTTTTTAACGTTCCTGTCTGTCGACCGACAGACGGGAACTTACACTGTAACTCGTGTCTGGTATTACAGTGTCTGCTAATACAGTTGTTCGCAATAGAATTCAGGGGAAATGTCGGAGCACCGTGGCATTAACAAGATACATTCAGATACAGTTCTGCAGCTAATGCACTTAAAGCGGATAACACTTATCAAATGAGACGTTCTGTTAAATTATTCTGCTGAAATTTTGACTGATTTCGATGCCCTGATATAGATTTTATGGCTTTCGTGCGATTGTCTTGTTGATAAAGCGGACGTACTTTTTTAATTTCATGACAAATTTAATTTATGACACACTGTGGACTCTTGAATTGGTAAAATCGTATGCTTGCGCTTTCAGTCTGTTACAGGAGAAGAGTTTCAAACAATGTCATGGTACATAACATTTGTATTTTCCAATTACTGGGGCAAAACGACAAGATTCATAAAGCTTTGTTTAAGGTATGTTGATAATACCTTCTGTTCAACGAGGAACAGCAATAGTTATCACTTTACTAAAAGAATCCGATTCTTTTAAGTTGCAATATAACTTGAAAAAAATGGCAGAAACGTTTCTTTGGAGTTATTAGAGAGATTTAGCACCTCACATTTACGGCAAATGGAAGACAGCAACCTGCCGTTTCCCGTCAGCCTTTTCGATGGAACATTTTCTTCGCAAGATTCTCGTTCTCATTAAAAGCTAAAATGCAGAAAAAAACAGCTTTTCAACTAACTATCAACGAATTTCTGTTATCGGTTGATGTAGTATCCTCAGGGAAGTTTGACTTAACTGCGTAATTTAGGCGCCTTTTTCGCGAAAGAATTGTTATCCTCTGTGAAGTGACAACCAGTCTTGGACTACTTTGTGTGACCCCTTTTCTTCCTAATTGTGTAAATTAACTGGTTATTTTACACAGAATAAAAAATTAAACATCACTGGGCTTTAAATACAGACTGGTAATTGTAAAATAACTATTCAAAACCTTCAAATAAATACGTTGTTGACCAATGCGAAAACGGTTCTTTTGACGTTGGAAAACGGCAGAGGCCAAACGTGAAAAATGGCCGGGAAAATTAACACGTGGCATAAACGTGATGCCAAATCTCTCTATTAGTCAATTCTGTGTTTTTTAAAATCATTAATTGGTCTTCTAACAATTAGGGCTTGTTTAATTCGCAAAACAGGAAAAAATAAGATCGAAGGCGCACGACACAACAGAAAGGCGTGCGGATTTAAGTGTTTTCGTTTCCTTGCGCTAGCGGTATCTTAGAATTTAGCCTACGATCTAGCGTCGTACAAAAATACTTCTACATCCTTCTTGTGTGGCAAAAGGGAAGTTCTTTCCCAACGCATAAAATAATAAGAGACGTCTGTGAGGTTAGCTGTTTGCACTGAAGTGTCACCTACCTGAAGATGACCTTTTCCTTAATCAAAATGCGAGAAAAACTATTCATATTTTCGACACAATATAGGTGAAATATGCCCGGGAGGAGGGCTTTTACTTCTCAGCGTTTTTTCTTTCTTTTTTTTTCTGCAGGGAACTAAACTTACCCCAAACCCAACTGAAGTGAGCCTGTTGTGAGCCAAGTAAAATTATGTCATTGCCGGAGTTCTGAGTTTGAGTAATTATTCTAGTTTTCCACGTATTTATATTAATACTATAAGCTTATCTTGTATTGCATTATTCCTCTAAAATATACTGAGTTCTTTCTCTTTATTCTCTTGAACATCCTCCACCGAAATCCGTAGGCGACGAATTAGCGCCTTTTCAGCACCCCAAACCCAACAATTATTAATTGAAAGTGTACAAAAGCGTTGAAAATGGCCCCTGTCTCGCGACTATTTTCAAACCGTCAGCGTGTGATCGTAAATATCTTCCCACACAAAAGCGTTGCTTCCGGATTTAAGTCCTTTCTTTTGTTGGGCCGTAAATTTTAAAGCCAATGTATAATATGTTGTCTGTTTTGGTGACCGCACCTCCAGCGCCAGATTTACTAGGCAACCTGCGAAGGATAGGATCATCATTTTACTTAAGGATTATTTTCTAAAGCTTTGCAGCCTGTCTGTGTAGAGCTGTATAACAAATAGGCACAAAAACCGCTGAAGAAAAAGACAATGAAAATGTATTTTAATGGCTCTTAAGATATTTTTACCTAAGCAAAAAACTGGAGAACTCTCACTTGTGTTACTTATATGTAATTTGTATTTTCATCAGTGCCATATCACCTGCCCGTCAGATGAGTATTTCTATTCGCGGAGTTGTGTCAAAATTCTGACTCAAGCCAGCAAAACAGGGTAAGTTTGTCTTATGATATACATTTAGTCTGGCACGTTTCCGTTTTAATAAATTTTGCTGTTGGCTTGTGAATTACTGCTTAGTTTAAACGCCGCTTTTGTTGTGATTTGCGTTAAAGCAAGAGGTTTTGGAAACGTTCATCAACGAAAATTACGGCGCCCTCGCTCCCTTCCCAAAGATCGATGCATCGGTTCTGCTAAGATTCTCTCTAAATTTTTACACAACAAAGGCACGCTTGTTGAAATCAACTCAGGAAGTTGAATCCTTCATGTTTTCTGGTATTTCAAACTAAATTTCAGACCTCGTAGATATAGCTAAGACTATACTTTTTCGGACCAAAACGGCAAAGATCTTTAACCCAATTATGATGGATTAACTACCTGCATAAATCTTTTATAATTGTGCTACATAGGCTTACATGTACCCCCCCCCCCCAATTTTTATTTTTATTTTTTAAGCCTCAGTCTAATTTTCTCCCAAAATAAACCCGTCCGAATTGTTAACGTCTAAAATTTCACAGTGCTGAGTGAAGATTTTTCTTTGGGAATTTATAAGTGGCCTGTTTTTAATAGAATAAGAGAAATTTCTGGAACAAAATTGCACAAAGGATCTATTTCGTGGGCATTAAGTTGAGCCTATCTTTTAACACGCAATTAATTACCTGCATGCTTTCATTTCCAAATCCGCATCATGGTTCTTTGAATAACATTGACAAGGATCCGTGATCTTCTCTGTCGTCCATTTCTTCGTGTTTTTGCTCATAACCTATATGGGGAGGTCAAGGGTGGGGGGGGGGGGGGGTCAATACGATCGATGGAAGCACCAAAGTATCACTAGCTCGTACTAGTACGAGAAAGCGTATTTTGTTTGTCAGTTAGTTGGAATGAACTGACGAAGCAATTTAGTTAAAAATTCTCCTTGAAGCTCCGTTAGACCCGTTTCAAACCTCCGACGTTTCATGTGTCGAATCTAAATAATGCAAATTATACAAAACAACATCTTTGCCTCATTTGCATTAGATCCTCATTTGCGTTATTTCAACGTTTAAAACGGGCCTTAAGGATCTATATTAAGATTACAGAGAGCGCTGACTACCCAGTTTGACCCGGGAGTTTTAACAGTTACAGTTACAGTTAGGAGTTTTACCCATAAAATGTTTCTCAACCTTACCCAGTATAAAGTTTATCAGTAAGTCGCGATTGCAGTAATGATGTCCGAAATAAATAAGAATTAGTCCGAAAATTATTCAGTTATTGCTGCAAAATTAACCGGGTTCAAAATTTGGGGGATCAATGTATTTCACTGCTAGTATTTAAAAAAATTAAAGGAAGTGACAACTATAAAAAGGAAAACACTTGAATAAAAATTTGTAATGTTTTAACCTAACGTAGTGTACAAACTTCAATTACACCACGGTTTTAAACATCTTGTTTACAAGGAGAAACAATTAATTAATCCTAGAGAAATTACGTCTTCCAAATACGCTAAACGCCGTGGGAAGGAGAAAATTAGCAAGGGACCACGAAAATAAGACGCACAGAATCTTGGAGAAAAAGGGCCACCGCCTTATCCCCCCCCCCCCCCTGACCCCCTGCATTTCATTTTCACGTCCGCTTTCTTTTGAAATCTTTCTTAGTTCCCACTACCTCGGAGCCTGGAACAAGGCATTTTACGGACGCCTAATTAATCTTGGTCTCGAGGCTTAGGTTAAAAGAGGATGCTAAAATTTGATAAATGTAACACAGAGATGTTTACCTTTTTCCAACCATCTTCCTTTCATTGGTCTCTCCGTTTGTGTGATTTTACAGGACTGCTTAGCTCAGGGGATGAGGGAGGAGGGGGAATTCAGATTTAATCCTTTGTGGCAATGTTGCGAAACAAAGAAGACTTGTCTAGCTTTCCAGCAACTGTCAAGGAGATTTAGCTTTGTGAGGCACATTACTTAGCGAGTTGTCCGAGAGTAGACTACTTTCATCAACTAGTCTCGCAATACGCCAATGAATTTGGTGTCTCAATTTGTTAATTGTTTAAGTATACCTTTCTAATTTTTTACAACGGTGAATGATAGCTAGGCGAGATAGAGAGACTATCTGCAACCCGGCTATCTGCGCCCAAGAGAGAATTGGGCATTTTTTTTACCATTTTATATAATTTTTCTCTCTATTTTGAACTGCAAAGCGCATAGACAAAAACAGCGTTTTAAACTAAATTTTGGTGTTGTTACCCATTGACCATTTTGGCCATCATTTCAGAGCAACTATCTCTCTACCCCTGTGCCACCCTAGTACCCCAGGTGGGGTGGGGTGGGGGGAGGGCTAAGCTATGTAGCAAAAGGCAATTTGTTTGGCCTTCCTAATTGTAACTTAAGCTAGTTCATTGTGCTACTATGTTACTTCATGATACGTTGTGGCAGCTTTTGCTACCTTTGAAACCTTTGACTGATAACTTGTAATGGCGCGTTACGGCTTTGGCAGCTCGTGACGCCCCGTGATTTGATTTCTGATGCTTTAATAAACGGAAGCTCCTCAGAAAGAAGCCTTTTACTCCGGTTTCATCTTCAAGAGAAAGGAAAATAGAGTAAGTTATTTCTTTTGAAAAGTTTTATACTTGATGCGTTCACATCACTGTGAACTCCAGTTTGAAGGTGTGAGGGCCGCGCACGGTATAACATTTATCTCGAGGTCATGGCGTATGGACCGAGTGTAACTCATCCCATGACCGTTGGCAAAATATTTTTCCATTTAGCACCACCTCACATAGTCAATAATTGTTTTACCATATGACTTATTCAAAACTCTGAAAACTGTTTATAGTTTGATTGCTAGTTATGGATTTCCGAAGTCAAATTTCCGAATTTCACTTGGCTTTCAACATCTGCAACATTGCTTAGTTTGAAACCAAAGTTAACGGCTGTTATGCTAGTGTGTGGTAAAATCGTTATAAATTTCACCTCGCGGGGCTCCTCGCGTGGCTGTACGTGTTCCTAGCAGGGGCAATTCGCTTCTTATGTGTTTTTGGCCCTGCTCGACGCTCTATAAATGCGTATGGCTCCCCAACGGGAATTTTGTGTATAGCTTTACAAGGAAAACGCGTTCGGGGGCCGTGACTTCACAATTTATCAGTGATATCTAAGAAATGATCAGTCAAATGACCTTTCAGTAACTGGTTCAACTCGATCCATTATCTGTGCGACAAAATTACATCGTTTCCTAATACGATACTAATACAAACACTAATACGATAAACACTATGATAATATACGTTTTTCTAACTCATCAGGGATGTTCTTTCAAAGACCTCCAGAAATGTTGTATTACATGCAGAGACAATTTGACAAATGAGCATTTCATTAGCTCCTTATTATTAGCTGATTAACAGCAACGCAACAACTCATTCCTTGATTTGCATGGACTTACTTAATAATTTTCAAACCTCCGTTTTGCCACATAAAGAATGTTATTGTGCTTTGTATCAGGGTCAGGGTTTCAAACGCTCAGCGGCACCCCTATACCCAAAACAAGGGTCAAGTGCACCCCCCCGGGGGGCTTTATGATGTTATGATGTCATACACTGCCAGAGTTATCACGTGATTCGTCATGTGCCAAACAGTAGCGAAACGTTTTCTTGTATTAGGTGTCGCGTGGGTGGCTTACGGATGCCCAGTACCTTTTTCCACGCGCGTTCGGACACAAGAAACACGTGATAGGGATTGTTTTGCAGCTGGTTTATTCTACAGATTAGAAGGGGGGGGGGGGGGGGGGCTTTTTCACTGTTTTGGTGGAAACTATGTTTGCAATATCCGACATTTGATGAAAACTAACTCTAACAAAAACTTGTTTTTCATCTTAAAGTGCAATGACACTTATTTTATTATTACTAAAGTAAAGCTCAAAGACGTATAAGAATCCAAGGAGCCCAAAAATAATTGTTCAGTTTTGTTTGAAATTATTCTGCTAGTTTTCTAAAAGTCCGTTTGTTTGTACACAAAATGCTCCCACAACATCAAGAGAAAGGCACTCAGTGATTTTCTCAAAGGGAAAACAAACCACAGTCAGGTTTTAACGATTTCCCCAAGACACAAAGAAAGAACTTGAAAAAAAAAATAGGTGAACGTTTCAAATTTACAATCAAATTCTATCCTGGCCTGATCCTGGCTATCCATCGCCAAACACACTTATCTCAGCACAGTTTTGTGTGACGGAGTTCTTTGGAAATTAATAATTTTGTCTGTTAATGAATTAATGATTAACGTAATTCGCGGTTACCGCAATGCCTTCTTCTACTGACCACATATTCATGAGAAATAAAAAGTTGCCTCGTCTCTCTCATGTGGAATATTCGCATTTTAGAGGTCCTTCATAGGTTAAGGCCTTTATTGTCCCAGTAGGTTAAATTACGTAATATGGTAACATAAAAGTATTTTAAATACGAAAGCGTGAAAAGTTAATGACCTACGTAATTCTAAACATAGTTAAGAGCGCGTTGCAATTGTCCTCCCAGCACAACTTGATAAAAGCGGTTCATGCTGAAGAGCCAATATGGCCAAAAGTTGCGTCACTTTTAAAACTGTAACAGTTAATCGCTGAGGGCAAAAACGAAATAATCATTGAAAAGAAAATTGTTTTTGTTGCGTACACCTGTGTGTACATGATTTATGTCAAACTTTTTCTTTCATTGTTTACTTACTTATTCAAATGTGGTCTTGTCTCAGTTTGAAACTCATAATCCCCTTACGTCAATCATGGGGCATTTTAATGGTTTTCTGTACCCTGATCGACAAACAGGAAACTATCAAATTGAGGTTGTTACGTCAAGAACAGCTTTAAGTTTTAAGATAAAAGCCACTTCATAATTAAAAAACAAGAACTTAATAGTATGTGATTGACAAAGTGCATTTCAAGGAAGTGAGATCGGTGAGGTGACATCTTTCATGTAAAATTGGTAATCGAATGGAACTAACAGTTTGCTTGCTCTTAACAGCTAACAACTAACTTTGATCTAAATTCCTATTTCGAGAAATGGTTCATTATGTTTTCTTTAATCTTTTGTTCCAAAATATTTTAATTTGAGTTGTGTATGTAATAAAATTTCCACATGCTATCCATCCACTGATAAATTTTTGATATTTTGCAGCCAATGAAACTGAAATATTTTGACATTTTCATAATTGCTCTATGACTTGTCATTCATTTATCGAGGCTTCCCAGCGGAAAAACAAAACATTAGGATCTTACAACTATGAGTTAAGGATTAGTAATGTTCAGGAACTACAATACATCGAAATTGGCTCAGTTTTGTGTATAGAATATTCTTTCATTCTTCATAAACAAGAAATGGTGAGGAACTTAGTTACTTAAAATTGTTGTTTAGCTTTTCCTTCAAACGAATTTCTTTTGACTCAAGACATGTTTTATTAGCTTCATGAAAGCTCTTCGCGCTAAAAGCCCTGCCAAGTCAATTAGAAATTATTCGTTACTAATTCAGATATTTCCTCTTTTTAATCAGCCGAATTCAGTGGAACGAAATGCTTTGCCAAGCCGATTTTGGAATCATTCGCTTGGAGTAATTCGTAACCAGTGTAACAGTCGTGTTGTTATCACGCGAAGTACTCTGTGGGAAAACATTCCATAAAAAAGGAAGAAAAGAAAAGAAACCAATATTTCTCTAGATGGACCGAACAAGCTACAATCCAGGTCGTAATTCTTTGAAACTGATCCTTGCTTCAAAATCAAAGTTGATCGCTTTTCGTTTTTTGCGTGAAGAGGGAGGATGGGGGGGGGGGGGGTGGTGGGCGGTCTCGATGTTTGTGACAAAAAATGTTGACCAATAACTCTATTATCTTTAATTTGCTAATTTTCCAGATAACTCAGTACGGCCATTAAGTTAAAGTTTTTGCTTGAACTTTTTGCGGGAGACGTTCCGGCGTAATTACAGTAGGCGAGCGACAAACAAGCTTCTTACTTGAAAGAAGTGTTTTGCACAGTTTTCTGAACGCACAAATCGGTGAGATGTTTCAGCTCAGCGGCCACATTCCAACTGCTACGCGGGCCAATCAGAGTGCTCCTCTTCGTTATTGATCAGTTTAGCTATGTAAAATTCAGTATTTCGCATGCATTCGTAACATATATTTCACGTTTATTTTCATGTTTTTTTTTTGCACATATTTCACTTCAAAGATATCGGAATAATGTGAAAATCCAGACACAACACTAACGTTTATTCGCAGGGTTGTCAAAATGCTTCATTGTACTCTCTCAAAAACAAGCTAAGTTAAGCAAGCAAATTTACGTTTTGACATTGAGCACTTATCAGATTCAATTGAATTCACCTCAGCCATTCAATTAGACTCACAACCATCTTAACGCAATTGGTTATTCTAGTCACTTATCAAGAGGTTAAGAACTTCGTCTTACAAAATATAAAAGGATTATTATGCTGTCAAGTGGCGTGTTTTCCTAGTTAATTAGCGTAAACGGGAACACAGCAAGAATTTGATGAATATTATGCACGAAAGCCCGTGTAGGAAAAATCGGTGAGAGTTGACTGCAGACATTTCCCATAATGACTAAGAAAGAACGAAAAGTTTCAAATCTAGGTGAGCTAAAATATTATTTCTTTGTACGAGAACCGAAGGCGTGAATGGATTTTTGTTCTTACCTGCATTTCCAGTGAACAAATGTTTATATTAATGTTGGAAAGAAAGTTCTTTGTAGTTTATCCTAGCAAATAAAACAATAACAGCAGTAACTACAACGACAACAACCATGACAGATGCGAAATGTTTCAGTGATGTTGAAAACATTTTTTACGATCTTAGTTCCGGATATTAAAGAAGACATCGACTGGATTACTAAGATTAGTTCTTAGGTCTGTCATTGATTTATTTCAAACTAGGGTGGGTGAAGATGGATTCTTAATGGTAAATATGAAATTAAATTTAATTACCCTATATGTTAATATTTTCAAAGCTCTTATATGCTTGATCTGAGTTGGTGAGTCTGTTTTGAATGTGACATGCAAGTAAAATGAAAAAGAAAGTAGAACATTTTGAGCAATAACATGCACATCGACAAATTATCCCGGCAGGATACTTGAATTTAATTTCACAATCAATAATGATAGAACAACTAAAAACTATACCGTTTTGGAGTGTGGTTAAAAACCATCTGCCAGTTTTCGTTTACTCTGATCTTTTTCTATTAACACCGAACATTTAGGTGGATATAATTTGTGTGTTTCATTCACGCAGATTAAAAATTTTTGAAACATGCCTTTTAACAAAAACCTTCCATTTTACGAGCAGTATTAATTTCTACGTAGCCTTGGCTCTAAAAACAAAATAGTGTGCCTATTTCAGTCACCTGAATAAAAGCTCAATATCCTCATATATTTTTACAATCAGATTTTTAAGAAAACCATCAGCCCGTTAAACAATGAACACCGCTTGCGGTAGATGATCCTCGCTGATTATGGACAAAGAGGATGGAAATTGAAATTATAAATTCATTTGTTGTTTTCCAAAGAGGACGTTTTGTACCCAGCTGGTGAAAACGAAAAAACAAGTTAAAAACCACAAGATTTGTCGATTTTTAATTATCAAGTATACATATCGAGTGCCTCGAAAGCTCAAAAACATTTTCTTTCAACAGTGTGGTTCATTTATCAAAAACTAATTAATTTGGTTCAATTATTTTGCCGCGCGAGCGAAAACCGAAAATAGGCATTGGTCAGTGAATGAGTATAAGTCGGCTTTGAACTAAAGATGATGATTTGATAAATAAAACGACACGGTTTTTAACAGGAGATTGCGTCTATTCACGCGAAAACTAACTAAGAGAAAATCTTGTTCTATCGCATGGGTGTAACCAAAATTGCTGACGTAAAATAGAATACTTTTCATCCAATCATACAAATAAACCACCGTGTAAGGTGCGCCATTTTCGAAAGTTTTATAGAATTTTCCTTTTCATAAAAACTGAAATAAACGAAAAAATAAGCACTTGCAATTGACGGCGGGCAAATTAGGAAAACGACTTGATTATGTGGATTTAGTACAAGCAATTTGAGAGATTACTGTAAAGCTCAAAAGACCAGTTTGCAAGAGTTTCTATCTACTTGAGAAAATCTAATATTGAATTATTTACTCTCCGTTTAAAAATGCAACATCATTAAAACAAAAGACTACTTATAATGTGTTAATGCTTCTTCAGCGGCATTAGAATAAAAACGGATGCATGCATGTATTCAGAGACACGTAGGCTCTTGCAAATCGTTTGTATTTCCGTCGCTTCAGGGCTTATCTAATCATAACAAAAGGTAACATTATTGTTGAGAGTTAGTATCATAGTATAGCTTAGTATCATACGAGATTTTTAACTCTCACGCGCTTTCGTTGACTCTCGTCTCGGTCTGCTCGTATCGACTTCAAAACAACTCAAATTTTTGTAAGTACGGTGACACTGTTCAACGGCTGTCTCTTCTTGTTTGTTCGTTCTCTCTCTTCTACTCGCCTGCAATATCAACAACATTTAATTCAGCTCAAAGTTTCTTGACAATCTAGAGAGGTTCAAACTTTTCCCGGTCTCCTATGAACACCAAATGGCTTCTTCGCTTTTAACGAAGTTAAAATTTTTGTTCGATCTTTGTCTGAGCCAAGCACGAAAGAGGAAATGAAGTTTCTCTACAGTTCTTTGCAGAAGACGACACGTACAGTTCGCGATCGGTTTTGCTTGGTATATATTTAAATTTACAGGAACGATGGCAGGGCCGTAGCCAGACTTTCCTGATAACCGAGGCAATTGCAAAGTGCCGAAGGCGCTAGCCTTTAGAGGGGTCTGGGGGCATGCTCCCCCAGAAAATCTCGAAATCTAGATGCTCACAAATGCCATTTTACTGGTGGTATTTTCCCTAAACATAATCAAAATCCAAACTTACTTTAAGAGCATTTATGTTTGTTATCAGTTCTTCTCTTTAAAATTTCAACAGTTTCATTAAGAAATGAAATTTTATAGAATCTCTGAAATGTTATTTCAGCATTCGTGGCGAAAAAAATATCAATCTCGTTCAAGTCCACCAGTTCAAGTGTACTAGTGCTGAAGTGTACTCTCCACTTAAGGCCTCGCATTTATTTGGAGAAAACTAAAGCAATTCTCCCATGACCACTGGCGTCCTATTTTCGTAATATTTGTAAAGGCTCTGGAGTGATGTCGTGAATGTATGCAAGGGCAAGACCTTTCAGGCGGTCTGCGCCATTATTGATCTAGACCACGTTTTCAATCGGTAACGTGGCTGGAGGCGGTATACGCTGACCCACTGGAGAAATTGATGGGCTCTAGACCAGCACATAAATGAAGTATTAACTGAGGTTATCACACTTTAGGGTACCGTTGGCGTGGTTCGCTGCTAGAAACATGTTATATTATTAAATAATATATTTTTTCTATTTAAGTTTTTAACCACAAGGAAAACGTTTTGCCTCAAGACTGGGTACGCGCCTGGATAGGCTGTGTAACTCAGTTGGAGTTCATGATTATACCTACGTGCTGCTTCAATAACTACAATGGTCGACAAAAGTCCACCCAAAATTACCTTCTCTTGAAACAAGGTGACCTTTATGTGTTTTCTGATGAGTTATTCCTCCACGTCACCCAATTCAATGTTAAAGTGCTAGAAGCTTTCTTGATATATAGACGAGCTCCTCCATGTCCACTTTGCAAGGGGAGGAGATGGGGGCTAAGATGGATATTTCCTTAGAAGACGTAAAGACATCAGCATAAAGAAGTTGTGTTTTCGAGCCAACCAATATATTTGTTCAGTTTTAAACTTTGGTGGTTAGTGATGATTTTGTTTTCGTTTTCTTCATGAGACAGGAGAATGTGACTTCATTATATTAGTTCAAAAGCTGAACTGAGACGAACTTAACCCAAGCACCAAACACAGACGAAGCACAAGCCACTGATTAAGGGGAAAATGGACACATCAACGGCACTGTCAAGCACAGCACAAGCAACTACTGCCACGGATACTGATCCAAATTCGAGTCGCAAGCCCGACAACATTGGTTTCATAGCTTATGTTGTGGTAATGACTGTCATTTTGGTGGTGGGTTTCACTGGTAATGTTCTCACGATTCTCGTCTTACGCTGTCGAGAGCATAAAAACAAAATCATCACCCCACTTATGATGAACCTTGCCTTTTTAGACATTCTTATCATCGTGTTTGGTTATCCTGTGGTTGTCGCTTCAAACTTTACCCGCCAGAACGTCCTCGAAAATCACTCTCTTTGCATCTGGTCAGGATTTATTAACGGCTCTGTGGGGATCGCTTCTATCGCAACTTTGACAATGATGAGTCTTGTTATGTTTCACAGCTTCAACAAAGTCGGGAATCCTAGAAAAGTTCCCCGAAAAAAAATGATGGCCATGATCGCTTTCACGTGGATTTACGGAGTTACTGCCCTGTTTCCGCCGTTAGTGGGCTGGAACAAATTCGTGCCAGGCGCCTCTGGGATAAGCTGTTGTCCTGATTGGTCGCCTGAAACAAACGCGGGAGTGGCATACATTGGGCTGCTGGTTTGTGTTGGCTTTGTTCTGCCACTGAGTGTCATCATGTTTTGTTATTGCAGGATTTACAGGTTAGTTTGCACACCGTAGCTTGTGTGAACAGACTCCACTTTTTTTCCTTTTCAGTGCGTTCAGAATCTCTGAGAAGGGCACTACTGCACCCGGGACTCACAGGCCTCGTTCCGCTCCTCCATTTATCCTACGCCCTGTTCCCTACTGAACCCTTTCAGTCCCAAGATCAGCATGTGTATTCTCCTATCCGGTATCCCTATACTTCGTATGTTACTAGTTAAGAGATTTTACTTAAACATCAAGTCATTTGATCCTTGGTGATCATTTTCTTTATTCTCATTATTAGATGCTTGTCACAGTCACGCCTACGAACAACTACAGCACAAATTTTATTTGACACAGGGTGATTCCCTTGTACCACGCGCGTGTTCAAAGCAGAACAGTTTCTCCTTCAGGCTCATTTGGTAAATTTGCTAAATTAAGCAATTGAAACGCAATTAAGTGAGCCTGCAAGCAAGCTCTCCTAGTTGGATTTTGTCACACACCTCGAGGGAGGAGGCCATTTTTGAGCCAGCGGCCAGCTTCGCAGCCGAGTCGCGCCAGAGAAATTCAGTTAAGAGAGGCCTGCTAGTCATCCTCGGAGACCCAGGGGCAGCTAGTCGGGACGACGGGATTTTCATGGGCGAAAGTTTACAACAAGAGCGGGAGAGCCCCTGGGCACTTACTCTTACCGAACGAGTTCCAGAAGCGTTTGAAATCCCGCCTTCTGATTGGCCAGAAAAATTTTTTTCTGGCCAATCAGCGAAGAGGAACAGCCGGGCGACTCTCATGTCTTCTTACACGAGGTTGTTTTCCTCATCAATCGCCGTAGTAGCCTGGCCCGTTCAACGGGAACATTTTTGAGGAGAGCTTCAGAAAAAAATAACAATAAATAAACGAAGTCGAGGAAATCGCAAACTATAACGTGGCCGCAAGAAAACAAACACTCACAGGGAATTTTTCACGGCGGACTTATCGAAGGTAAAGCAAATTTTTAGAGCTAGCGACTTCCCCTTTCTCCAATGTAACTAATTATTTCTCCTTCTTCGTTGATCTTCGTCTGAAACTTTCCATCTCTGATGCACGGGCCACGCAACTATGTTGATCGAGCGTGTCATGTCACGTACTAGAGAGAACTGGTTCTCTCTAGTACGTGGCATCGACCGTTAAGCAGAAAATCGCCCAGATCGGCCTCCAGAAGCTCGGAAAAGCAATAAAAACACAGCAAGCACACAGCAGGTAATGTTTTTCAAACTGTATTTCCATTTTAATGCATTTTCAGCGGAAGACCGCCTATTATTTTCGATCGAATTTCAGCTCCATACAAACACTCATATTACGCTTTGGTTAACTGTGGTTCCCACGCTCGATCGACATAGTTGCGTGGCCCGTGCATCGGAGATTCCCGTGGAAAGTTTCAGACGTAGTTCAACGAACAAGGAGAAAAAATTAGTAACATCGTTTACTCGAGTAGCTATTAGCCTCATGCAACACTTGAGAAAGGGGAGTCGTTAGCTCTAAAAATTTACGATACCTTCGATAAGTCCTTCGTGAAAAATCCCGCTGAGTGTTTGTTTTCTTCCGGCCACGTTATAGTTTGCGATTTCTTCGACTTCGTTTATTTATTTAGTATTAATTTTTTCTTCTGAAGCTCTCCTCAAAAATGTTCCCGTTGAACGGGCCACGCTACTACGGCGATTCATGAGGAAAACAACCTCGTGTAAGAAGACATGAGAATCGCCTGGCTGTTCCTCTTCGCTGATTGGCAAGAAAAAATTTTTTCTGGCCAATAAGAAGGTGGGATTTCAAACGCTTCTGGAACTCGTTCGGTAAGAGTAAGAGCCCAGGGGCTCTCCCGCTCTTGTTGTAAACTTTCGCCCATGAAAATCCCGTCGTCCCGACTAGCTGCCCCTGGGTCTCCGAGGATGCCTGCTAGTAGGCTAGGTATATTTATTTGTGCAAGAGTTTGGAGTAAGAGGTTTCTCTTTTTCTTTGGCACCGTAGGTTTATTCACACGCAGCAACCCGAGACAACAAACGCTTCAATTCAAGCCAGTAGGCGAAGATCCGAAATCAAAATCGTGCGCATGATCGCCATGGCTGTTGCCGCTTTCGTCCTGAGCTGGTCGCCTTATTGCTTCGTGAGCATCATTGCTACCATCCGGGGTACTACCGTGCTAACACCCGGAGAGGCGGAAGTCCCGGATTTACTGGCTAAGGCCTCGGTCATCTACAACCCAATAGTGTACACAGTCATGAACGACAGGTTTCGTGGAACGCTTTTGCGTATTATCCCCTGCCGTCATTGCTTCAATGGGGATATCAACCCGGTATCAGACTCCGAATCCAAACAAGACTCCCAGGAAAAGCGGAATAGTTGGTATAGAAGAAGAGGACCAAATCCCCATGAAAGCAACGTGTGATGCGGAATTTCTTTATCAAAAGCGATGTTAATTGCACACACGTGTGTTGGAACACGCCTGAACAACACTCCTTAAGAGTTGTCCGGAGTGGTGTTCTAATGGCTGCAATTTTAAAGCCTTTGTCTTGGTTTTGAGCGCTTTATATTAGTTTTACAATAGAACTTTGGCCGAATGACCAAAGTTGAAAAAATTTATTTTTAAGGTGAGTGAACCATATAGAGCATGGAAGAACCTGGTTTTACCGGAAAATAGTAGTTAGAGTTTTTTTAAGGGAAGATACCACTATGTCTTTGAAAAATCCCGAAAGTCTAGCCAAGCCCCAGCCAAACATTCTCAACATTTTCATTCAGTACCGCTCAACATTGCTGAGGTTGGCATGTTAAACGGGTTTGGACACCGTATTGATTGCTGGTGAATGATTCTGAAAGATGTTGAATGTCGAAAGTTCGTACAACAAAGTTGTGCTCCACAATTTTTGATGACGTTGAGTCCGTTTGACCAAGGAATTAAAGGTGATGTTACACAGGACGATTCGCAACGGCGATTTTTAGCGCAATAAGGTTGCACCAAAAGTTGATGCCGTGTAACATTCATGGGTGCTCGGACGATTTTCTGCGCAATTGTTGCGTTGCAATTTTTTGAACCAGCTTCAAAATCTTGCAACGCCAAATCCGGCACGAATTTTGCTCAAATTGTTTCGTGTAACATGCCTGTTTTCAATTTTTTGCGCAACGCCATCCCAGGACCCTATTCGCTGCCTCCGTTTCGCTAAAAATCGTTCCGTGTAACAAGTCTGTTGTAAACGGATTTCACGTGCACATTGCGTTAAAAATTGTCCCGTGTAACATACATTAAAAATCGACACTGAGTTGTGCGAAAAATCGTCGTTGCGAATCGTCTCGTGTAACATCACCTTTATAAGTACATTTGTTGATATGACTTATACTTCCAGTCATACAAACAACCAAAACGTTTTCAAATTCCAATTTGCTTTTTCTCGAAAACTTGAACAAAGAGATGCTTGCGAAAAACCCAAACCTGGCGTGGTTTGATTCATTTTCCTACCCCTCTCCTTTGGTACAAAGTGTTTCTAACTTTTGAGTCGGGTGGAATCATAAAGTGTGTCTATTCAATTGAAGGCTATTGAGCAGCATTTCCTGCAGTAGTGATGTTTATTATGCCTCACAACGTGTTTTTTAACTTTTGAGTCTGTAGACGAAGTCCTAAGATGTTACTACTCACCGATTAATTATGGTGCAGTTATCTCCTACATGTTAAGCTATATATTATATTATGACCTATTACGTCGTGCAAGTTGTTTGTTACTTTTGAGTCCATTTAATAAAATTCTACTGTGTAACCATTCAGATGAAAGCTCAAATGAGTACTTCTAGTGGGCTGATTTAATTGAAAGACACTGTTTATGTGGGGAAAGGTTAGAGAGAGAGAGAGGGAGAGAGAGAGGGTGGCTACCTCAGTAGAGGTAAAATAAGTAGATGTGGTGCATTCTCGACTCCAGAACACTGCTATTTGCATAACTGATCAGGGATCGAAGTGCTCTGGGAACTGAACTCCACGTGAGCGTAGCCAAAATCTAACTATTTGGCCTTCACAGCGCATGCTCCTCAGTCCAAGATCAAAATGGCGGCGCTACTTGATTAAGCCTTGGATTTAGCCTGTGAACGGGCTCTCTGGTCGGGGAAAGAGCGAAGAAAAGGAAAGAGCGAAGAAAACAAAGGGCAAGAACGAGCGAAGAGACGTAGAGGGGGTGGGGAAGGAAAGGGGGGAGAGGCCTCTTCGCCGCCCCGTCCTCTTCCCAGCTGCCGTTTTGCGCTCGGCTCGCTTCGCTCGCTGATTTACTTTCAAGCTTTTTCCCCAATGCGGAGCCTATTTATAGGCTACCTTAGATTTCGCCTTAGCTAAAGCTGGTAAACCCTCCGAGTTTAAGTTAAAAGTTGAGCAAAAGTCGGTTACCGAAGCTGCTGTATGTTCAAAGAGAGATGTGTTCGGGGTCTTACCCACAGGGTTCGGAAAGTCACTTATTTTTCATATGCTGAGCGCTGTTTTCGATTTCGTGGACGCCAAAGGACCAAAGGACTACCAGTGAAAGGCAAAGTAATCATGATTGCCATCTCACCGATCGATAGATATTAGACGATCATAGATATTAGCGGAGGAGAATTGCATTAACGGCTAATTTTTACGTTCGTGTTACACGGTTTTTTGGGGGTTTCCCTCATGGCTGCAGCTCTGTAAACTGCGTCGCCGCGCGATAGTGTCGATTCCAGAGCTCTTTTTTACCCCAACTTCCCCCTGTAAGCTCTTTCTTTTTCGCGCCAACTGCCTGTTGTACGTTCATATTTTTCGCGTGTAACAGATTGTTCAATCAGAAGCGTTTTCGTTAGTCTAAAGGAAAACCAATCAGAGCCGGATCCATCCCAGGGTTTCCTACAGCTCTTCTCTCCCTCCGTCATGCGCAAAAGAGAGAAGAGAGAAGAGAGAAGAGCTCTGGGGTCGAGAATGAGATGTGGTGGTGAAGCGGGGAGTGGGGGGAGGGAAGTACCCACTGCCTTGTACAATGATACTGGCTGAGTCCGAGCTTAGTCGTGGGCATTCTACTTTGCACAAAGCGATCGCGGGGAGAAACCTTGGAGCTGTTTGGCCGATGGAGTAAAGCACTTGTAGGGAGATAATGTAATTCGCTGCTAAGAGGGTCTGCATGGGGTTAACTGATAGCTGAGAATTGGCCTAAATTTTAATTGATAACTGAGAATGCAGCACCACAATGCAGACCCTCTGCTAAGTGAAGAGGAGAAGGTAAACACGGGTGAATATGAGCAAAGTATCATAAATCGATACCTGGAATGCCATGGCGCTTATTATCAGCTAAGCTGTGAAAGTCGAACGCGAGCTACGGGAGGCCAACAAGGCCGGAGCTTAGTTAATAACCAGGTTTCTGTAGCCTGAAGCAACTGAGAGTACTGCTACTCCCCCGTGGATGGGATGCTAGTCCATCGCAGGGTTACCCCCCAGCAGTATGTCGCCGGTACCCATTTATACACCTGGGTGGAGAGGGACAATGTGGGGTAAAGTTTCCTGTCTAAGAAGAAGATGGCGGGGCCTGGGCCTCGAACCACCGACCGTAAGATCTAAGGTCCACGCGCTAACCACGACACCATTGCCCCTGGCAAGCAGAAGAGACACACTGGTTTGATTGTCAGTTTGTATGAAATCGCGCGAAGCAATCGCAGGGAGCCATTTTATTATGTTCGGACAGTTATAATACAATAATATATAAGTAGCGATATAGTTCCATGGCGAGAAGCACGAAAACCAGGACAATTTTGACCAACAATGTTCTTCCGACGAGACCTTCATTGATTACGTATTAACGCCGGAATTTATACAATACCTCAGCAACCGGCTCAACCGTGACATACAACGCACACCATGACAAGTACTGAAAAACCGAGTGAAACCACATCTTAGCGACCCTGTCGTGTTCACAAACATTTCAACCTTCTCCTTCTTTCCAATTTTGCGCCAGTGTCTTTAAATCTACCCTTTTGGTTGCTTTGCGATGTTGACTGACAACCTTACCTATATATAAGCATAATATGTGCGATACGAAGTTAAGCATATATTTGTATTCTGTACGTTTAGGAATCCGCTCATTAGTATGCAGTTATTCCGGGCCGGGTTGTATGTCAGTTATGCTATGCAGTATCTTGGGTTTTCTGTTAAGCAGGTATTTAAGGAAGTGTTTGGTAATAGTTCATTCTCTCACCGTGTTACCAGCACTGCTTCAGTTTTCTCGTTCTGGGAAAGTTAGAAGGACAGAAAAGCGAATCCACTGAGTTCCTCGAACTCAACCAAGCCTAAATCTGGTGTCGACCCAGGCGTCCACAAGGCAATCAAGGACGCTATTTCGTCAACATTTTCCGATTTGTCTGCGAATCTTACGTCCGTTATCGAGTCTAGGATTTCTGACCTTAAACGCAATTTGTCAGACGAGCAAGAGTCGGCTTTAGCTTCCAAGTCTAAGCGGTTCAAGAAAAACGAATCAGAATTCAAATCGAAGGGCAACAAAGCTCAGTTCCTGAATCAGGAGCTAGTGCTTGAGAAGCTTGCTGAGGCAAGGGATTCTTTGGCGTGTGCGAAGTACGAGAAAGCTAGAGAAGCCATCGAAGAAGGTATTAGCTTGTCGGAGAAACGTATTAAGGTTATTAGGTTAGCTGATAGGAGTGAGTTTGGCTGGTCCACTGTTAGGAGTACTTGTCGGTTGAGTTAGCTTCAAATTCTGAAGACGAGAAGCGCATTTTTCTCTCCGAAAGGCGTGCCGAGCGTCGTAGTAAGCAAGTGTCTAGTCGACGTAGGAGTTGGGAAGGAGGCTAAATCTACGCGGTTTTTCGAGCAGTCGTCTTCCACTAGATTTCCTGGCCAGACTGGTGCTTTGCATGTAAGCGTCCCACGGAGTAGGATTGGTCCTTACTATAAGTTGAGTATATACATTCGCATTATTTCTGTCATTTATTTTATTCCCTTGTATTTCGTTATTTGCCTCATTACTTTTCTGTTTTGTTTTACTCTCTTAGTGCTGGTTTCCCGCGGCACATTCATTATTCTCCACTTGGTTGTGTGTTTTGTGTCTGTTTAATGGTGAGGTATAATAGCACAGAATAGTCAGCTGTCAAGTAAATTACACTGATTATACACTGTCACACACATCAGCTTTCCTAAGGGATCCTTCAGTTACGGGAAAAGCTGTGTTATGTGTACCAGTACATCACTGATGGGTGTACCGATCACACATTTTTCCACGTGGAGCCCAAGCCATATATAAGAGTTAAATAAACTTAAGAAGGTAAAGGTCTTGAATGTTACCTGGTGTTGTTTGCTGTCTTTCTGTGAAGGTTTAGGGCGCTTGGAGCGTGTATAAGAGAAAGAAAAGACAAACAACCCCAGGTAACATTTCACCTACTTTATTCAAGACCTTCAGTTTATCATCTAAACGTTATTTCTTTATTGATAGGAATTCTCAGTTCGATTTTCCATACAAACCCTTACATTAGACTTGGGCTACCTATGATTTCTCTTATCTGTAGAGACTAGACCGATCCCTCAGATTACGTTCAGTGACTGCAACTCCAAAAATCTCATCTACATGGTATAAGCTATAAAAGGGGCTCGTTATAAACGGCGGGACACCGTTTCAGCTGCCGTTTAAACGGAATTGTAGGACTGAACGACCAAAATTTTCGTTGTATTATGGGGGTTTGGCTAATAATTATTTTGCCTTCAAATTAAACAGTGTTACGTTCTCAGCATTCAGTTAATCGTGCAATTACTATGCAGATTTCAATGATTTTGAAAGAGTCTTTTACAATGGAATGTATAAATAGGATAGAAGGATACGGATCTCCATCTTGGGTGATCTGTCATGCATTCAACTTCACTTCCTTTATTCGTTATACCGATTCTGGATTGTGTTCGTTATAACGCAATAAAACGAAACCCCTGTGTAACGGTATTAAACTTCGTCCAACCGCTAGGCTTGGATAAATTCTGCTCGTAAAATGCCTTATTATGCCGGCGGAATGCTCGCCTCAGCCAAACCTTCCCAACGAGTCCCAAGCCCTCCCGAGCGAGTGCCTTGCACTTTGTGTACAAAATGGCGGCGGATAAGGAAGAACTTACAAGGAAAACTTGGACAGCAATCGTGCTGACTTGTCAAAACAAAGCCAGCGCTCACACCTTCCAAAAAGGTAGGGAATTCACTTATGCATACGTCTCCGCTTGTAATGGCGTAAATTCGTGTTATCTCACCTGATCGTCAATCCATTCATTTCACAAATGTTTTCATAATGTAAGCTATTTTATCAGCGATTTCTTTTTGCCATGGTCGCTTTCAGTGCTTGGAGGACAAGTGTTATCGTTATTTAAATGTTAAATGAAATCCACGAATCAGAGTAAAACCTTAAAAAGTGCTTTCTAGATTTTCAAACTCGTTTCGTGATAATGTCGCGTGTCATGGGACAGCATATGTCATCACGGTATCATGGGGGGGGGGGGGGGGGGGGGCGCGAAATCCTATATCAAGGGGCGTTTCAGTGGGCTCTGGCCGGATGGAGTCGCAAGACATTGCAAGTGAAAAGTGGCAACCAAACGAAAAATAAAAAGTTGCAACCACCAAACGGAATGACAAGTTAACACTCCCTTTTATCAGGCCTCTGGGTGCAATTTTGCAGTGATTTTAATTGACACTCTAAAACCCGATTCTTAATTTAAGGACAAAAAATTCAGTGTTCTCCCTAGCTTTCAGTATAACAGGTAAGTCAGTTTTTTCGACCAGTAAAGCAGCTCTGTTGAACTACTTTTCTACCATAACCCTAAGGTGGAAGTGTTGTGGTGAGACCCGGAATGTTGCCTGCATGACAATACTGAGGCTCGAACACGTCTTGAGAACTATACAAAATGCTTGATGTTTGCAATTCCTGTTACATGGAAGGAACGTATTTACAAACAGATAAACGTCGAGAAGAAAAAGTTTAAAGCAACCTAAAAAAACGTACGGAGAAACACCTAGAAGATAAGACAAACTCCTTACAAAGGCTCTAACTAAGGGATTCAAGAAGACTCAATACTAACATCACCTTATAAACAAACCTGAACAAACCAACGTACGGATAAACGTCAAGAAGATAACACTAATAGTCCCACGACAATGCTCGTACGGAGAAATGTCAAGGAGATACAACTAACAACATCTCAATTACGAATATACTTACACACGGACAAACGTCGAGGGAGTCAATTACTATCGCATGGAAAATGGCAAGAAGACTGATACCTTAGGAAATTACTAACATACGGAGAAACCTTTAAAAAAAAGGACTAACATCTTACGACAATAGAAACGTGCAGAGAAAAATTGTTTCTTATTTTTAAGTTCTTAATTTCCAAACTTTTCTTAATTTTAGCAAAATTTTTCAAAATAAGAATCCCCTAAAATAAGAAAAAACCTACAAGTTTTCTTGTTTTAAACTCAGCGAAAGAGTCATGTTTACTTGATTTCAGGTCAATTCTGTTCTTAATTCAAGAAACAAAAATGTCCGCTACGATCGTGCGCTACTAGTTCTTCGATCTAAATAAAGATGTTTGGGTTCAAAAAAGATTTCACATTTAAGAACGGAAAGAAAACAAATAATAAAAGTCACTCAAATTACAAAAAAAAAAGAAAAGAAAAGAAAAATAAGACCTACCGGCCTGACTCGAACCCGGCTCTTCAGATTTGAAGCCGCCCGTGTTAACCACTCCACAAACATGCACTCGCATACTGATCTCATTTAAAAATTGGTATAGATACGAACTAATATCAATCTTTAATGCCAGAAACAACACGGCATATGACTTCTGTTTGTTCATGTGCAATCGCATGAGGCTGGCTGCTTCAAGAAAAACGAGAGAATTCTCACTGTTTTCTCACGGATGACTCTTGTTTGCGAGGTTTGTAACCATTCTTGGTTTGGAGGGAGAATTGCCTTCTTTGCTGCGCGTGTTCCATCGCCAAGTCGAGCGAAGTGCGTGTCGAGAAAGCCAGCACGTTGTTATTTTAAGACGATGATTAAGACACGATCATACTAATTCTTATAATAAGAATTTTTTCTTCTTTTTGTGCCTTAGATTTAAGATCAAATTTGTTCTTTAAATGAAGTTTAAAATCAAGATCACATTTCTTAATTTCGTGTCATAGTTTTGAGAAAAAAATATTCTTAAATTAAAGTTTAAAATCAAGGTTACATTTCCTAATTTGAGAATGTGAGAACTAAAAACAAGGAATGGTTATCTTAATTCAAAAATCCTAGTTTTAGAGTGTGAGATTCAAAGTTTGTGCATCAGTTAATTTGCCACTGTGGAGACCTACCCTCAACAAACTTGCCCAAACTTGAAACCTCTCCATGTAAAGAAGTGGAAAAAGTAAACAAATGGCTTCAACAGCAAGTGAAATGCTCTCAAAATAAAGTTTGGCTTCACTGCAGAATACCCCGCCACAAGGACTAATTTTCTGTGTAGCCGGCTATGTGGTATGCAGAAATATTTTTTTCCACTTGGCTACGCGGCTTGTGGTTTGCAGAGAATAATTCATTCGCAGTGGCTATGCACTACACAGTATGGTATGCAGTATGCAGAAAATGATTTCATGTAAGCACTGCACTTAACTGTCCAATGCCCTGGTTCATGTAGCCTGATACAGGCAAAATTATTTATTCAAATTTGCTACGCAGTACTCAGTATGCAGAAAATTAGAAAAATAATACCACGTACCACGTAGCCAGGTACTAACATCCCTTGAATACTTCAATTTCTTTTCCTGGATACCTTTCAGATGTGAATTAATTATTCTCTGTGTACCGCGTACTGTGTAGCCAGCTCCTAACATCCCCTGAATACTTTAATTTCCTTTCTTCCACGTACTACATAGCCAGTCCCTAAAATTTTAAATAATTTCTTCAGTCTTCCACCATGTACTGAGTAGTCATTTCACTCAGTAACACATTTGGTGTGAGGGGTATTCTGCAGTTATACTCCCAAATTTTTATTAACTTTGCAAATTTTGTGGTCACAAATTGCAGTCTACAAGTGTGGATACCATTTTATTAAATAGAAACGTTTTTAATTCCTACCAATTTTTGTCAAAAATTGTTAAGTAATGTTAAGCAGGTAAATTTAATCTCAGACTTAATTAATTATTGGCATTTGTGGATTACGATTTTTTTTTTTGAAGTTTGTCATGATTTTTGGTAGAGACAAATGAATTTGGGCAGCTTAGTGTGGGTTAGTCCTAGCTTTGTTGGTGTTATATGTGGGTAAGCCTGTTTATCGTGGGCAAGTTTGCATGTGGGTGAATTGACCTGCGACCAATTTGGGCAATTTTCACTCAGATTTGACAATAATTTGATTGTGATTTTCAAATGCTGTGCAGTGATGGGAGCAATCACCCTGCAAGCAGAGGTTTCTCTGTCACCCTTTGTTCCAGTAGACAAATAAGTAACCTTTGCACAAAGCTATCTCATTGTTTGTTCTGCCACTGTCCACAATTTTGGGTGAATTCCTTTAAAGAACTGGTTTCCAACCAGCTTTTAACCGGTTTAAAGCTTAGTATGCATGCTGTGAATGTTGTCAAAAAGTATGTGCCGTGGTACACTAGCAAACTTGTTGTGTGCAACAGATTTGCATTTTTTTTAAGGTATCAGGGTACCCCAAATGGCAACATTGCGTTTTCACCGTTTAAGCGTCAGGCGTTTCACAAGGACCCTAACAAACTATATATTTTCTGAAAGCTTAATAATTCAAGATTATGAAAACGTATTTAGATAAAGAAAAAAGACAACTGTGTCGAAAATAGAGACTACGTTTTTAAAGCTTAGTATGCATGCTGTGAATGTTGTCAAAAAGTATGTGCCGTGGTACACTAGCAAACTTGTTGTGTGCAACAGATTTGCATTTTTTTTAAGGTATCAGGGTACCCCAAATGGCAACATTGCGTTTTCACCGTTTAAGCGTCAGGCGTTTCACAAGGACCCTAACAAACTATATATTTTCTGAAAGCTTAATAATTCAAGATTATGAAAACGTATTTAGATAAAGAAAAAAGACAACTGTGTCGAAAATAGAGACTACGTTTTTAAAAAGTACATCGTTAACAAAATCGGTTCCGCTCCAGTCGAGAATGATCTGGAGAGAAAGACGAACATCGCGCCGAATTCTTCACACCTTTGTCTCAAAAACCGTGTCTCGGAATTTTTGTATCTGGCCCGGTTTATTTTCTGCACTCAGTTAAACTTTGAAGTTCGAAGAAATACCTCTCCTCTTTCTTTTACGGCTCATAACTTTTGAATGAAAGCAAAAAATAAAATTTGGAGACACGGTTTTGGTGTCAAATTATGTGGCAACATTGTCGCCAAATTTGAGCTAAAATGGTTGAAAACTCGCTGAACGCAAACTTAAAATGTGCGCCCAATTTCTTGAAAAATTAGTTTCGAGAAAAAAGCCAAAATATGATTTGGAAACTTTTTCCGGTCTAAGGAGATTAAAACACTAGGTGTCAGGATAATTACCTGCGGTTGACAGAGGGGAGGCTCAACTTACCGCCTTACAACAATAGCACAAACATGCCGACACGAATGGTGTCAAATTCTGCGTGTTTTTATGTTGGAAAGCGACTTTCGTTGAGTACGAGTGCCGTTCAAAGGGTCTTAAAACACAATAAACGGAAATTTAAAGTCATAATATCACGTCGGCTGTAAAATGCCGGAGGCATCATCATTTGAGCTGGGTAAGACTACCCAAGCTGCCGGGACCTGAAACACAAAAGGAAAGGCGAAAGGAAAGCACATTGAAATCTGCGAAGAAGCCGCCACATGTTCGGCTCAAGATCTAAGAGAGAACATCCTGTCAGAAATGCGAGCAATTGGGAAAAAAATAAACTTCTTTATTACTGGAGACAAATTCCGTACTTTCCTGGACATGCCGTCTTTTGCGCCAAGTTGATTCTTTGATACATCTGGCTTTGTAGAAATGTTATGGAATTTGAATGGATGGATTGTTTTTTGCCGTTTGCGTTACGAAAAGCGAGCTGGCAGTCGAAGCTTATCACACTGATAAGTGAGGAGTCAGGAAGCGCAAGTAATTCCTCAACGCTCGATCTTTTCTCGCTCTCTCTCTTTCACAGATATGATCGAAGCCACTTTGTAGACACACTCGAAATAAGCGGGAACTGCTACGCAATCAATCACGTGTCAAAACATCGGGGCCCTGTTATGTCACATGCTATTTTCAGCGTTGTTGACAGATAACTGTGAACACATGATTAGAGAAAAGTAATGCCACAATTCTTTTTTCGTCCATAACTTTGCATGGAAACAATCTTTTTTCCTGAAACTTTTTGTAAAAGAGAGGTTTGAATAATATCTATCTGAAAATGACAGAAGTGTATTTTTCGAAATCATGGTCAATTTTGGGATACCATGATCCTTAATTAACAAAACTTCTGTCACTTCTCCCACCTGAGAAAATCAGCAGAAAGGTGAGGCAGAAATTTTTGAAGCTTTGTTTCACTAAGAGTTATCCAGTAACACTCAAGTAAACCCAGTGCAAGTAACATTTTCATGGAGTTCACAACTTTTGGTCAAGCTGATGTATGAGCCCACATGCAAAATATGCAAAACAGGAAGTGATGATGCATATGACAAATGTTGCACATGGACAACAGGAAATCAAATGGTTTTCCACAGAGGTTACTTATTCACCTGCCAAAACATGGGCCGACCAAAGAAACCTCTGCTTGCCGGGTAGGGAGCAATGGGCTTGTGATATGAGCATGTTAAAAGTGTAACAAAGTTCCATTGGTGGTCTGCCAGGCAGTTTTTATGCAATAAGGCCAAATTTTGTCTTTCCCAGAACTTGAGATCCATCAGAATAAAGGATTTATCAATAAAGATGTGTTAATTTTAACCTTGGAAGACCCAAAGGCCCGTGTCGGAAGTGGTGGAGCCACTGTTAATGCTCTGCTGGTTGTTGCAGAACATCTCAGTGCAAAAGCTGGCTTTGAGGTATTTTATTAGACATTAAATTTAAGTATTGTGTTACGGTGAAACCTGTATTAAGTGGACCCCATATTAAGCGGACACCCTCTATTAAGTGGACACCAGCTGAAGTCCCCAAATTTTTAACTTTAAAATGAACCTGTATTCAGTGGATACCTCTATTACAGTAAGTGGACGCGGACACCGAGTTCAAGTCATTTTGTTACAAGAAACCTGCATTAAGAGGACACTTCAAGTGTTTTGATTCCAGAAGGTGTTTTTATCTGCTTCAAAGAGTGTACAGTATTTTCCTGGTAAATTAGTAATTCTACCCGGAATGGCCATTTGCAAAAGGTTTGCAATAAAGCATGTCAAGTGTGCGGGTAAAGAACGATGGAGATATAAGAGGTCAATAATAAACTATTGTCTAGCAATTTATCAGAACCTGCATTAAGAAGACACCCTGTATTAAGTGGACACCATTGAGGGTCCAAGGGCATCTGCTTAATACAGGTTCCGCTGAATTTTTGTTTTTTGTTTTTGAAATTTCGAAGGTAAAATTTGAATCTTTGTTGGAAGTTATAATTCTTTAAGCTTTTCATCTAGTCAACTTCTCCTGGCTAATCCCAAGCTCAGAGTGTTTTCCCACCCCTGGTAAATGATCTTTTACTCAATATGCAGCTCCTCTATTGTAGAACTCTTCTTCTTGCTGCTACCTTCAGGAACATTGAGAGTGTTGCAGCTTTTATGAAAGACCTTTGAAACTTTTAAACTAATAATCATCATCAACTTAAATTTCTTGTGGATATGTTTTGTTCTGACTCTTTATTTTATTTCTGTACAGACCTTAACACTGAGTGTCTTGGATAATGCCAACATCCTTATTATGCACATGGTGGGTAATATTCTGATAAGTTTATGATGACCATAATTATGTTTCATTCTGAAACTTTAGTTGACATACTGTTACATCATGTACATGTATGTTAAAATTGAATGCTTCTCTCTCTTAGGCTTCTCTAACCATATTAAAGTGTTGTGCTGATAAATATGGGACTGAAACTGGAATCTGAGCCCCCTGACATGTTCAATTGTGATGTCACACCCAGCTTCACAGACTAGAGAGGCCTTTTTAGGGGGGATACGTATGTCTGTAGTCTGAATTTCGAAAAACTTCGTTTCACGTATTAAGGAGGAATCCATGTCCCTGTCGGTATTTTGCTATTGTATTTGTGCTTGTCTTCATCGCTGTCACAGTTTCAATCCATGTTTGTGTCATTTGTCACCATTTCATCTGATTTATGTCGCTGTTTCAAGGCCATGTTGCTTGTTGGATGTTACCCTAACAGGGCCTCACTAGAGCTGTTCATTAACATGTATTTGTATAAACTACTTCTTCCTGGAACTACCACAAGTCTTAAAACCAATGCATAGGCTAGTCAGAAGCTGATTTTAATTGTAATAAATTAATGTGCCTATTCACCAACTTGTGACACCTTTATTGGCAGGGTCGAGACTTTCCGTTTAGTTCATGCGGAAGGTTCTTTAACACCTTGCCAGCAAAACACACAGAGAGATCCAAGGAGCATCTGTGTGATTCTCTGGTCTCAAATTTTGATCTGCTGTTGCACAATGTCTCAAACATAGTAAGTTCTTTTACCTTACTTTGACATTGCATTTTTATTGTCTTTTATTGTCTAGTTGTCAGTTATGTATTTCATAATGTAACATTCAAATAATCCTGACTGGGTCCCTTATGAGTTTAATTAATATGCAATATGAACCACAAACCATCACAAAAATGTACTAAAAGCTTTTCACATTAAAATACATTACGTTATGACTCAAGGATATATGTTACATTTAATAAAGGTGTTAACTAATTGTCTCCCAAAATGAAGGTGACAGTCTCCCAGAATGAAAACCCTTAAAAATTAGAAAAAAATAATGTAAAGAACAAGAGGATAGTGGATGTGACCTCCAGCCCCTCCTTCCTTTTGTCCAGGAATAATTATCAATGACCCTAAAAACGATTATCAACAACCCTATGATTACTATTACCTCTGAAAAACTGACTTGGCTTAAAGGAAAAAAGGTCATGCATCAATATTCCCCAACGTGGACTAAAAATATAGCTCATTTCTAACAGTGATGTAATGTGATACAAATGTCATTAATTTATGTTTTGGTTACAGCTATCAGTAAATGCACCCCCAGGAGTTTGGGTCTGCAGTACAGACATGATACTTACTATCTCACCTGACACAAGTATGTCTAATTTCTTCCTCAACAACCTAATGTTACGTCACTTATTTGTGTTGATCCCATTGTGTTACATGACATTGTCCTGTTGCTTTAAAACAGACAGGCTGAGGAAACAGTTACTGTACACAATTTTATTGTGAGTTATGCTTGCCTGTATTTAATCAATCAATCAATCAATCAATCAATCAATCAATCAATCAATCAATCAATCAATCAATCAATCAATCAATCAACCAGTCAGTCAGTCAGTCAGTCAGTCAGTCAGTCAGTCAGTCAGTCAGTCAGTCAGTCAGTCAGTCAGTCAGTCAGTCAGTCAGTCAGTCAATCAATCATTTGATTGGTTGATCTATCCCTCTGTCTGTACATCAATTTGTCCATCTCATCCCTCTAACCATCTGTCAACCCACTGAAAGATGGTTGGTCCATTTGTTGGACTATTGGTCCATCAGTCAGTCAGTCAGTTAGTCAGTTGTGATCAGTAAGTCAGCCAGTCAGCAAGCCAGTCAATCAAACTATAAAACAGTTAACAAAAATCTAATACTGCCCATGGGCAAAAACTAATTTCAGTGATCAATAGTTAAAAGAGATTTAATTTTCTCTGTCACTGTAAGGAATTGACTGGCAGAAGTTTTCAGATGGCATCACCATGGTACTTTTTCAAGGAGAATTGGAATATGCAAAGGATCATGGGGTTGTTAAACTGGGAAAGGAGGTAACTGCATGATTGTATTCTTTCTTTACTTTGATTTTTTTGTTCACATTTTCATTATTTGACCTGAAATCCCTCAAAATATATTAATCCTGGCAATGGGAAAAATTTTGTTCGAAAATTTACACTCACTCACATCAAATTTCTGAGGGAACCTATCACACATAGGGCCTGTGACAGAAGGACTCTATTGTTTTTATTGTACAACGCTCAGCTTTGAGTGAAAATTTTGAAAAACTGGCACTATGTGCTGATAGGCGCCCGCTGTGGAGAGACACTATCGTGTCACATAATCGATTTCGGCCAATGGGAGCATGCCAAAATTTAGCATTGAACTATAAAGGTGTACAAAATAGAGTTGTATGTGACAAATGTAGGAAAGGGTTGAAGAATAAAGGTAATGCATGTACAAGCAAGATTATTTTATACACATGGAATTTTTTGTTTTTGTCAATGTGTAGGGAAAAGTTAAGGACATCACTTTTAAAGGAACTGAGGATGAAGTAAAAAGCTGTGCACTCAATAATGGAAAAATTCCTATGGTAAGAAGGAGAAAAATAAAAGCAACCTTCAGATCAGACTAAGAGTGTGACTTTTCAATTCCTGATCACGGGCATTAGATTGTGTTCTTGGACACCAATATCTGTCGCATACCATCCTTCTCTACTGGTCAGCAACAGGGAGGAATGAGAGCTCTGAGAACGGAGCTGTTTGGAAATTCGAAAGTCAAACTTGTACTAAATCTCATACTCATAGTCCGATCTGAAGGTCTTTTTATAGAGACCATTCCTTCCAGAACTTTACCGTGACAGGATATTTTACAAAATTGGTCTGAAATCCACCTTAGTTCCTGGACTTGGACAATCAAGATTAAGCAGAATAACTTATCATCCCATTTAAGAGTGGTTACTTCATGAACTCGTACAGAAACACACTTCATTTCATGAGTACAGAAACCAGAGCTTTGAATTCTTGGCTTGGTAAAACCTAGTCTTTGGTTTGAAAGCATACTAAACTTACAAAGTTCTGCTTCTTTGTTTGACAGGTCAATGGTCTGGTTTACATCAACATTAAAACTGCGGAGAGAATTATAAGCTTGCATGTCTTTGCTCCTCTTGATGCTTGTACTTATTATGGACTCGACAACGGAGCAGACCCTATACAGGTATGACAATTATATGTGTACACCTGTTGTTGTTACAGACTTGGGTAAATTAATTTCTCTTGGGGGAAAAATGAGTTTTTCTGGTATACTGAGGCTAGCTGTAGTTTATTTAGCTAATTCAGTAATTGAGCTTATCTTTGTTGGCATAAAATTGTGAGTACTCGTGCTTAGTAATGTAGCTTGAATTACAAAATGCAGAAAAGTGTTTTTTTCCCCCATACACCAAAACAAAATTTGTCTGAACTAATTAGTGCAGCATATGTGAGTGCAGCTATATTACGAAAGCAGTTAAACTAATTCAAATCTGCCTGGTTTGGTAAAATAATTCAGTTACTGTATGTAACTAAATGTTTATATTTAGTTTGTGATATGAAGTATTAAAAGTACAGTGGTGATATAAGCTGTGAGGAAACAAAATGAAGCTTCGTTTTTCACAGAAAACTAGGTGCTAATGGTTACACTGCAAGGCTATATATGTTATAAAACAAAAATAACGTTTACCTTAACTTCAATTTGTGAAGTTATAGTATAAAATCTCTAAGGATGTGAAGAGAACACTCAAGATTTTGTAACAAGAAACACTCACTTCAACACCCTACGCTTCTTTTGTGCTCCTGTCTCTTCCTCAGTTTAATATATCAGAACAAAGCGCAGAAGAAAAAAAATGTGTGGATTACGTGTATTATCGTCACAGCATCAGTAGTTTATAGAATGCAGTTTACGGGATCTTGAAGGATGACCTCGAGGTTATCCCTGTTCAACGTACAAGTATTGAACCGTTTAAGCCCCACTATTATCATTTATATTCTCCTCTCTGTTCTCCATATATTTCTTAGGGTACTAGTTGCAAGAATTTATTTGATCAAACGTCAAGAAATGTTATCTTTGGTGATCATTTACTTTATTCTCGTGTCCTGTATGTTTGATCAAGTAGCGATATTGTGAGGAGAAATTCTATGCTTGTCGCTATCAGTGGGGCATATAAAAGGTTTAATGCTGCTAATTCCGTCTTATTCATTCAGTTGTCACTGTTCTTCGACATTCTCCTCTGCATGGCTGAGGATGTCAATGAGTCCGCCTTTGTTGATGGAGAAAGAAGCGGTTCATATGGACGCAGCACTCGAATGGGAACAAAACGCAGCTCACAGAAGGAAATGATGCTAATGAAAGGAGCAAGAGCGTCTCTGTGGAAGATTCTTAGAGGAGTATCACTTAAAGGAGGTACTGTCTGTGTCGAGTCTGTGCACTTATTGACTGACTGGGAGGGGCCAGAAGGGGAAATATTTGGCTCCAGGTCATGGCTTACGAGCGCAGCGAGGTCCGTGTGTCATGGCCGAGAGCCAAATATTTTCCTGTCCGGTCCGACCTAACTCAGTCAAAAAATATTTTATCATACCTCCTCTGTTATGCTTAATTTTATTGGAAAAATTTGTAAAGAAGCTTTTGCGTGCTCAATGAAAAGTTAGGTGCGTGCGCGCTAAATGAACAGATGTCGTGTTAGGGTCCCGACGGCTTTTTCTGGACCGGTGTCACAGCGGATTTTGTCCCCCCGCCGATTTTGTCCCCCCGGACCAAATCCGCTAGCGGATATTGTCCCCCCGGACAATATCCGCTAGCCGATATTGTCCCCCCTTCGCCGAATTTGTCCCCCCCTCAACAATTGTTATTTAAGCTTTGTTTCCCTCTTACTCAGTAAACTTTCCATTTGCAAACTTTTTTGCAACGTTCCCTCGAATGACAACACAAAACGTGTTATAATTCTGCCATATTTATTATAGTAAATATAGTCACTTCTTATAATAGCGATGCAATTTTGCGTTCTATGCTGGTCTCTAAGTTATTTCAGAAATTTACTATAATTCATTGCAAAGCTTGTCGTAAACAAAAGACCTGACTAAACACAGCGTCTAACTACGGTTCCTGTTAGCAATGAATCGAAAACGTTAATCTTAAGCTTGTTTGAGTTGCGGCTTTAATAATCGCTCTAAAATGATTTTTTCAAAAATTACTCTCTCAGTCTTAAGCAACGTCGACATGAAACAAATTCTAAATTCTTACTTTTAATTACGCCTTAATATGAACAAAAACAGTTGCAACTAACGGTAACCCAAACTCTTAGAAAAACGCGAACTCCGTTGTATTATTATTTTACGGCTTAAGTGATCTCCGTTCTATCCTTATTTTACGGCTTAATATAGATAAACTAACGGTACTTAATCTTAGAAAATCGTGATCTCCGTTCTATTCTTATTTTACCGCTTAATAAAAATAAACTAACGGTAGTTAATCTTAGAAAATCGTGATTTCCGTTCTGTTCCTATTTTACGGCTTAATATAGATAAACTAACGGTACTTGATCTTAAAAAATAGTGATCTCCGTTCTGTTCCTAAAAAAAACTTGACACTGGGACTTGTTAGCCGAACATTGTTTATTAGTCGAAAGTTATGTGCAACCCTCGTAAAACAAAGTTGATTTATTTAATTTCAGACGTATACAACAAACTAACAAAAAAAAGCAATTGTAAATTTGGTTCTGCACTTTAGCCTAGGATCAACAAAAATGACACTTGATTTTCGATTGGAAAACGTTGCTTCGGGCCGTGTTGAGAAAAACATAGCTTTTCCAATGCGGTGTTTGGTAAACACCGAGACTTACCTTGTCTATTTCGTCTTTTCAATGTTCATGAAATATTCGTATTCACATTTAATCGTCTTTTCTTTTATTCGTTTACGACTCCAGGAGTACGATAGCGAAGTATGATCACTTTTGACGGGGGGACAAAATTCGCGAAGGGGGGACAAAATCCGCTAGCGAATATTGTCTCCCGGGGGTCAATATCGGCTAGCGGATATTGTCCGGGGGACAATATCCGCTAGCGGATTTGGTCCGGGGGGACAAAATCCAGGGGGGACAAAATCGGCTAGGACACCGGCTCACGTCAACCCGTCTGGCCTTACAAGTCACAAATGCTTTTCTATAGAATTGCGTAAGCGGGACCGTACGGTGGTATAGTAAATACCCGTTTTTACCCAGTAAACCGTGTGAATTTCGAGCTCTTTTAATGTGTCTCATCGGGACATAAATGACTGGTGACATTTATGTACATTTTTTTTAACAGTGGTGATTGAAAATGGGGAGTTTGACTACATGCACCCTTCTGCAGAGTGCTACAGACGACAGATGCTAACAAGCATTGAAAAGTTGGCAGGCATTCCATTTGACTGCAATAGACACATCCATGTCCGTTTGAACAAGGTATACTGCAAAATGTAATCACTAAATAGATACATTCTGAAATAGAGTAAAGTCTTGAAAACTCGTACCCCGAATACCGGCCATTTTAGCGAGAACTTCGCACTTGCTTGAACTGACAGCAGCTTTATCCCCTGTTTTATTCATTGCGATAATTTTACCCTCGAGAAAAAACAAATATCCCTGGCTTGAACAGTCTTACAATGTATGTTGCGCTTGGTGGTTGTAGGTATCAGCCCACGATCTATCCAAACGCATCGATCATGTTTGGAAATTGGCGTTTGAACGGTTTTCGGAAAAATCTTCGGAAATCTTTGTTTCACCTTCACCACTATTCGGACATCTTGGGAAATCTGGGTTGTCTTTAGAAATTGTGGCACGTTTGTTTTATTCTCTGTTTATCTTTTGGAATAGAGTACTAGCAATAGAGGTAAGTTTGAAGAAAAGAGGGGATGACCTTTCTAGGGAGAAGGACAAAATTGAGGATTTCTGACAATTCACTCTATCATTTTGTTCTGTTACCTCTCGACAGAACAACTTGGGTAAGCCTCCAGAAGTGGACCCCTCAGCTGTATTGGTGAATTCTGTCCTTGAGGGAGGGATCAACATTGGAAAAGAATGCGTAGTATCACACTGCCATTTAGAGGTACATTTACGTGGTTATGTAAGTCGAGTGCGATTTTTTTGATCATTGCAAAACTGTTAACATTTTGAAATTTGATTGTTGGATTTTAGGGAAATGTTAATATTGGCACAGGATCCATTTTAGCAGGAATTGCCCCTCTTGATTTGCAGGTCAGTAGCCTGCGTTGTTATTTACCGCAACCTTGTTGTTTTGTAGCAACCGCTTCTCAACATTGGAAATGTTTAACAATCAGGATCCTAAAAAAGGGGGGGGGGGGGGGAGAGGGTAATTGGAGCTCTCGAAATCAGTTTTTGCCGAGGGGTCCGTTGCCCAAATCCATTTGCGAAAAAATGCTTATTCTGGCTAAATTAAGTCTTTGAAGCCCTGGATCCCTTCATTTTTTAGCCCGGAGTCCTGCAGCCCAAAACCCGTTGGGACTATGAACAATAACCCGTCATATATTTCATTTTTCATTTTTTACCCAAAAACTGTTTTTGTCTGATGTTCATTAACAAGCGAACGAATTCTGCAGGCATACGTTAGAGTATTTTATTTCATAAGTATGCCACGCCGTTGTGAACTGGTCTCATGTATGCCTTGACTTTTTTATTTCGTTTAACTGAACAACGCTATTGCGTGTATCAATCATTTTGTCTTTCTTGCAGGGCCGCATCCCAGGGATCACTCTCGCTAAGGATCTGTGTATCCTGGGTTTCAATGTGTCGCTTCCAGGTCTGAGAGGAAAATCTCACAGGGTATTGGTGGTGTTTGGTGTGCATGATGAGCTGCAGGTGAGAAATTCAATGAATACAATTACTGTACCGACAAACGGAGTTGAGATAAAATTGTGAATATATGAAACTCATATATTTGAACTGCGGAATGAAGAAATAAATGTAAAGAAGATCCTCGCAGTTATTAACGCGAGGATCTTCTTTACATTTATTTCTTGCGTTAAGTTGCGTTAATAACTGCGAGGATCTTCTTTACATTTATTTCTTCATTCCGCAGTTCAAATATATGAGTTTCATATATTCACAATTTCATCTTCATCTTTCCCGGGTATATTACGAACCAATTTAATGACCAGCTCCCAGTTGGCTTGATAGCTCAATTGGTTAGAGCGCTGCACCGGTATCGCAGAGGTCAGGGTTCGAATCCCGGCAAGCCTGATTTTTTCAGGCTTTCTTTTCGCAACTGCATAAGTTGCGTTAATAACTGCGAGGAAGTTGAGATACTTAGCAGAATGAATATTAGGTGCAACCTTAATCTTATTACAACTTCACAGGTATTTCCTTGCAGTCTAAAAGCGCCTGCTCTTTCCTAGACTTAATTTCAGTCCGTATTTTCTCTTATGGGTAATGACGCACTGTACACGCGAATAAAAGGTCTCGTGCGCGTGGAGTCCCACTTGCGGCTTTTTTCGTCCCCCGAATATCCGCTCTTTTAGCAATTGGCAGCTGCCTCAGCAAGTATTAAGAGAAAACAATAAGCGACCGTTTTGAAGTAAAGTCAAGCTCATTTTTTACTATCTGTAAAACAACACGAAAAGCGGGCCCACAGTTCTGTTCATCTTCTGCTACGGAGATTTTCCGTACTGCGTTTACACACTGCAAATTCAGAAGATCTGTTTCAGCACCGAAATGCCAAGCTAACCCTAAGCCCCTGGAGCTGATACAGCCCACTACGGGGCTATTTCAGCCATAGCTGCGACAAAACTAACCCCATTGAAAGCCCAAACAGCCCACAATGGGACCCAATTGGGCCCTTTGGTGCCGGCCCAGCCCCTGTAAATAGGGCTATTATGGTCTTAATTTGAGAGCCAAGTCAGCCCCAAAAATGATACTGTATTTTACTCACCGAAACGGCCCCATTTTGGGGACTAAAACAGAACTTCTGAATTTGCAGTGCAATTGATAATCAACGAGAGCAAGTTACAAACGTAATTGTTCATACACATTTACACTTGATACAGGAAGCGTCTTCATCCCCAAACAGTACATACTGTAACAAGCCATGGGAAGTGTTCTTTGAAGGAACAGGAATCAATTCAGAAGAAGTGTGGATAGGAGTGGTAAGTGTGCAAAATTACTTTACGTTCCTAAGCATGTAATTTTCTGAGTCAATACATGCATGTTTAATCCTGCGCATTTACTTTCCGTTTCCTATACCTCTTCGTTACAACCTTGATCCGATATTCACGCGGGAAAACAACAACAACAACAACAACAAATCTAAAGTTTACAAACTGCAAACTCGTTTTGGCGATTACAAGTTAGCACAAAAATAGTTGACAAACAACCTCGTTCCCAGTCGTCCTTGGCGCAGGATCATATGTGACGTCACCCGACGAGCTTCGCTTAGACGGCCTCGCGTTATCGCGCTCGGTTCTAAGCCTCTTCAGCTCACTCGCATAGCGCGAATTGGCCTTGGGACGTGGCTGGTTTTTTTGTGCGGGCAAACTCGCATTTGATGTGCAAACGTTTGTCAAACAAGTGATGCTCTCTTTCAACCAATCAAAGTCGACGCACGCTTCGCGTGATTTTTACGTGAACTACACAAATTGGATCGGAACAGAAGAACGTTAAATTGAATTTCAGTTTATCAAAGAAGTTCAAGATGAATATAGGATATTTCTTCGGGAGTACGCGAGGACAAGAACACCAGACAAAAGTGTGAATGCATGCAAGTGCCAGCAATATGGTATTTAGGCAAATGTTTCGTTTTTGTGTAGGTTTGTCGCATGAAAACACGTGTATGTCAACTTTTTGTAGACTTTGCAACCTTGAGGGCGCCTTAACCATTGTTGTTTTCGAGTCGCATGCGAGCTGGTGGTACCTTAAAGAGTGGCTATGTACATACAGGAAACAGAAAAAACTGCTGAGTTGTAAGGTGCAACTACAACTGTAAAAGTCGCAAAAGGAGTTTTTAACAATTTTTAGTGGCGTTCACATACGTTGTCTTGTGCAAGGTAAGTGTACTCGCATTTTGAGCTTAGGTTACAGTTAAAGGTGTCTTTTTTTTCCAGCCTGAACAGCGCAGAAGTCTTTGGAATGCAAAGCTATTTTCTGTTGTTCATCCTTTTGATGTGCTGAATGAAGATGCTGGTAAAGATGACATCTTGTGGTTAGCCAGCACTGGAGTGTCAGAGATTCTCGACGAACAAAAGGTTAACAGGTCAGTTTTGAGCATGTATTAATTTGATAAATTTCAAAAACATGCTGTAACAGAGCAGAGCAGCGCAATACGTTATTTGACAATTTTAATACTGTGGAAAACTGATAAGCGTCTTCTTTTTAACTACAATTAGGCAGATACAACATTAACCTCCTCAAATCGCCATTGGTGAAGATATCATGATATTAATTAGCTGAAGTCGGAAAAGCGAGTCTTCTCCTATTAATCTGGGATTTCTAGAGTGCAATTAGATTGAAATTGCCATCCGAGATCATGCAAAATTGCAGCGTGAAGGGCAAAAGTCTGGCCACTTGTAAACTTAACATTCACAGACTTACGTAGAGCAACTTTCGAGGATGTTCAGGAAGCCAACTCAAGACCATAAGCAAACTTGTCAAGATTTCCTGAAAGCTGTCCTGGAATTCCAATTGGACAGTCGATCTCACGTGCAAATTTGCGCTTTGCGCGGTAATGACTTTCATCTATTCTGGGCAATTATGTGATTTTTTCAAAACAAAAATGTTGTTCTTAGGTGGCGTTCTTCACTGAGGTTATCCTTGAAGGATATTATGTCCACCATCGACACAAGCGCGGAGTTCAGCTGGAGAAAGAAGTTATGGTTTGAAATTGGCAAAACTGAAGTGGAGAACACATTGACGAGTTGTAGCAGCAACTGCATTCTGCCGTTTTTTAAGAGTTGCGCGAGAGAGGGATTCGAGACGCAGATATTGGAGGTATTAGACGAAGGTAACGGAGGATTTTTGTTTTTTGAATTTTATAGCTTAGGTGAATCGAATTAAGTATTGTCGAATTTTACTTCAACATTGCCTTTGTTGCCGCCATTCGGTCTCTTACTTAGTGTCAACTTTGGTCAACTTTAGGTCCCTCAGTCGCCAAACGGCTTCAATTTCTCCCAAAATATGACCACAGTTTTCTTTGCAAATCATTAATATTGGCGTCACAAGTTTGTTTAAAAAAGCATGAAAAGAATTGTTTGCCAGTCGATAGAGTTTTTTAGGGAAATAAAGTAATATTTCGATAATGAAACTAAAAAAGTGCAAAAGGCGTAAAAGGTTATTTTTTAAAGGGTTTTTCGTGAGTACAGCTAGCCTGCCTGGCAGTCGCCGAAAGAGGAGGAAAAGAGGTTAATTATTCGCCCTCCTCCTTCCTCTCACGCTCCGCGCTCCGCGCTCCGCGACGCAGGCAAGAGTACAGCAGGCATTTTATGCTTTTCAACATAAAATCAATTTTGACTATTCCAAGGTCTGGTTTTGATTTCTGTTTTAAAAACTTGTCTTGTCCACGATAAATTTCTTACAGCTCCTGCTTTCTCACTGGCTTCAACTATCTTGTTTGAGAGCGGTTTTCAAACGAGTGTCGTAAAACCAAAACCAAAGTAATTACTCTCACCAATCACAATAGGAACATTTTAAAAACAGAATGAGCCAATCATAAGTCGAAGCAAATACAAGTAATTAGAGTCAAGCGCGGGAAAACACGTGCGAGCAAGTCACGATTGGTTTGGGTTTTGTCTCTGATTGGTTGAGAAAGTGGTGCGAGCTTTTTTTAACCAATCAGAGAGCGAAGTAAAGCAAAACCAAAGCAAACACAACATTACTTTTCACACTCAATTGAAAACTGCTCTAAGTTGTCAAAAACGAAACTATCGACTTATTCCCATTCCTCAGTTGCGTCTAGCACTAGCTCCCCAGGCGTGGCCGCACGGACTCTGGCGTGTACTGCTGATGTATTGGGTGCCATGGCAGGAGAGAGAGCAGGGCTGAGAAGCGGTCCGGCGCGCAATGAATCCTGGATGCATGCTTTTGAACTCCTTGATGTAAGTGCACTTCAGTGTCTTAACATGTTGTGAAAAATGCTCACTAAAGCTTAGCTTATATGTGCAACGCAAATACAAATGTAAATGCAAGCACAAAAGCAATTGAAAGTAAGTGTGTTAACAACGAAAACGCAAGCGAACGGTGAAGCGTGGCGAAAGCCTCATCCGCCATACTATCGGAAAAATGCTCCACTCAAATCGCTGGTGTTTGCAATTGCGTTTTGTGTGACCACTTCGGTGGTCGTAGTCCGTTTATCTTTGCGTCGCAAATGCAAACTAATCTTAAATTTTTTCGCTTTTCAAGAATGAATCATATGTATCCACGAAAATGGAGCGTTAGTTAACTCAGAGTTTTTCCCTCCTCACAGAGGAACGCATTGGGCTGTGTCCTCTTGATCAAATTGTTTCAGTTTGCAATTTCTGCGGCGTTTTTGCGTTAGTTGTTCAGCTGTATGGTAAATTAAAGACCAAGTTACTCTGCAGATAGTTGGAAGTGATTGGTAGCAACATGCTGATGAATTAAAATTATTTTGTCTCATTGCTAAGAAATTGGGGAAATTTGTTGTTGGGGCGATCGAACTGACTTATATTTCACATTTCTCAAGTTAGAATCAGAATTAAATGCCATAGTAAAATTTTAAACTTTAGATCAGTAGAAAAGTACTCTAAGGTTTCGATTGCCATTACAAATGTCTTGAAATCTTTCTAGAAAGGAGAAATCGCAGCAGGAGTAAAAGCTCTTGCCTCCGAGAGGGCAAAATGGCTTGACAGGTAATAACTGAGCTGTTTTTTAAACTACCATTGAAAATGCCTTCATATTTTGAACATATTTGAACGCTATAGAACTATCGTTCAGCAGTTGGATTTATACTTCGTGGGTGAATGTCTCAAATACACCATTACCTCTTTACTTCGATGGCGATATGGTATTGAAGTTTGTAATGGTATGCAAACAATTGGTAAAGGCAAGTTGATTGCGATTTTGAAATGGCTTGGTTACACACTTCCGCCGTCCTTTAACGCGAATGCAGCAATCGTTCAACAAAATAATGCTAAACGCATGCATGATGGTTTGGGTGCCGCCAAGACGCAGGTGCTGCGTACACTTGAGCTGTGCAAAGCTTTGTGTATTCAAACTACCGCGATTTTACAGTGTTTACACCGTTTAAAGTTATTTTAAGTGCGTCGAATGTGTATAAAAGACGCGATTCTTGTTCTTCCCGTTCTTTGTGTAGTCCACCAGGTATTAAAGTGAACTAGCTTATTTTCTTTCCGTTAAACAGACCTGATCTGCTGATCCGAGCTGCACGGCATTATGAAGGAGCAGAGCAGGTGCTAAGAAGGCAGGCAGTTCTCACCGCTTCAAAGGTACGTCACCTATCTATATAGTCCGTTGCGCAAACTTGTGTTTGGTTGTGGTGTTCCAACGTAAACTGAAGTAACTCTGCTATCCATAATCAATTTTCAAGTTTGCAAGGTTCCCAACGTGTATATTAAAGAGATACAAGCTTTTTCGTTTTGCTTGTTTTGTTATGCCGACCATTTTATCTCCATATCTTACAGTTTTTCTCGACCGAACCGAGCGACCCCACTCCCATGGGACACTGGGTGATAGCAGAGGCACCAGGTGTGTAGATTTTATGCATCTTTGTACACGTACCAACTTTTCTGAGGCAAATGCGTAAAATTTGTTAGTGCCGGAACCTCAAAGATTTCCTGAGACGAGTTAGCCTGCGTACCAAGCGTTTCGGTAGGCTTTTTCGGCCAGTTCGCTTTTTGGCCGCGCGAAAATTGTCGCGCGGCCAAACAGCGAACTGGCGGGAAAAGCCTACGGAAACGTTTGGTACGCAGGCTAGAGACGAGTCTACCAATTCCAAAGGTGTCCGAAGATGAAAAAAGATTTTCAAGGTATCTCCGAGCATAGTTCGAAAGCCATTTTTATAACAAGATCAACTACTAATGTAGCTGAGGTTTGCGTGGAGCATAATTTGTGAAATTGGTTTGATTATTCATATTCCTGAAAAGGGTTTTATAATAGGCCTACCGGCCGAGGCGTGAGATCGACGTTTCAGTCCCATATTGTAGTGACAAGGGTAACAATGCGCTAAATTCCATGTTCTTTTCCAGCCCGAATAGATCTTTCCGGAGGATGGAGTGATACGCCTCCAATTACTTACGAACAAGGCGGGACAGTGCTAAATGTCGCCGTTAAACTGAATGGACAGGTAGTGACTTTCATTTGTTGGCTTTTGAATTCACTGATGCGGTTTGATTGCGTGTAATGCAACTTTAGGACCGAAGCCGGATTGTGTGATCACACGCGACTCAAATTCAGGATACGAGAATTCGTGGTGCCTAATAGTTTATGTAAGCGTTTCGAGTGGAACGTGACTCCCGGAAGAAAGCAGTGTTTTGTTGCGCTGTCGGCGTTGGGCATTTGAACGCTCTGTATTAAAGACAAGAAATTGTATTTAGTCGTCAAAAATAAAGAAATTGAACTCACCTTATCTGTTTTCTGTTCTGTTTTTGAGTTGCTTGACTCGTTTGGGGCGATATTGTCATTTCTGTCGTAGTCTTATGAAAAACAAGTCACTTCCCTTTCGAAACGGAGGTTTCATCGCTTTCACGTATCGTGAGTTTGGGCTGCCTGTGGTTTCACTAGCTAATGGTAGTGGTCTGGAAGCCTGTGGTGGAGAGCGCAGTGTGGGATAGCGCGAAAACGGAAATGCTGTTCCTCTTCTGATCTTTTCAGTTTTCCCACGACTCTTCTTGCACGTTGGCCTGTTTAGGGGGTCGGAGTACAAGCTGCGAACTTCAGTGCACAGGAAAGTTTGCACGACAAGATTATGACAAGACATGAGCTAGCCTGCGTAGCTGGCGGGATTGTTTGCGCGAAGCTCGAATGGCGGAGCCGCGAAGGGAATGGGAAGAAGCAGTTGCGGTTCCGCCGCCAAAACTTTACCTTCGCATACAATACCACCAGCTACGCAGGCTAGGCATGAGCCTGTTTACGATCACTATAAGGCTGATGAACTTGTTAATTATCTTTTTTAGAAAGTCACAAAAGCCAAAGTTCGAAAAATAAACAAGTAAGTATCCGATCCTCTTTGTAAATTCCAAATATCTCTTATGGTTTGAAGTTAATTTAATCCTTTACTTATGCTTTGGTATTTGACCGAGACGACGAAAATAGGAAGACCTTCCCTCGTGCAAAACATTCTCGTCCCCAGAGCTGCGATCCTTTTGGACAGCACCACGGATCGAGAGCTCTGGCAGGGTACGAAAGCAGGAAGTCCGCGAATCACGGGCAGCTATTGCGCTTGCGCGTTATCCCGGCCCCCACCAGAGCTCTCGATCCGTGGCGCTGGCCAAAAGGAGCGCAGCTCTGGGGACGAGAATGCGTGCAAAATTGGTTGCACACGCCAACAAGAGGCTAGCCTCCTACGGACATGTTCTTTGGGTCATTAGGCACTGACGAACGAGAGAACTTGTGCAAGGGAGGCTAATACGCTTAAGACACCCTCTTGCTTAACACCCACCCTCCTCAAAGGCTCCCCCTCCCTTTCATTGCAGTTACCTCTCTAAGCGCTGAGCATGAATCTCGTATTCCGACAACAGTCATTGCCAAGGGGTGAAGGGGTGATGAATCTTAATTTTGAAAAGTGCCTACAAGTACCCTCAGAAAGGAAAGCTCTTATTTATATGTGCAAACGATTATAGCCTCTTTAGATTCTGTCATACTCTTGCTAAAACAAGCTACTTGTCATCCCCCCAAAAGTGCCAATTAACGAACTGCTCTTGGCTGCAGTAAATTGCTGTGACTGACGTGCACCAATAATTAAATCTTTAGGCTTGAGATTGTGCTCGTGATCCACTCTGAAGATCATGAAGTTAGAGTTGTGTGCACTGAATTGACTCACTTGGAAAACTACACTCAACCAAATGCTCCAGGTATGATAAGAATACTTCAACCAGGGTGACTATGGGCAAGCCTGTAACGGACACACTGTCACGGGGATTTTTACGTTTTGGGGTGAATTATATGCCTTTTCACGTACACAGAATACTCCTTGAACGTCAAGAGACGAAAATCAGATGATTTTCTCAAAGGAAGAACAAAGTGTAGTCAGTTAATAGCGATTTTTCCACGAAACAAAAGAAAAACTGGAAAACATCAGCGGGATGTTTAAAAGGTGCAACCATTCCCATTCTAGCGATCTGCAGCCGAACACACTTAATTTTAGTCTCAGAGAACTGGTAGAGTAGTTTTAAACGAAACTTAACCAGTATTTTTGGGCTCTGCTGATTAGAACATGTCTTTTATCAGCTTTTCAAAGTTATCCTAAACATTGGTGACGGTGTCCCTTTAAAGTGTTAGGAATTGAGGTCTATTTACTTTTCCTGATAATAAGGATTCTCCTAATCTCTAACACGTTATCATTGTTTTTTAACAGGTGCACTTCTAAAAGCCTGTTTCTGTTTACTTGACATTGTGACCCTTTCTTCAGAAGAAACGTTAACAGATCAACTGGCCAGAAAATACCAGGCAGGTTTTGAGCTGCACACGTGGTCGACCGCCCCTCAAGGCAGTGGCCTAGGTACGAGCAGTATTTTGGCGGGAGTTATTCTTGCTGCGTTGCTAGGAGTGACAAGCCGCTCAGCGAGCATGGATTCACTTATTCACGCTGTGCTGATCATTGAACAGATGTTAACCACTGGCGGCGGCTGGCAGGACAACGTAGGCGGACTGGTACCTGGTTTCAAGATTTCACGGTCCCAGGCTTCTTTGCCGTTAAAAGTGGAAGCGGAAAAACTGGAACTGAGTGAAAAGACTGTTGAGGAGTTGAGTAAACGCTTGGTGTGCTTCTACTCCGGAAGGACAAGGCTCGCTAAGAATTTACTGCAGGTAAACTGCTGCGGATGCTTTATTTTAACAGAGAACGTTGTGACTTAAACTCCATACACCAGTGACAATTTTTCCGGCCAAACTTAATGAAAGGGGAAAGGGGAACAAATACATTGCGACGCGGAGTGTTTGCAAAAGAGTTACTGAGATGTCAGAAAATCTAAACTGTAAAAAAATTAATTGCATTCGTTATGAAGGTTTACGTGAAATGTTTTCCTTTTTGTCACTTTTATTTTCTACGCGCCTTTGGTAATAAAGAAATTAACGATGTGAAAAACAGTTTGGCTTAGCTGGTCAAAATGAACTAGGTTAACGTTTACTGTGTTGTTTGAAACTCGCCGTCTTCTCTGTTTTCACTTAACTGACAGAATGTGGTGAGGAATTGGTATGCAAGGTTTCCTCAGATCACCAACAACGCGAGAAACTTAATAAACAATGCAGAGGAAGCTGCTAAGGCGCTGAAGGAAGGTGTGTTATAGCTTTAGGTCATTAACTTTGGCCTTGAAGGATAACCCGGCGTTGCTGTTTTTCAATGCACAACACGAAGAAGTATGAAGCTCTGGGATGACCAGCGAGCAAATAAACAAACAACGAAGCAAGCAAACAAACAAAAAAAAACGTTCGTGAGTTGTATTTTTGTGGTAATTGGTGCTTGAATGAAGAGCGCCATAAAAACGTCATAAACGTTGATACCTTAGTGATCGACATGTTGTTTTGTAGAAAACAAAGGTTCCCCATTTGCGCGCAATTTAAGAGGTTGGTAAGGTCAAAAATTTATGCCGGTTAAAATTTGTCGTCGCTTAATAGAATTGTTGTCGTTTTTTAATTTACATGTTGTTATCTTTCTTCGCAGGAAACATCGAGAAGTTTGGTGCATGCTGGACTTGCTATCGACATCAGAAAAGCCTCATGGCTCCGGGTGAGTGAAGGCATCATCATCACGCAAATCTGCGCGCCTTCATGCGTTTTCCACAAATTTTTTTTCTCCATAGAATGATCATCCAGGTCTATATTGTCGCTTCACCCAGGTGTATACAGCTATTTCAATTAACAAAACAAACAAAGGGATTAGTTTCTAATGAAACTGTGGTGCTGCGTCGGTGGGTTAGCTCTTCGTCCGAGCGAATCTCGAAACGTCAGCTTTCAGTCTCTTCACGGTGGCCGATTTACCTTATCAACTCAGTTGATAAATCCAAAATTTTGTATTTCAAGTAACGTTGTCGGAAAGGCTACGCGATAAGACCGCGAGTTGATATGGGTAATTTATAAATACATTTTCCAAACCTAGCTATGGCTCACTCCTCCAAAAATAAATCACCCAAACCTAGCTATGGCTCACCCCCTCCAAATATAAATCACATAGAAAAGTGTTTATGGTACTTTCACCTATCCTGTGGCAGTGAAAACTGTGAAATACAGTCGAATCGCAAAAGATTTACAGCTAACCATACTACCTTTCGGTCTTGTAGCTTGAGCTAGACGTCTTAAAATCCGACATCGTTAATTGAAATAGCTGTAAATGGGTACCAACTATCTGGTAGGAAAGCCTAACACATGCCAGGGAAAGTATGTTTGCTCCGAGCTATTTTACGTAAATATCGTAGAGATAACTGCTTACCTGGCGAGGCCTAGACTCCGAGGAGCCGCTTATTTTGACGATGGCGATTGTGGGGCGGGCGAAATACACACGCACGCGCGCGTTAAATTTCGAGGAGACGCGACGCGAAGGGAACGCCTGAACGAAAGGTAAAAATCTGTAGTCTCTAATTTTTTGGCGCTCCCCTCGCGTCGGGTCTCCTCGAAATTTCGCGCGCGTGCGTGTGTATTTCGCCCGCCCCACAATCGCCGTCGCTACTATTAGAGACTACTCGCAGTCTAGGGGAGGCCCCATATAATGAAGTGGCTCTCTGTGTTCCGGATCCGCGAATGATGATCCTTTTTCAATCTTGGTAACTTGACAATGCTGTGAATCTCCCACCCCAACAGGCTCTGAACCGAAGGCAATTAAGGACTTGATGGAAGCATTGACGCCCTTGAGCTACGGTAGGGAGACTGACTCCATGTTATTCACGTAGCCAATCGTTGCACCCTGTGTTGTGGTTAAAGATCCCGGTCAGTGTTAAGAACGGAGAAACACGTTACTGGCTGCGAATGTGCGAAAATATTTTGGCAAGCACGGGAGAGTATGTTACCCAGGAAAGCTCCCAGAGTCAGCAGTGGAGACATTCAGTTGATTCTAACTTCTGAGATCCTATGGTGTGACCATTCAAATGAAACCTCGTCAGCAGTACTTTCACGTGGTACTATTTATATTTAAGTATTTAACAAAATGAAATTTGGGATTCGTCTTAACTTTTGATTTAAGGCACTCTTGGTTGTGAAAGGGTTAAGAAACGAGGTAACTGGTGCCAAGTGGTCAGTTTCTTACAATTGCTTTCTAACCTGCAAAGCTAATGTAATCAGACCACTCACACCAAACGCGAGGGACCAAGTAGAGCTTAATGCAAAACCATGTAGTCGATGCCAAGAGCATTACCATGTCACTATTTGTTTTGTTTTTGCTCTCGACTGGCTCGTCAGCTCGTTAGGAACTCATTAGGGGACAAGGTGAAGAAAACAATCAACGAACTACGGTAGCCTGTTCATAGACGTCCTACTTTTCTCATGCAGAAGATTGATTGTGGTAGTAGCAGTAACGGTAGCATTGGCAGCAGCAGTAGCCGGGTAGGGTAGTCGTAAGGGTAGTTAGAAACCGTAGAAGTAGTAGTTAAAACAAACCCGTCCGTCAACAGAGATGAGCAAAGGTCTAACTGTTGGTTATTTTCAGGTCAAGCGATGGCTGGAGCAGGAGGAGGTGGCTTCATTTTTGTGCTCACCAAGGAACCCAACATGGTGGATAAAGTGAAAGCTGTTATTGGAGAAATGCAGGTAATGTTTGATCTTCCAGACTAGTCCTAATGTTTTGGGCCCTCAGGTTCCGGATCGATTTCAAATTTAGAGGAGTATTGAAAACCAGAAAAAAATCCCTCCCCCCCCCAAAAAAAAAACTGCGAACAAACTCAAGAGAGCAATGAAGCAAGTGGCACACACGAACACCAACCCGCGGTTTAACCCGCGCTATGGCCATTACCTTACGCATGCGCACTGCCATATTACCCGGGCAGTGGCAGCCCCAAACAAAACTCAGACCCAACTAAACAAACTCAACCCACATGACAGGTACTAAACCGGTGCCCTGGCGGTGCAGTTTTTTCTCAGTCTTACATTTCTTGAGTTTTGACCCTCATGAAGCTAGATAAATAATTTTTTCTAATGATTGACACCTTTCAGTCCTCGAACGAGTTTGCTTTTTATGATGTGAGCGTGGACTGGGACGGGCTGACTGTGAGAGTAGAGGAACCCTCGCAGTGAATCACGGCAATGATGTCAAGAGAGACAAAGTTCAGTGAAGAAACAACAAACATTGGCTATGGACATACATTTGCAGCTCTCCATAGGCTGTCACTTCTCTCCAGGTTAACTGACAACCAAAAGATACATCACCCCACCCCCGACAAGAGCCAAAAAGACTCCCCTCCAAAAAAAAAATTGTGTAGCGTAGATGTAACTGATAAATAAATGATTGGATTTGATTCATGAAATTGGAGTGATAGAGGGCAGTAACCTCTATAAGCCCGAACTAAGACGTGGTTCAAGAATTATCGACGTAGTCCTTCCTAATTTTTCAAGGTGATATTAGCAGTTGTCAAGAGAGGATGAAGGGATTACCCCTTTATCCTCTCTTGCAGTTGTATAGCTGGTATACTTGTAAAGTGTTTTTGGGCTCTAGCCTGCAGTGCAGGTGTATTTTGGGCGACCAGCAGGCTAGCTGGGCTTCTAAGTCTTGAAGGTACTAATATTAGAATATGTCTAGAAGCTATGTAGGTAATTGTTATGGTACAGAACTTGAATAAAAAGGTATTTTCAAAATTGAAACTCTTTTGGTTCCTTTTCTGTTTTTGATGCAAGATGTTTAAGACGAATAAATTTAGTTTTTGTTCGAACTTCTTCCGAGCGGATGCCCAGCTCCATAATTTTCGTCTGTAATCATGCCCTTAGTCCCCACCCCTTTTCCCACCCAGTCTTTTTGCGTTCGATTTTGGCGTTTGCTTTCTTTCTGTCTGAGAGCCTGGAACGGGCAAGAGCCTAAATCAGCGCTGGCCCCACCTGACCTCCATACACTGTTTCAAAACTCACTCAGTTTTATATCTTGTTGCGTTACTTCGTACTTTCCGTTTTCTTTCTTAAGGTTAGCTTTCCTAAGTTGAGAGGAAAAAAAGTTTCAATGATCTCTGCACACTACATCATGTGGGTGACACCAAAGAGCTTTGGGGAAGCAAACCACCCTCCGTCGGGGGTTCAACTTTTTTTCAGCTTAATTGGACCCTAAGTCTCTTGCCAGGACTAACTCAATCTTTCTAGGCGGCCACTCAGTCTTGTAAGGCCTTATATACTACAAACTACCATTTCCCTTGAGGAACCAATTCCGTTGTGATCAGTTCTTCAGCCCTGATGCTTGATCAGTCAAACGACTTTTTTAGCCTGGCCTGTTCCCGGCCAGACTTACTTACTTTAATGAGAGAGAGTAATTATAAGAGAGTAGGGAAGGCGAAAAATAGAAAGGGGCCATCCGATCCCTTCCCAGCCGTGGCCCCCTTTTTCTCACGCCTTTTATTATTTCTCACGCGTTTCAGTTTGCTCAGGCCTGTTATTATTTTTTTTCCTCACAGCTTTCATCTTTTCGCCGTTCTTACTATCTTGGAGCCTTAAAAAGGCTGGAAATATAACGGACATTCGGCATACTGTATTTCGCGGACTGGACTGGACTAGTAAAACGAGGACTAGTAAAACGCGGACTAGTAAAACCAAGACTAGTAAAACGGGGACTACTAAAACGCGGACTGGTAAAACGCAACAAAATATTCCTCTTTATTTCAGGGAACGATAATTTCTCATTTAAAGAGCTTCTCAAGTGACCTGATAATCAAGTTATCATGATTTCTAAGAGAAACATATACAATAAATTCCGATTTACAACAACCTGATCTATAACTTGCTAGAAAATGTAATTAGTTGAGATTTTCGAATTTCACGATCGAGAACAACAACCCCAAAACTACAGTGAACAGAAACATATACAAACAATACTAAGAGCTAGATCGGGCATGTCATCTCATCCTATAAACACATTGCTACAAGCAAATGTTGCTGCATTTTAAATCAATAAAAACTAATTTTTTGCAGTGCATCTTATCTTGACTCATCCGTGTCTGATTTAAAGTGATCTTTCCAAAAGTAACTAAAAATGAACTACACAACGTCAACGATGCTTAGAGCCAGTATCATTAAATCCCACAGGGTATTTCATCCTATAAATGCAATGCTGTAAAGCAAAATTTGAAAATCGGGGTGTTTGCCATAAACCAGCACTTCATCCTTCGAATACTTCTTGATTGAAATTCTGATTTACAACAACCTGATCTATAACTTCCTAAAACTTGTAATTAGTTGAAATTTGCCAATTTCACGATCGAGAACAACAACCCCCAAACTACGGTGAAAGAATACACCTAAGACATTACTTTACATCAAGATTTCTAATGCCAGTTGTGGTTCCATAACCTGGAATAATTGGCGGTAACGGCAAGGAGATAAAGTAACACTTTAAACAAATGTCTTATGTCACATGCTTAATTCATCCGTGCGAGAGAAAATTCGGAGAATCTAGCCTACAATTTCCGTACTGTAACACAACTTAGTTTAAACTTTTTTGCAGTACACATCCAATCCGAGACACTACACAGATCTCGGAAGAGTTATGCGTCGTCAATAATAATAAAGAATTTAAAGGGTTCAATGTCAGACGCTTCCACAAACTATATAAACGTCAAATGGGATATAATAGTGTCATGATCTTACAGATCACAGTCCAACTAGAAGATAACAGCGAGCCTTTCAACAGTCATTTGCTTGTGTTCAGGGAGAAGAAATGGCTGTAGATCGGATGGTATTTGACTTGCTGGCTTTCTCTTTGTGGACAAGGGTAATTAGGGATAAGATGTGGTGTTTCTGGGGTGATAAAACCATGACCAGGCTGGATCTGAGAATAGGGCGAGATGAACGGCCAAGATGTGGTGTTTTGGTCAGAGACGTACGTTCCAGGTACAGGAGGACATGATGACACGGGCGCGAATGAAGGCTGCAGTACCCGATTACAAACAAGTGGTCTTCCCTCCTTCCCTCCTTGTTCAGACGTTTCAGGAACAGCATGACCTGATGAGATGGTATTGGATAAGCGCATGAATGAAGGCTGTAAGACCCGACTGCGAACGACTTGTCTTCCCTCAGTTGACAGTTTATTGCTGCCACCTTTTTGCTTCCTTGTTCCAACTTTTTGACCTGCGTTCTTGGACATGTTTACATTTGCAAGTGCCAAGAGATTAGGAGAGCACTTCTTGGTTTTACTAGTCCGCGTTTTACTAGTCCCCGATTTACTAGTCCACGTTTTACTAGTCTGCGATTTACTAGTCCCCATTTTACTAGTCCCCGTTTTACTAGTCCAGTCCAGTCCAGTCCAGTCCAGTCCAGTCCAGTCCAGTCCAGTCCAGTCCAGTCCAGTCCAGTCCAGTCCACGAAATACAGTATGCCGAGATTTTCTGCTCAAAGAACGCATCAAATTAACTGTAAACTCGTTCCAATTTCTGACAGGCAGGCGAGAGACATTATTTTGTGAGCTTAAGACGGCAACATTCTGATTGGATGTTTTTGACAGCTAGACGTTCCGCAGATAGGCCGCTTTTGGGTGCTAACAAAAGGGTTGGCAATGAAGAAAACAATAGCCCAACGGTAGCAGGCGCCCCGTCCCCTCTTTTGTCTAGCGCTCTACGCTTGCGAATAATTCCTCGCTTTCCCTCCCCTTTCAACACCTGCCATGCAGGGTTCGTTTTTATTTTAAATTTGCAGTCTACCTGACCCTTAAGCTACCACAAGTCCTAAGAGGGTAGTCAAGTACAAGTTACTCCCGGTAACTCGAAGCCCGCGCTAGCACTGTTTTCCTCTGGATTTGCTGCATACATTTACTGTATTTTTACCCTCAATAACTCAAATTAAACCTCCCGCTAACTCGAACTGAATTCCTATTCCCTTCAGGTCATTCTCTTTATACCATATTTTCTCGATTAAACGCCGGGGGCGTTTATTAAAAACTCCGCCTCGAAGACCCGGCGTTTGTTCGAACCCGGCGTTTATTCGGGGCCCGGCGTTTATTTATAAGTGCATTTTTCAACCATTTATTTTATCATCAGTACTGGAGGTTTGTTGAATTAAGATCCAAAAACGTTAAAAAATGGGAAACGATGTCACCAACTTTGTCTTCTCCCAGTGAATCAGGTAAGTCGTTCAACAAAAAACATCACTGACAAGAACAGTTATTGAACTCTTCTCAACGTTACATTTCTTCGTGGAACATGGAGGAAGTATGTCGCAACTGCTCGACAGCAAACGTATTGTGCAAGCAATTTAGAATAAGGCAGTAAATTCAAATAAAATAGTAGAAAGAGAACTAGAATGCAGTTACGATACATAATCCTGATTATTAAATATACCCATCTCGAATAAAAGCCGGGACCTCAAATAAACGCCGGGACCCCGAATAAACGCCGGGGGCATTTTCGGCCTCGTGGACCCGGCGTTTATTTGAACCCGGCGTTTATTCGGGGTCCGGCGTTTAATCCGCGAGAAAATACGGTAATTTTAGCCTCGATAACTCGAACCTCGTTTGTCAAAGGGTAATGAGACAAAACAAACCCAGAACACTGAGTTTATTTTGAATCAATTTTCGAAAAATGGAGCAGCGCTGTAGTTTTGAAGTGCCTAATTGTCCTTTACGTCATTTGCTTTAGTTTCCTGGTGTTTTGGTACACATAACGTGTCAGTTCTTCCTGTGAAAATACATGTGATCAGTGGTGTCAGCAGGAAACCCATCCCCCGCTAATTCGAACTCCCGATAACTCGAACCTTTTTTGATTTCCCTTGAAGGTTCGAGTTATCGGGAGTCCAATTGACGGGTAGCTGCGGCTGGGGCCAAACTTTTATACCCAAAAAGAATCCAAGTAGGCTAACACTGTACCCAAAAAAGTTAAATTGCCCAGAATGTCCTTTCATCCACATAATAAAACTAATTGAGTTTGTAAATGAAACTCCTTGTGCAATTGTTTGACCTAAAATTGAAAACCCACGGAAGGCGCAGTCGTTTTTGGTGAACCTTAAATCTTTCTACCCATGCAAATAAGTCCACCAGAAATTTCTCACCCCCCAAACAAGTCCCAGATCGCCAATTTCAAGCCCAAAAGAGGGCTTCTCATCTCCCCGTCACTAATATACCTGAGGACCCCCGTCCCTGAGCCATCAGTCCATGGTTTCCATCAATGAACCCCACTTCCGGATGCAAAGAAGGGTGAGGGGTAGGTATGGATTTTCACTTTACAGACATGCAAGCCTCTGGAGAAAAAATTCCCTTTCGTTTCAGTCCTTCTTTAATATTTCCCTTTTTCTGGTTCAGCGTTCAATCTCTCTTATTTATTATTCTTTATTTACCATTACAGCAACCCCTCGTAATGAGGATTATCAGCCGCTGTGGTCAGCAAAAATAATAATAAATAACAACAAAAGCAACGATAGAAACGAAAAAAACAAAACTTAAATAACTAGTTGGTGGGTGATTTTAGACACGTTGATTCGGAATTGAGCAGGATCAGCAGAGAGAGTGAAGACATCCGGACGCAGGGAGTTCCACTGAACTATAGTTCTAGGATAAAAAGACAGTCTGTGAGAGGTAGTAGAGGTGGAAATCGGGATGAAGGAGTCATCATGGACATGTCTACTTCAGCGGGTTGGTGAACGCGGATATATTATACGTGCCCTTTTACTGGCTCTGGAACGGGTTCACTGTTGATATATTCGGTTGACCTTGATCTTTGGACGGCGCCTGAAGGGTGCATAGTGCCACGTGTTACACGTGTGGTCCAATGTAAACAAACTTTCGTGTTTTCTCAGCTCCGCGGAATATAACCATCACGCAAGCAAGCCTTGAGTGGATGAAACGGAAAAATGGCATTTCCAATTCTGGCTCTGGTTGAAAATGTCAGAAAACAAAAGAATGAATATTTGTTATTGCTTGGGGTCATCCTGGTCCCAGATGTTTTTCTTTCTTCTAGACGAAACATGGACGGATGTTACTGTTTTGTAATACAATTTTGTTGTGACAGCAATCATTGTTCGTGGATTTGGATTTCATTGGTTAATTAGATTAGCTGTTGATTCCCGCCAAACGCGCGGCAATTTTCAACCAATCAGCTAGCTTGAAATGGATTAGTTTGCATGCCTATTTTATAGTTACACACCTTGTGCGGGAATCACCTTGAAAGTTGTGTATGTTTTGGTTCTAGTTTAGCTCAGCTTGGCACGGAGTGACATAGGCTCATGTATAGTTTATAATAGTCCTAAAGAAATTTAACATTTTATTATGGTCAAAGAGTTTTTATTGGCAAGTCAGGCCGATTTCTGAACTTAAACGTCAAAACTGGCCAAAATCTGCTTCGCCCGATTCTTTGCCGGTTTGGGGTTTGCGGCGACTCATCCACATGAATAATTGTTTGCATTTGATGAAACAGAAATCATATTTAGGAGATCCATGCGACGAATTTCGGCAAATATATTGGAATCTCGACATAAACTTTGTGATCAACAGTACTCGTGGAACAAGTTGCAATGAAGCCTTTTGTTCACCGCAACAGCGATCATTCAAGCGACGCGTTCGCAAATTTAGCCGAGTTTCGTGACCTCGGATTGCTCTGTGACATTGTATTATGCGTGGAAGACAAAGAAATACCAGCTCATCGAGTGATTTTAGCGTCTGCCAGTCCATATTTCAGGTCAATGTTTCTTGGAAAACTCGCGGAGAGCTCGCAAGATCGTGTCGCACTGTACGAAATTGATGGGGTTTCAGTTGATTTGCTTGTGCGGTACGCCTACAGTGGATTCGTGGAAATCAACGAATTGAACGTGCAGGGTTTATTTTATGCTTCTGCTCTTCTTCAGTTCGATAAGGTAAACAGTGCTTGTTGTGCTTTTCTACGTAAAAAGCTAGACGTCTCCAACTGTTTAGGGATCCGCTCGCTTGCCGAATCTCTCTCCTGCCACGAACTTTTCCAGGAAGCCCATCAGTTCGTGGTTGATCACTTCACAGAGGTACTAAAACAGGAAGAATTCTTGTTTCAATCCTTTGAGTCTTTGAGATCTTTGCTAGATTGTGAATTTCTTAATGCGTCAAGTGAAGAAGAAATTTTGGACGGTGTTTTGGAATGGTTAAACTTCAGTCCTTTGCTACGCCAAAGTAACGCTCCTTCTCTCATCAAGAGATCATGTTTGATGAACGTTTCTCCTGATTTCCTTAGCAACAAAATCCTAAAGGATTCAATCGTGCAATCCAATTCTGAATGCCGGCAGATGATTTTAGAAGCGCTAGATGCCAAGAAATCTTCAAATACGCGAGATGGTTATAAATTCAATGGAATTCCTTTGCGTTCACACCGAACTGGTCGTGAGATCATTCTGGCCTTAGGTGGGGAGTCTGAGGGTGTGATTCTGAGCAGGTGTCAGTGTCTCAGTTTAGATACTAATAGTTGGGGATGGGATATACCAGGAAGAGTGGAGGAATCCACGACACTGGCTGATATGAACAATGGACGCACTTTCATGGCAGTGGCATCGACTGGATGTCACGCCTATGTAGCTGGTGGGCGTTCTTCGTGGAAGGTGCTAGATTGCGTAGAGCGTTATGAATGGCCAGGAAATCAGTGGCACCAGTTATCATCTTTGCATGTTGCACGCATGGGTGCCGGTGCTACGGTCGTAGATAACCAACCCATTGTTATGGGAGGTTACAATGAAGTTGCGGGTTATTTATCATCTGTAGAGATGTATGACCCATTGATTGACAATTGGACATTTATTACACCCATGAGATCAAAGAGGAGCTATCTTGGTGTTGTGGAGATAGCAGGATCTGTGTATGCTATTGGTGGATTTGGTGAAGAGCTTGGGAATTTAGATGGTTGGTTGACGTCAGTTGAAAGGTTGGAGGCTCAGAGAGGAATTTGGCTCCCCGCATCACCCTTGTTACAGCCGAGGGCTTACTTTGGTGCAGTTCAGAAAGACGGTAATGGCACATTCAAAGTGATAAAGTAGACTTACTGAATATAAGGGCCTGGCTAAACTAGAAAGCATTGTTGTGGAAACATTGCTGCAGACACAAATGTTTCCCAGTTTAGCTGAGTGAGAAACATGTTGCAGAAGCACATTTTGCATCTTGGAAGCAAGGAAATGTTTCTGAATCAAGTCAAAAACATTTTTACCTTACAGATGCAAATTTTGCTTCTGAAACATATGTTTCCCAGTTTAGCCACCCAAGGAAACATGTCTGGAAACAATGTTTTTGCAACAATGTTTCCTAGTTTAGCCAGGCCCTAATGCTGCCAGGCACACCATATTGCATGCTACACAAATTGCTTCATTGTCAAAGTAGACATAAAAATTAACTTGCAAAGCTGTTGGTGATTATTAAAAGCAGTTGGCAAATTATCCAGATCCATTGAACAATAATGATTTCTTGAGTCAGTTACCACTGAAAGAATAAAAGTTGGTTTATATTTTTGTGTTGATCTTAAGTTTTCTCAATTGGTCAGGACAGCACCAAATTAAACTAACAACAATTTACAGATACAAAACATTTCTCAGTTTTTTTTATTTCTCAATAATTTGATAACAAATAATGAATTAGATTTCTTTAGTGACCTTTTTTATTTTCTCAATAATTTGAAAATGAATGGTAAATTAGATGTTTTTAATAACCTTTTATTTTGTAGGTTCAATTTATGCTCTTGGAGGCTACAACTCATCCTGGTTAAACACAGCAGAAAGATTTGATCCGCGCGAGGGACGGTGGTACAGCATTCGGCCAATGCGCTCCCCTCGAAGCAGCGCTGGTGCAAGTACAATGGGAAGCTGTCTTTATGTAGCTGGGGGATTTAATGGTGCCAGAAATTTGAATTCAGCTGAGAGCTATGATACAAGAGCTGGGAAATGGATCGAAGTACCTCCTTTGCAAAACACCAGGTATGGAATGGCTCTTGCAGCATTGGAGATGTGATCATTAGACCTGGTTGTCATTGGTTTGTCACTGTATGAGCCGATGTGTGTGTTTGGGAGGGGAGGGTGGCTCTAAAGGCTTTAAGACAAACGTTGGTTTGTTTCTTTAATTTTTTTTGAAAAAAAAGAAATTTTCAAAAGGATCTTAATTATAGCAATTAAATAAATAAATAAAAATTAGAAAAGTTGAAAAATAGGAACATTTTTATGTCAAGGTTGAAAATTTTATAGTCTTTTCAGTTAAATGATAATATCATGGCTGAAAAAGAAAATGTTTTAAATACATTGTAGGAATGTTGTAATCAATGATAGAATATATTTTTTTTTTAATGTAGAGGCAAAACAATGATTTTTATTTACATTAATAAAAGTTTTATCAAGCTACTAATTCAGATCTGTCTTTACAAAATACGTTTTATGATATGAATAATGGTAATATATCTTGCAGACTATGGAATACTAAGTTTAGGTGACAATTGATCATGGTATATTAAAATGTCAATATGTTACCTGCTCTCCTGTTGTGGTTTATTGGTGTACACAAAAATCCCCCCACAATAGTTGACTGCTTATTTAAAAAAACATGGTGTTTGAGTTGTTCGGCACACTGAACTTTTTGTTTGAGTCCTGTTGCCTACCATCATTTGTTTCAGTAGACAAGAAACTTTACCCCATGTTGTCTATTTCTATCCACTCACATGAAACAAATGGGTACCAGTAAACTATTAACCAAGGGAAGGACAAGAATCACATCCAGGGAGGGGGTGGGGTGGAAAAATGAGGTTAAACACTCCTAGCTGTTTAATAAGGAAGGCCTTTGGAGCTCAGAAGTTATTGCTTTGGAGCCAGGAGCCCAGAGTGTTCCTCTACATCCACTGGAGCCGGGACGAAAATGCTGATTATGGCTACAATGTAAATGGAGCCCGGGAGTGAAGTGATGAGCCCTAAAGCCCCAATTTTCTGTTCTCCAGCCCTGAAGCCCTGCTTTTTTGAGCCTGGAGCCATATACCCCTTTGAGACGTAGTATGGTTTGGCTATATGGGCCTCTTCTGGTAGAAATTCAATAACCAAATAACCAAATTGTTGGTTACAATTATTATTTTAAACAACAATTTGGTTCATTCTCTTTGAGTTCAGACTTGTGTTATTTTTTCCACAGAGACTTACTTTTGATCACAAAGGGGGGACACACAAAACATTAGTGTAGAACTTTTGTTATAAAAGCCTTGCAGTTGATCAGACATCCTGGGAAACCCATCCCACAATTAATCACCACTCACAAAAAAAAAAAACATCCACCAGAAAGCTAACTTTAAGTAAAGAGAGGAATCGAAGAGTATATAAACTACACACACCTCTTTGTTCTCTATGCCATTTATCAAAATTGATATAAAAGCACTCAACTACTATTATAGATATAATTTTTATGTAACAAATCCTAGATTATTCAAATTATTATGTAACAAATCCTAGATTACTCAAATTGAATTTAACATGGCACTATAAATCAACCTTTTCTAACAACGTGCAAAATGTCCCCATTGAAGAATGTCAATTATGAAAATCTTAGCCATTACAGTTTTTGTTCTTGCATTCAAAATTGCAAATCATCAGTCTGTTTTAAAAGAAGTTTATATCACATCAAAGCATTCATTTTAAAAGATTAACATAATTCAAACTGGACATACTATTGTCTAAAAAATCTTCCTAGTGAGAACCCATTTTAAATATATATTATCATGAGATTGATGCCTGACCTATAAAAATTAAGCATGAAGCAAGCTTGCATAGCAAGTTATTCCCACAGCACAAAAGTTGCAATTGCACCTTCATGGCAAAAATACACATTATTTAACCATTATTCGCTAAAGGCGAAGTGACTATTGTGGAAAAATCCCTGAGATGAAGTCGAGGGGATTATTCCACAAATTATATTCGCTGAGCCTGAGGACAATAATTGTTTTAGTATAATTGCTCAGGTGATTATCAGAGTAAAATGCATTTTCTTTCTTCTTTTCTCCAGAAACATCAAAAATTGTGCAGTGGCCATTTTGAAAATTAGTGCTTCAGTATTATAATCACCTCGCGTGGGGTGATTATAGCAAGATATGATGTAATCCTTGACCAATCAGTGCACATGCTTCTCTATAATCACCTGAGCAATTATACTAAAAATGCTTATTATTATTACATACAAACCCTGGATACGAGCAAGTGTGCATTCTCATTGGCTCCCTTCTGATAGACTATCAGCTTATATTCTACATGTATGTGTTATGAGGCAAGTAAAATTGATAGCAAATATGCTTTTATAACAGAAATTATTTTTTGTTTAGATAACTGAATTTTCTCATAAGCCAAGTGTTACTTGACAAAAGAGTTGACTTGTGCATAATCTTTGCATGAGAGACATAAGTGTTGTTTCTTCTTCGATGGTGACTCATGAGTGTAGTTTTCCTTTGGGAAGGCTAACTAATACATGCAGTCCTTAACCCTATTCTGCCCGGGCTTTTTTTGAGTTTCTGAGCCTGGGGGGGGGGGGGGGGCACTTTGTAGCACGTCATTAGCTTAACAGATTGGGTTTATGACGTGTCAATTATGATGTGTCGTGACATCACAATAACGTCACAAAGCCACCATTTTGAATTTGAGGCCGCCATCTTGAATCCCAAACCTGCAGTCATACAGCTGACAATGACGTCACCAAAAAATATGATTTTGTTCTAAGAAACATACTTAGTCAAAACAAGCACACAAAAGTAAAAATTATCTTCTTCTTACAAACGAAGGGGGAAAAACCTGAAAAAAGACAGAAAATAGTCAAAATACACTTCTGAGAAGATGGTTGCTATGGAAACGTCAATCATTATGGACACGTCATTGACACGCGACAATTTTCTCTGATAAATTTTAGGAAGAGTCACGAGATTTGGTGATTATTCGTCTAGCCGTTTAAAAGTTATAATTCGTTAAAGTCAGCGCGGGCACAATATGCCCCCATCCCCAGGCAGAATAGGGTTAAGACAATTCTCACCAAAATGTCCAGTACAAAGGCAATGCCACTACTATAGAAGACATATTCACAAATGAAGAAATGGGATGCAAAATCACCTTATGTCAAGTTTTAGGGTTTTTTTTGGCTTGACTGAGTTTTGCCTCATTTTCTACATTTTAACCCTTTACGCCCTAACAGTGATGAAAATGAAATTTCTCTTTACATTCACTACTTGTTCAAACATTCAAGTGATGAGAATAAAGAGAGTGATCCCCAAGGATGAGATGTCTAGTTTTTTTGGACAAATCCTCCTTACCAGTTCCATAAGAAATGTACGGAGAACAGTAAGGAGAATATGCATTTTTATATCAGGGCTTAAAGAGTTCATTGAAGGAACGCTGCCCCACATTTGGCCAAAAATTCCAAAACTTAGGGCACTTGTTTTCCCCTTACAATGCCCACCACTCTGCTGCCCTTCTGTTTCTCATAAAATAAATAAATAAATAAATAAATAACCTTTGTTTATACACGGTATGTGTGCAAAGCCGTACAGCTGTAGGCTAGTGGGGCCATTTATACGAAATAAATATCTCAAAAGAAATAAACTGAAAACAACAAATAAGAATCTCAACTGGCACGAGGCAGACCGGTTGGCTAAACGTATCTACAAGCATGGCCAAGGAGTTGAACTCGGGTGTACTGAGAAATAATTCCAGCTAGTGGTCAGAGTGGGATTTGAACCCGAAGTGTCCAGGGGCCCGTTTCTCGAAAGTCCCGATAACTTTTCGGGCCCGGAAAGCTATTTTATGTGCTCGATGTTTACATTAAAGACTCAAATTTTGTTGATTTTGAAAGCTGAGCAATAAAATTCTACGTTGATAAAACAAGTCGGGCTGATATGCGGGCTAAAAACTAAGCCAACGTTCTATAGATTTTGATTTTAATTTATAGTTCCAGGCCCGAAAAGTTACCGGAACTTTCGAGAAACGGGCCCCAGTGCCCTAAACGACTCTGCCATGCTGCCTCCTCATTATTTTAAGGTTTTAACCCTTTAAGCCCCAATATCAATATGCATATTCTCCTTAGTGTCCTCCACATGTTTGTTATGTTACTAGTTGGGAGAATTTATACAAACATCAAGACATTTTTTGTTTGGTGATCAATTCTTTTACATTGTATTCTCGTGATCTGTATGTTTGATCAAGTAGGGATATTGTAAGAAGAAATTACATGGTTGTCACTATTGGGGCTTAAAGGGTTAAAATTTGCATGAAGATGTGGACAACATTCTGCCAAAGGTGTGGAATTTTTCTTTAAACTAGCAACAAAACTGGTGAAAAAATGACAATGTTTCTTGAATGAACCGCAGTTCACATGCAAAAAATGAAGCAAATCTGAGAAAACAGAAAATCGACCTAGAACTTCACATAAGGCAGTTATGCTGCAGTCTGTACAAGACCTGGTGAGTTTGGGGCCATCTCATGCCTCTCAGTTTTGCCAGTCCCTTAAAATCATAATGCCAGGATGACAGCATGTATTAACCAAAAGATTTACAACAACAGACCCATGGATCTAACAAAATACATGTACATATAGTCCAGAATTTACAGAAAAGCATGGATGTTTTTTTTTTAATGTGTACAAGGTACAAATAAATAATAAAATGTATTTGTGCAAAGACCAAACTAGCCAGAACAGGTGCATACCTGAATCTTCAAAACATAATAACAATTGTGTTATCCACGTCATACCACTGAAATTTGCAACCACAATTATTAGAGAACTTAAGCACGTATGTTTCTGAGCCACAGATGGCAACTGGAAGTTGAATGTTTCCCTTCTGAACAAGAATTTTTCAGCCCATCACAAGCCAATAAAGGAAACATTCAACCTCTGAATGTCTCTGCTTCAATTCTCTGCATTTCGATGTTCCACTGTAAATGACAAGGTCCCCAATAATTTTTTGCCACTTGCAACTACGAGTATGACAGAATCTGAACACAATGGCCATAATATGATGATACAATTACCTTCCTCCCCTTCAGAAGATCAATTCCAACTGGAGTCTTTTTTGTTTCAAATTTTGCGACATACGAACCATCCAACTTAAAAACATGTACACAATGGTTTTCACAGTCACAAACCAAAATGTGGTCATTTGTTCTATCCACAGCAATTCCTCTTGGGCATCTGAATTCACCTGTAGCTGTTCCAACTCTGCCAAACTGCCTCACATAGACTCCATTGCAATCAAATACCTTTACACAGTTATTTCCCTTGTCAGAAGTATAGAATTCACCTTTGTGGTAGACAGTACCCAGTGGTTTGTCAAATCCTTCAGGACCACGCCCTCCAAATTGACGCACAAACGTCCCATCGAGCAAAAAGATCTGGACACGGTTGTTTTCGGTATCGGTAACAATAATGTTATCATCTGTGTCAACTGAAATACCCTCTGCCCAGCCAAATTCACCCTCCTTTGATCCCCCTTTACCAAAGCTCATAAGGAACTGGCCAATATTGTCAAAGATTTGCACTCTGAAATTCTTGCTGTCCATGACGACAATTTTGTTATTCCTGGTGTAAGCTATTCCGGTTGGACCAGAGAATTGTCCTTCGGAATGTCCCTTCTTGCCAAATTTAAATAAAAACTTTCCAGTTTCACTGAAGACTTCAACTCGATTGTTAAAGTAGTCAGCAACAGCAATTTCTCCGTGCTCATTTGAAGAGACACCTCCGGGGTTCTTAAAATTGCCACTTCTTGTTCCCTTATGTCCAATTTTCTTAATGACCCTGCCAATTAGGTTAACATTGGCACTATCCCCAGGGGATCCCAAAGATGGCCATTTGTCTTTGATTTTACATTTCAGTTCACCAATACGGTCTTTTTCCAGGCTCATTTGTAAATCATGGTTAGGGAAGAAGTCCAGCTGCTCTTCGCATCGGCTCCTCATCTCGTCAGCATCTTCAAAATTCATCAGCCTTATCTCTTGAAGCTGTTGGTTTAGCACTTCCGCCATGTCTGTCAACTCTTGAACGTCTCCTTTCTCAAGAACATCCTCAGCTACTTGCACGCAAGATGAAGCATTTGCCATTAAAGTAGACAAGTTTTGTCGTTGATTCTGAAGCATTTTCTGTTTCTTGCTGTAAAAGTCATTAACTTCCTCGCAAAGTTTGCTTTCCTGGTTTCTGATTTGTCCAATCAGTTCGTTGGCTGTGAAATGAACATCTTCTTCACATTTCTTCCAACTTCCTTCCAAGCTCTCCAATGCGCGATCTACAATGGTTAGCCTTTTATCCATTTCCTCCACGACGGGTTTACTTTGCTCCAGTGATTTCTGAACCTCCAGTCGCTCTTGTCGACCAGGGGTGATCTCAAGAAACTTAATGAGCACATTGTTTGTTGGTAGCGAGTTCACACCACCGGGAGGGACCTGCGAAACCCGCCTGCAAGTCGGACAACGAATAATTTCGGAGTTTGAACGAGCCATGTTTTCCAGACATGCCTTGCATACGTTGTGAGCACAGCTTGGAAGACATTTCGGTTCTTTAAGTTCCTCCAAACATATCGGACAAGAAAGTTCTTCAGTGAAAACTCGGGCAAGGTTAACTGTCAAGATTGTAGCCGACGATCGCGAAGCGGCGGCCATGTTTGAAAAACCGTTTTTCAGGCTTTGCTTTTCGGGAAATACGACTGCAAGATTATGAAGAAACCATGTCGACTTTTAAATGTCGCCGCGTACACGAGGAAGGACAACAGATATGCTGAAATCATCTCCATATAAAACCGCGAACCAGAAGGATTGAGTACTAGAGCGTGGAACGCCTGGCAAAAAACTCCGGAAGGGAAGAATCGTAAACTGGACTCACGGAAACACGGCGAATTGGATACTTTTATAACATAGACGGGCAAAATTACTGATTGCTTATTGGCCAAGGGCCAAAATTACTCGCATTTGATTGGTTGAGCGCGAGAGCGCGCCATTTGCATCTTGTAAGTTTCTTGAAACGAAAAGAGGATTCTGAGTTGTTCAACACAAGGTTTGACTTATAACCGGGTTGGTTGGCAAAAAGGGTGATAGCTCGAAGAAAGATTCCAAAAGATGAACCTGGATGTTTTTACAGGGAAAAGTAAATGGTCATTTGCCTTAAAACTACTGAAACCTAGCTTCAGCGAGCGAGAGGAAGCTTTGCAACTCAGGTAAGTAAATACAAGCTTAAAAATTTATTTAGTCTGAGTTTCAGGTGTGTGTTTGAATGGGAGTTTTGTCAATAAACTAGAACTGTATTATAATAGACAGTCTTTTTGGTACGTTTGTGTGGTGAATTGTTTACGAGCCGGAGTACTTTTATTTCTGGGGGGCGGCTGATTGTGTTTCGACGTGCATGGAAAGTTTTGCGAAAATTCTGCCCTCCGTGTAAAAAAAAAATATCACACTGAGTCCTCGTATAATGAAGGATAAATTTTCACTTGCATTTTCAAAGTTTTTACAAATTGCCTTTGTCGCTGCGCGACTGGGGCAATTCTGTGAAAACTGAAAATACGCGTGAAAATTTATCCTTAATTTTTCTTCGCCTCATGTGATTACATATACAAATATAGAAGGAATTTGTAATCGCCTGCCCTACTGCCGTCAAATGACAATGATGAAGAAAAATTTTGGTTCCGTGCTTTTACGGCTTTCCTTGTAGCCGTAATGCCGCAAACTCTCGTGTGTTGGGTTATGTGTTGGGTTATGTGTTGGGTGTTGGGTGGTTTAGATGCTCTATAATTTTTTCGACGCCTCTTACGGTAGGATGCAAGATATGCGTGCACTCCTTCGAAAAGCGGCACAAAAGTTTCTGTACAAATTAATCCCTTTATCACAGGTTTGATAACTTGCTTTGCGCAGTCACTTTGTTGAAGTGGCCGGTACGCAATATTATCTACTCCCCAAAGAGCTTCCTGCGAATTCAAGTTCTTTTCTTTGACACTGGACTTTAAAACTCATAAGCCAGTCAAGGAAAGAAGCGTGCCTGGTTCTGTTCAGTTCAGGGCGGGAAAAGGTTGGGCGATGAAACGAGCAGTCCGCTCTTCAAGCGATGTGTGATGCGGAGAAGAACTGGCACGAGCGTTCTTTCCGCGCTTCCGGTGCGTTTGGTAGCCGGCAAAATTTGCATTTCAACAAACCGGAAATCTCATTTTCTTTCTTTATTTTTCAGCCAGCCGTGCACTATGATTAAAACGTTTTTTCACAGTCCTGGCTCACAACTTAAAATGTTTGTGTCTGCGTGCATATTAGTCAATCTTCTTCACCGTAAGTTGGCTAAAAATGAGCTCAATTTGAGGGTGTCGAATGCTTGCTCTTGCTGCAAAACACGACATGGTTGTCTTTCATCGTCTCTTTTACAAAAGCTCCAAATTACTCCACCCTAAATCTTACATATTTTAAAGGTCGATAAATTTTACCTAACATAATAAAAAATTAGCTGGAGATATTTGGAGATAGTGGCGTTTTGCAACTTTAAACTTTGCCTCCTTGCAACGCGCCATGGCGATGATTCGTCGCAACGCTGTCAACTGGATGTAAACAAATTAAAAGTGAAATTAAGTTTGAAGATTTCTTCTCCCTTAATCTCACAAAAACATGGCAAAGAAAATCGTCTAAACTGAGGAACAATTCTATTTGTAGTTCCCAAAGAAACAGACAAGCATAGGAGAGATTTTGGGGAAAAAGAGGAAGAAGCACGTTGTTGATGTTGATTTGATTTAATTCTAATTTACCAGGGTGTCCTGATTATTTCGTCCTGATTAACCTTGCACGAGCTACACACATTATAAATACGCGTCATGCCACGCGTCATCCAAACGCCATTTTCCATCTTTTTACTTTACTCTGCTCGTTTTTAGACAGTTTTTAGGCAGTTTTTTAGCATCGATCAAGGCGGATAAGACAAAGAAAAGATAACCAAAAGTCGGCGTTTTTCGGGAACTTAATAGATTATCAGGATTATGGAGGAAACCCAAGGAGGCAACCATTTTGATCTAGCACCTAAGTTGATCCCAGTCCACTGCATCACACCTTTTTGTTCGGACGCGCTCGTTTCATCGCCCAACCTTTTTCCGCCCTGGTTCAGTTCTTCCACTGAGTATCCGCGGCACGCACAAGACCTGCACGTGACCGCTTGGAAACTACTTTCCTGAGCCAAATACGACGGCGCAATGTTTTTCAACCCGTCAATACTTTTTCAGGGTATGCAAGCGTTTCATGTCCTGACTCCCTCCATTCCATTCGGATTTCCTTTTTCCTAAGATTTCCACGGCAGAGTCACTCGACGACCGCCATTACATATCCTAGAATGAAGCGTTGCAGTATTTTCATGCGTTTAAAGCACGTCTTCTTTGTTGACACGTTACCACGAGTAACAATTTTAGTATTTAACGCTGCAGATATTCAAAAGTGTATCATGCAATGGGCTACCGAGTGGTGCTCTCAAAAGGCTGCATTGCTCCGCATGGCTCACATCCTTTCCGCTCAAGTAACATCTTGACTAGTTATACCAAGAGATCAGTGTGCCTGTCACAGAATACGAACAAGCCTTTTTTAGCCTCGTTTTATCAGAACTTTACAATAATTATCGAGCGAGGCATAGACTGAACCACACGGAAGCTAATTCTGACACCGAATATATGGAGAGGATAATACACGGTGACGAGAAGATATGAATTTTATGTTAGAGTGGCAAGAACAATCACGAGCGAGCGCAGCGATCCGAGTGAGATATTGTTCTTGCGATAAAACATAAAATTCATATCTTCGAGCTAACGTGTAATGTTTTTGTTATATGCACAATAAATATACATGGTAGAGATTGAAAAACTGGGTATTAAAATACTGAGCTTAATACAGAATTACAACGAATACCCGGTGCCCAAATTATAAAAAGGTTTAGCACAGTCAGTTAGACCAAAATACATATGAACCGATTTTAAATAATGAAAACTCGATTACTGACTCTGACTTGAATCATCAGACACGGTTATTTTCAACCTCTTTTAACTACAAACCCTTGAAAACTGTTCAGCACGACCAGAATAAACTTCATGACATTTACCTTTTCTCGTTGCAGTTTTCAAGAAATCCCCTGAAAATCTTTAGATCATACAGCCTTTTGTTTTTGGTGATGTCGTTCTCTTGTTGTCCGGAAAATGCATTTACATCTTCGCCGCTTACCACAACAAATTTTGCGGCTGCCATTATTCCGAACAGCAAACAAACCAAGTTCATTCAGAAAGTTTGAAAAGGCAGGAATCGTGACGTCGTTGATATAAAAAATACGCCACTCGGTTCCCGAATGTAGTGGTGGTATCGATTCCAAGTGTTTTAGTTCCCGGTAAAACACTTCCGTCCATATAATAGATAGGCTTAACCATTGCACTCCATCCTAAAATTGTCAAACAACACAAATGAAAAATACTGCTGAAGAACTTCCGTGTGAATAGTTCAATAGTCACGCCCTTCTAACACAGTCCACAGACCAAACGGGGTACGAAAGGGAGTCTTTAGATCCCTAGAGCCCTCAAATTTATACTTTGGAGCCTAGAGCCCGAAGACTTTCTCTACTTGGAGCCTGGAAAAAATGTTCTTTCTGGCTAAGTAGAGCACTGGAGTGCAGCGATAAAGTCCTACCGGCCCCCTCCCCCCCGCCTCAGTGCCGACCGAGAGCTTGCTCGCAGGCGATATATATAGAGCCCTAGAGCCCTGCATGCTTTTAACAGGGAGCCCTAGAGTCCTGAACCACTTTGGGACCCCGACCGAAAGGAGGAATATTACACAATTCAAGCTCAAATCACTGAATAACTTTATTTCAGTGTCAGGTTTATTAGATGTTAGCTAGTGTACAGCTATCAATTAAGATGACGGAAACTGATAAAAAGGGACTAATTAAAAACAGCATTTCTATTCACATATCAATAACCTGCAAGAAAAGGACGCTCATGTGAATTACCCCAGACACATCTAAATTTGATCTACAATAGTCTGTTTGACCTCGCTTAGCAATTTGTATTAGTGTACAGCTATCAATTAAGATGACGGAAACTGATAAAAAGGGACTAATTAAAAACAGCATTTCTATTCACATATCAATAACCTGCAAGAAAAGGACGCTCATGTGAATTACCCCAGACACATCTAAATTTGATCTACAATAGTCTGTTTGACCTCGCTTAGCAATTTGTATTAGTGTACAGCTATCAATTAAGATGACGGAAACTGATAAAAAGGGACTAATTAAAAACAGCATTTCTATTCACATATCAATAACCTGCAAGAAAAGGACGCTCATGTGAATTACCCCAGACACATCTAAATTTGATCTACAATAGTCTGTTTGACCTCGCTTAACAATTTACAATTAAAGGTTGTATAAGCCAACATGCAACAGGGCTTACAACGGAAGTCTGCAAGGCGATTTTAAAAGTGTGTTAAATCTAAGTCAATCAACTGATCATGAGAGAAGGGCTGAAGAAGATGATTTGAATCAGAAAGCATCGGATAATAAAGAAAAAAGACGCAGTTGTGCAGGGATACCACTAGCTTACTGAGTGAGAAAATAAAACATATTTACATTTGTGTGTATCGTTTCATTTCAGTTAGGTCTCAGCACCTTTCCGCTGGCATCTGTGAATTTACTTCAGACTGAGACTAACCCTGTACAATTGTGTTTTTTAAAGGTATTTTTATTCAATGGTCGTGGTTAACTCGAAACTGGACTATTGTGATTACTGGCCTGTGAACGAGCTCCTGAGTGGTGCTTATGGCGAAAAGAAAATCCACCATCAGAGTTTTTACTCAGCTGTATTCCCAACAAAGCAGCCTGTTAACGGTCTGGTATACCTAGCGTGAATATTAATAACGCTAGTTGCATTTTGCAGTAACATTCTAAGGGTTCACTTTCTTTTAGTACCTAAATGTGTGCAGGTTAATCAGTGTCCACCATTTTCTGAGTTCTGAGTTACTAAGTTAGCCTTTATACCATCCCATAGCACTTCAGTTTTCCCAGCGTGTGGTAACCTTCCTCGTTGTCAGCTCCAGTATCTCCAAACCTGAGCTGCTTAACAGGAAGATGTTGCTTGTCGGTGAGGAGACTGCTGTCTTCTTTCCAAACCTTTTTGTAGGCGTCACAGTTACAACCATATCTGGAGTCTACACATGAGTTGGTCATTCCGCATGCGCACTTGCCACTGCCAGGTGCTGCTCCACCCCAATACGTGATATTAGTAGAGTCACGTGACACCCACCAGGCATATCCTTGGCTCAAGAAGTGTGTATAAAGACATTCATACTTGATAAACTGTTCACAGTGAGAGGAGACTTTGGTGAGACTCGCCAGCTGAGACAGACTCGCACCTGTGTAATGAATGTCACGTGAGTAACTACCTTTAGCTTCATTTCCATTCACGTGTGTCCTGCTTTCACTGTTGTGACTAATGACTGTCACGCCAACTCCATTCTTGTCAGTCATGTCGCAATAAACGGTAAATGGTGCCATACCTCCCTTACCATCTGGATCAATGATGTAGTTTCCGCTTAGACTGCTGACGTGTTTTCTTACCACAGAACAGGAAGAAGCACTTGGAGAATCGATTTTGACTTTAGCTTCAATTGTTGTCAGTTCGTTAGTCGCTCTACAGGTATAAGAACCTCCATGGGATTTCTTGATGTTCTGAAGAACCAATGTTCCATTCCGTAGAACATTAGAGTCAACATGAAGTGAAGACTTGCCATCCTTTGTCCATGTAATTTTAGGTCTGAGGTCACTCTCGGCCACACACGGCAGACGGACAGTTGAAGCAAGCACAGGAGACATCTCTTGAGGAGGACGGACTTTGAATCGCAGACGAGAGAATACCATGAGTTGAGCCGTGTCTGTTGCTGATCCCAGAATATTCTCTGCCTTGCAAACGTACGTTCCTCTGTCCTTCTTTGTCACAATAAAGATTTTCAAGGCTCCTTTCTTTGCGTCAGTTCTTCCTTTCGGCAAACTACCAACTGACTTGGACCACGTGACACTGGGTTACGGCTGACCAGTAGCTGTGCAGGCGATGGTGATGTCATGTCCCTCCTCTGCCAACAAAGCCTTGGAGGATAACAGAATCCGAGGCACAACTGTCGAAAAAATGCATTGTATCGTGAAAACTGTTGGCGAATGACAAACTAAAACCTGTGAACAACGAATTAACTGTTTTCGTTTTTTTTCCTAGTATGAAGCAGTAAAAGCACTTCCCCTTGAATAACTATGGCAACTGTTTTGAAGCTGCAGGCAAAATTATTTTAAGAGTGGAATAATCTCAAATACTGATTCAGTAAAGCTTTTAATCTTTGCACAAGAAAGCTGCATACCATAATGATCACACACAAAGAAAAAATCATAAAAGAACAAAGGACGAACAAACAGACAGATCTAGACATGTATAAACAGATAAGCTTAATCCATGCACTGACAACACTTGCGTCCTAATTGGTTTGAAGTCGCGCCAGGTACTGCAATTGTATATGATAGCAATGAAAAAAAATCGTTGAAAATCTATCAAGGATCAAAGCTTTGAAAGAAAGTGGGCGTGTTACAAAAATGAGTGGGAATGGAAAACGCAGCACAACTTACACTGAACAGTTAGGTTAGCTGTAGCGGTTTTACTTCCCAGCAAATTTTCAGCTCGGCAGCTGTAAACTCCGTCATCTCCAGGTCTAACGTCCTTAACGATCAGAGCGCCACTGGACTCTACCACGTGACGTCCAACAGGAAGCGACGAATTCAGCTTAGCCCACGTGACCCGTGGAGGTGGATTACCATCCACTGTACATTTCAAAATGGCTGTCTCACTTTCATTGACTGTTGTTCTAACAGGTCGCTGCAGCAGAGAGGGAGCCGAGATGGACTGCCCTGGCTCACCTTTGATGCCTTTCACACCCGGTGGGCCTCTAGGTCCCACGGGACCAGGGTCACCCGGCACTCCAAGATCCCCTTTTATGCCCACTGGTCCTTGAGGTCCCATAGGTCCATGCTTTCCAGGTGGTCCCTCTGGCCCGCGTCTCCCTGGAAGACCTGGGGGGACCTGGTCTCCCTCTTCCCCGTCGTCCTGTGTTACCCTTTGGTCCTGGGCGACAGAGCGTTTCATCTTTAGCACAGATTTGGTTTTGCAACAGACGAAGCTCTTGTTTTACCAGCTGTTTACTTCGGCAGAGGTCGTTTGACCAGAGTCCTGTCGTGAATTATCAGGTGAGGCGCGTTTTTGTCTTGATGTGGTGTCTTTATGATCTTGAAAATTAAATTCATTCAAAAAGTTATGAAACCAAAATTGAGAAGGGTAAAATGTAATGAAAAAGTAAAAGTTGAAGAGCCGTTGATAAAATTACCTGAATTACCGACCCAAGGTTCAAACTCATGTTGGCTGACAGCCACTACTTTCCAACTTCTCGAATGACTATATATGAGGTTTTTTAAAAAGCGTTAATTTTTCAATATCTTCCACTCAACATTCGAGCAGTAAGTGCAAAAATTTAGGTGAAAATTAAGTTACCAAAAAAAGTACTTGCAGCGCAGTCACATTTAGAGAACAGATAAGAAGAACTTCTCAATAATTTTTCTCCCAGGCTGACCCCGCGAGAGAAAATTGGATTTGAAGTTATCCATATTTCAATTAAAAAGGCGCTTCATGTTAGTTCAAAACAAAATGGCGCCCTTTTTAAGCATAATTTTACAAGATTTGACATAAGTTTTCTCGAGAATGCTTGAGAATTTCCCCGCATGGTCACTTGGAGAAGTGAACTAAAGTGAGACGTTTCAAATAACATTGAAAATGTTACCGTGTTGTGAGTAGCTTTTAGTAAATATTTTCTGCACTTATTAATTATTGCTTGAACGTTGAGCGGAGCATTCCTTCAACAAATCTGTACCTAAGACAAACAGGAATACCGACACGTCGGAACCTAACAATCAAGTGCCAAGAATAAGAAAGAAACTTACCTTCTAACTCATGCCAACGACCTGAATGGCTGCCTTTTTGTCGGCCATGCCTTGGCTGCCAACGTCCGTCATTCTGTCGTACTTTGCGGAGGATTTCTTTCTCCATCTGATCACAGTATGCTATTGAGTGTGATATCAGTCGATGATGTTCTTGTATTTTGAGTTCCACGTGAATTAGTGCGATGCAACACGCAACAGACAGCAACAAGCTGGTCATGGAATACAAATTGTCGAGTGCCTTTCTTCCGATTGTCTGCTTCTTCTCCTTATCTTGTTCAGGTTTCATTGCTACCGCAACCGCACTACAAGTGTTCCTAATCAAATATTTCTGAATATCTACCGAGAGAGTTTTCGCCCCTTTTAGCTGCTTACACTGAGTTCAGTTCAGTGTGGTTTACGACTATCTTTTGCGTGCGAATTTTATTGGTGTATGTGCCAATGAAATGAAAAATACGAGGTCTTGTCTTTGTTTGTTCTAGAGCTTCAGGGTCACAGGAAGTATATTATCATCTTACTAGACTGGGGTCCCTGTGAATAATCACGTTATGTGCACGGCAAGCAGGCTCACTCAGGTGGTTATTCGCGCGAGGATCGCGCGAGTAACTAGACGGCTGAGCCTCGATTTCAGCCGGCGAGAAGAATGGGACTGGCGAGGCGCCTCCGCCAAGTTAGAATAAAATTAACTGGCTAAACTACCGCACGGTTGAAAAGGCTGATGTTACAGAAGGGGAGCATTAAAACGCATCGTTTTAATTGTGGACGGGTGAAACGGCATAATTTCACAAATGCCGTATGTGGACGGGTAAAAAACCGAGTCTTTTGATGAGGATGTAGTCTCCTACGCAGCCGTTCTTGGGGTCGATCGAGAAGCGTTGCGTGACGTCCTTACGGCTGCGTAGGAGACTAGTGAGGATGGCGCTTCATTTGATTATTTTAGACTCGTATTAGCTAGTGTGGATAGGTGAAAACGACTCAAAAGCGCTAGTGTGGACAAAGATATATTGTTACCTTTTCTTACGGGTAAATTAAAACAGAGATTTTCTGAAAACGCTTCAGTTTCTAAGGGACCTTATACCGGTTCGGTTTGTCGACTCTCTGCCTTCACCTGCGCACAAATTGGTTGGCAATTGAGCCTACCAGGGTTCTGCGGCCTTATTTTCTCAAGCTTATATTTAGGAAACATGCAACTATCGTAAATCTAACACTACAGTAATCAACTTTTGTTCCAGCAGTGTTCTAACCAACACAGCTGTATAAATTTCATGTCAGATGGGCTTCGTTTCCAGCCCCCTACATCACCATTTCTGTTCACTTTTCTAATCAGTTTGACATGAAATGCTTAGTTCTAGAAATGCTTTTGTCTGCTTTTACGTCAATCAATAAATTTCCCACGTCAGCTGTCGTAGTTTTGATCGACAGGACCTCAGAAGATACACTTTCATTTTAGCTTCTAGAAGTTACTGAAACTGGTAACTGCATACACGGCACTGGCTGGTTTATTTCGTAAGAAAATTATTGAAAATTAAAACTGTTGTATTTATGGAAAAGAAACAAACTCATTTATAATCGTTAGCTTCAACAATACAGTTTAGCTTTAACTTTAACTTCTTGAGATGCAACTGAGAAGCGAAATACTGTTTAATCTAAAGTGATTAATCTTTCCCTTAGCCGGCGAGTCTGTCAATTATTCCTAACAAATACGGATATTTAGTTGATTGTTTAGTGTTGTGCTGACATCACGATTGGGGGTACAGCAAGTCTGAGATAACCAGTTCATTGGAAAAGAAATTAATGTGTGAGCGGTTTTCCACAGAAACAGTCACGTCGATTGAATAGATATTTTAACATTTTGTCTGTCAAGAAACTGTAATAATAATAGAAAGAGATTTTTCGTGCGATGCACCTATTTTCTCATCCTCGAGAAGAAAAAATTGCCTAATATCCAGTAATTTAATGATCCTGTTTTTACGACAGTACATTGTTTCGCCTCGGCAGTATTGACTTTCACAAAAGTCGAGTTTGCGTAAAAGAAAAAGACATAATCACCCTTACTGACAACCACCTTCCAATTACTGAGATTAATGAATAATTAAAACATGTTGGCAGGGTTGTTTTACTTTGCTCTTCAGAAGCAGCTGGCGTTCGTTTGTTTGCCCCATCGAGCGAGTCAGCTCATTTTGTCTTATTTACAGCAAAACTGGCAAACGATGTTTCCCAGCTAGAATGCTCATTTCAGAGAAAACGTTATAAGCTATTGTAATTTGCCTCTCGAAAACGGTCAAAACTTAGTCGGAATTCAGTTTTAGTTTCCGCGCCAGAATATGAACCGAGAAAAAAGATCATTTTCTCGATCGTTCATCTTTCAGGTATAAACGGAGAGATGGATGACACTTAACAGCACCCGCAAACGTTTATTTCCCTCGAATAATAATTTTCCCTCGTTGTTTTCAGAAATAAATCATATTTTACTTTCTTTTCTTTTCTAGATTAGTGGAGTTCTACTCTTCATGCATTTTCAATCAGGTATGGTCATTATTCTGTAGAACTGAGCCCTCCTTTTAGTGCAAACAAAAACACGCTTTTTCAAAGCAAGCTTAATTAAAATTTCCGCTCGAAGCATCGCTTTAAGAAAGGCTCATGTGATCCTCAAAAATGGACTTTGCTTCAGTTTTTCTTTCTTCTAGCGACAAAATGTATTTATTTTTATTTTTAATAATATTGAAGCGATCGACGTAGAAAATGCATACTATTTATTGATCACCGAAGGGGATTTAACGCTAAGGCGGCAAAAATTGTTGTTCTTAATATTTTCATCGCTGCAACATCTATAAGTGTAGATGCAAACAAGACTGAGGTGGTTCTGATATCTTTGTTATCACGGCTTCTTATCATTTTAGTTCTTTTGCAGCTTTCTTTTTATGGTTCTAAAACAAATTCAAGAATTGCACGAGTTAAGCAAAACATCGGAAGACTCGAGGATATATCGAGCTCTATGCTAGTTTGCACGATTTCGGGTGACATTGCTGTATCGTTCATATATCACTCAATATCCTCTTGTAACCAAAATCCTGGCTGAAATCTCTCGCTAACGCGATAATTCCAGTAAGTTTGTTTCATTATTCAACTGACTTCATTAGTGACCTATGCAGACAGGAAAATGGAACAGACAATTCAATATATCGGTGGAGCTTACAGGTGAATCGGCATTAAAGCCCCGACATGGACGGTGAAAATTTTTCATATCGTGAATAGCAGGTTGCCCAGCGTTCCTAACTTAGCGGACGCAAAATTCAAAAGATCAGGGTAAAATATTTTCACGGTCTTAATGTATTTTATGTTAAAAAAACGGCTTTGAAAGGAGCTTCGTTTCAATGAGAAGGTTGAAAAATCGCCTGCTAGAAAATTTTACTCGCAATCACAATGAAGAATATATATACAAACACAGAAATTCATGCGCATCTGATTGTCACCGCAGCAGCACGCCGGACGGGGTTTTAATCGACTGCTCATGAAAAAAGTAGAGGTTCATTTTGGCTTTAAAGGTCAGTGAATCCACACGTGTATAATTCTATTAGGAAAAAGGGATTTAAGTCTGTTTAAGAGGGATGTCGTTGCCATCACTGTAATTTTTGCATTATCTATATTGCAATTATTTCTGCGGCATAATATTTCTTTCATCAACCGTAGCTTCTTAGCATTTTAATAAGTATTTGGATATATAAGTATTTCTGATCAGGATTTTGAAATACTCTGCGAGTTCGATAGCTTGCTGTGCTACATTTGTATTCAGTATTCTTTTAAATTATCACAAGCGAAATATAAAGAATTGTTTACTTTTCCAGGACAAAAACCAATGCTTGATCACACCGAAAACCTCTCAGTTTGTTCATAAATATGGTCCATCATTTTCTTCTTTTCAGCTTTATTTTTTGTCCGACACAAAAATGTTAAAAGTGAGTTTACTGCCTTGCATTTCAATAAATAGTAATCACAATATGAATAAAACCCTCGAGTTCTTCGGTACTGTTCTAGCGTACGTAGTAAACTAGCTTATAAAAATTGTGCTCTGCCTACTAATTATTTCAGATGCAAAATTTTTTAACAATACAGTTTTAAATAAGGGGCCGGATCCCCTTCAGTCAAATCACGTTTTCCTGTGTCAATTGAAGAATCGAATTCTGTGTTTCCCAAACGTATACGTATCAAGTAATCACGTGTGAAGTAACGATTATTGAACCTTATCCCTCTTTCTAGGCTATGCTTATTTGAATATTCTCAGTATTTGGATCAAGAGGTACAAACCACTGTTTTATGCGTTTACGTATTCCTTGCAGTATTGATTTCAGGGAAAAAATTTTTTCTCAACTGTCAAAGGCCATTCAGAATTTGTTTAGGGCTCTTGGAAAAATGTGTACCTCTTAAAAATAATACGACTTTATTACCTAACTTATATCACATTGGTTTCAAAGTTTACTGGATTTATTGCCTTATTGCATTTTTGCGACTACTGAATTGTTTTATTTTGTCGGCTTGGAAAAGAAAGGTGGTCTCCTTGGACCTTCAACGTAATGTAAGAGCATTTTCGGTGCCTAAAATTTTTCCGTCATCTTAAGTTGTAATTGCAATTCGGCGTAGAATTTGAAGAAAATTGTTATGACAATGGAGTACGAGATAAGGAGGGGTTTAAATGCTTGGGTTTACGTGAAAACCTCATTGGAAGTGAACAGGAGGTATATTTAATCAAAGTTATCTCAGTTTTTGTTGACAACTGACTTGTCAGAGAATGTGAACACCGAAAGGTACACAACAAACAGACAATTTTCCATGCTCGTGCGAAGGAGATTGGAACACTTTTTCACAGTAAAAAATACCGTATTGTACATTTGATGTTCCCTACTTCAGGGCATACGGACTGTGCTATTACACGGTTGTGAACTACGAATAATAAAGTCATTGATAATACGTGCGCTTTTATGGTGCATGATTTTGTTAGCTTAGTTTTATGAGAGGGGTGCCTTTAAGCAAATACTGTCGAAATGAAAAACAATATTACATTTATTTCGTGACAGGCTTCTTTCGGAAACACGTAGAAAGGAGATAAACATGACTTGAAAGAAATGTCAAGAGCAAATTTTTTTCCACCAGGTAGAATCTGTCTCCAAAAACATCGTCGGTTTTGTAGGCCGTCGTCTTAGCCGATAGCAGCAACCAGCAGCCCTTGTCATTTCACAGGGTAATGTCATTTAAACCACTGATGAAAATTCCTCCCCTCTGGCTCAATAAATTTGATCATTAATTCACCATTTATACCAGAGGCTCTCTTTTGTCTTTTGAAGTTTTTATCACCGGAAAATACAGTGTAGATCGGAATAATCCAAAACTCGTTTCTTGGCAACCAGATAATTGATATCGTAAGTGAGTGTTTTCTCGCAAAAGATGAAAGAAATCTAATCATGTATTGTACGGTGCGCCAAAGAAAAATACCGCTGCTGCAGCAGCATTTGACCTTTTTCCCTTTATGTAAAATTTAAAAGTATCCTTTTTGAAGTAAGCAAGTTAAGTTAAAATGTGACCTTAACGTTTCCAAAAATTGACCTGCAATTGGGTCTTCACTTGGAACAGAGCGATGCCGGTTAGAACTGGGCCATGCTTGATTGATCAAGTAGAGGGGTATAATTGCGACACGGACCGCTTTTTTGGCCGCTCATCGAATGTGTGCTGGTTTTGTTCAGTGTCTGTGCATTTTCCAATAATAAGAAAAAAAAATCAGAAAATCTAAGTAAAATAAATAACAATAATCATACCTTGACTGAATGAGCATTTTTTCCCTTTGGCGGAATATAGCTTTTGGGGTTCAGGCTCCTTTGATTTTCTCCCTGTAATTATATTTGTATCATGAGTTCGTCTTATAAACCAACGACAGAAATTGTCCAAAAGTTTTGCATAACATTTCTGTAAGGCCATGGTGCTCATTATATTTAATATTTAAAGAATAACTTGGGAAAAATATTATTTCAGAAGGATGCTTCTACTGGGTAATATAGCCTACTTCGGATCGCATAAGTGTCTGAAAAATGAATAATTGCCCAAGAAACCGGCAAATCTATAGACCACACTTGGGGGGAGTTAAGATATTAGTATTGGTATTGGTATTGTTAGTGGTATTGGTATTAGTATTAGTATTAGTATTAGTATTAGTATTAGTATTAGTATTAGTATTAGTATTAGTATTAGTATTAGTATTAGTATTAGTATTAGTATTAGTATTAGTATTAGTATTAGTATTAGTCTATTAGTACTGCTCAATTACTACATCTGAATGATTACACGGCTGGAGAGTTTAATGTCAGAAAAAAACTAAACGCTAAATTCAAGACCTGACTGTGAAAGGGTCAATCTTAATCCCTATTCTAAAAAATGCAAAGCACGGGCCTTTCGTTTAAGTTAGCTAAAAGCAAAACAAAGATTGTTCATTTTGATAATTTAAAAGAGATGTAAAAATGGGTTGAGGTGACTGAAATTTCTTTGTACATGTCTGTTTAACAGTTTCTGCAGGTCGGAAAATCATTATCGACACATCGCAAGCAAATATAACATCTGGCGTTAGTGTCGTAATTCAAGGCAAAATAGAAAGCAGAACTTTTAACGGACCAAATAATGGTACTTGGAATTACTCAGTTGCGGCCTTTAATCTGACAGTGGCGAAAGCCCAAAGCGTATTCTCAGCGGGAAATACCATAACCATACAAGGTGCGCATGCGCTCTCTGTTAGCGTTCAAGGTAGCTTTACAGTGGGCACAGCTTTGGATGTGAGCGGAAAAGAAGTCAGTTATGCCGCCGATGAAAAGCCGCTGTTTTGGCTTGGAGGATTTGTACGGATTAACAAGTCTTGCTGTACACTAGGTGAGTCATACTGGGGATATCTCTAAGGTGCGGGATTGCAGAAAAACGCCGCACACTCATTTGCATCTTATTGAATAACAAAAGAATAACAAAACAGTACATTTGTTATATGCCTCGTTCTTTTAAACTCTGAATTAATTTTCCGCAATCCCGCACCTCACTCGGGGATATCCGGTTGCTTGGATATCCGGATGCAAACTCATCCAGAGTCAGTAACTTGAATCATGCGAATTCTTGTCTAGTAACACTTCCGTCGGGTCCGGGGCTGGGCCAGCCTACGGAGGTTAGCTCAACTAAGGAATCCAAGGGGGTAGTACAGGGTGTATGAAATTACAGGCTCTTGATATACTAGCGCTAATTTTAAAGTTCAAAAACCAGACGTTTCGAGTACTTTTTCCTTCGTTCCCAGGCCTCGTTCCCAAGCCTGTCCCATTTTACAAGGCAGCTGCTCATGTTTTTTTGTTAGCTACTTTCAACTGGAACTACCATGAAATTAACTGGTTTTCGCGGGGCACTACACATTATTAAACGTGATATTTGCATTCTCGGAAACGTTTTCCCTACTAAGTGGTCATGGTCCTCTATAGTGTAATGGAGATTCCACCTTTGAACTGAAAGATAAAGAACAGCAACCATATTTGTTATTTGTTATCATTGAGGCAGTTGGTTCACGGTATGCCACTGTCACGAACGTTCAGAGGAAAGATGTGCGAACCGTTGCGACAGACTCGAACAACAAGGTGCAATATCCAAATAGAGTGGAGTGAGTCGAATGTCTCCACGGAACTGAGTGCAGCTAATAATAAAAGGCCAGAAAGCGTAAGAATTTACCCCCCCCCCCCCCCCGCACACAAGAGATAAATAAGTAAATAAATAAATAAACAAATAAATAATGAATAAAAGTGAAGCAGAAATAATATGAAACAATCTCCAGATTTTAAGGGAATTCATGTTCAACGCATGAAGGAAGTGAGAGTAAGGCCTGATTTTCATGTGTAAACGAAACGGACGTACAAATGACACGATGTTAGCAGGTGCACTTAAGTAATTTTTACAAAATTACGGTAGAGGCTTTTCTCAGTAGTGGACCCTGGAATGTCGTTATGATTTGCTTCCTAGCACTTGCGTTTTTGGACTCGTCCACAAGAATGCGTTTTTGTTTGAAAAGGCAGACATTTTGATGTGTTCACATCTAGACGATTGAAAACGCTGATCGTTTTCATCGAAAACGCATACATTTGAAAACACTCTTCAATGTGGCGACACTCGAAACCAGATCCCTATCGTATTAGCGTAGACAGCGAAAACGAACGCTTTCGAAAACGCTGACGTCATTTAAATCACGTGAACTCTGATCTGCGCTCCTTGGAAGAGAGAGATTTAACGTGGCGACGACTTAGTTCAACCATTGCTTTCTTTTATTTGCTTTCAAGCTTAATCACTTGCCTAGAATTCATCCAAGGAAGGAGAGCGTCTTTCTTTTTTCTTTTGCTTTTGTTTTCGCCACACGATTTTCTCTTGTAAACTGACGATCGAAGAACGTTACTGTCAGTCGCCCGCGTCTATTTGTTGCATGCATGCGCAGATTATTGTTGAGGTATTTCCTCTCACTGCTTAGTTTATGCAAGCGTTTAAGTGTAGACTGGGAAAAGTGCTGCTACGCAACGACAGTGTGGACGCGAAGCTTTGATCCCTGGCTTTTGATACATTTTTCGGTAAAAGGAAAACTGGGCTTTTTCCAAAACGTATTACAGTGGATGGAGCCGTCTGTGTTTACGCGTGAAACCAGCAAGCGACAATTGCAACTCTGAAAAATGCCTATTGTTCCCGTTTTGACTGTAAGAATTTTATGAACCACCAATCAGCCTCGTCACCATAGAAAACCACGTCCGCTTATTAATCTTGTTTTGTATTCTTCGTTGGTATATCAACAGGCGCAGGACCTGGAGGCGCTTTCAGTTACCATGGAGGGGGCCATGGTGGGAGAGGCGGCGGTTTTTATCAAGACAGGAATACCAGCAGGTTTTATGGATGGTCCTACTACGATACCTCCTACCTGCTAGGTGGAAGTACAGGTGAGAGTAGCTAACTGGTATATATAGAGGATATTACATGGCGGAGCGAAGATATGAATTTTATTTTCGAGTGGTAAAAACAATATTTTACGAAGGAGCGCAGCGAGTGAGTAAAATATTGTTTTTTCCTACCAGAAAATAAAATTCGTATCTTCAAACCACCGTGTAATTTTCTTTTTGTTATATGGACAAGACTATTTTTTCACAAACAACAGTGTAAGAGCGGGAAATGACGTCATCGATTTCCTCAGTAGTGAGGATATGGAAAATACGTCACTTGAGTCCCGGATGTAGTTTCGTATGAACTTTACGAGTGGTCTACTTTCCACTAAAAAACTCTTGTCTATATAATAATATAAGCACTGACACGCGCCTTGAGTAGTTTCCTACCATTCAGATAGACTGTCAGTTCCATAGCAAAAGGCCGTACAACTAAATGGAGAAAATACGTACATATTTGATGGGAGTGTTCTTCTTTAATCCGGGGTTTGTCGCAATTGTGTCGCATACTAGTTCAAATTTTAACTGCGTCCTTCTTTGGCTCGGAACGATTTTTCATGCGACTTAACTTGGTGGAATTTTTAGTTATGACATTGAATAGTCGGGTTTCTCATACATTGTCATAAGCTAGGAAAAAGTAGGTTGATCTCGAATTTAACGTGATCCGGTGATAGCTTCAAGTTGATGAACATTGCATTTCTTTTCCTCTTTATAGGAACTGTTTTGTTTAGCAGCAAATCTGGCTCTGGTGGTGGTGCCATTGAGTTAATTGCCATCAATGGAACTTTAACCATTGGTAAGAAGCAAAATTAATTACAGTCAGAACAGTTTTCAGTGCACGGAAGTTTCTTCAAATGTATTGTTGTGCCTTCAGTAACGTAACCAGCCATCCATTCCTCCATCAGTCATGCATTAACAATCAAGGCTTAGCAACAAAGAAAGTCCAGTCAGGGAAAGTTTAACGTTATGAAGAAGCTCATGTTTTGATACTTTTGTTTCAGAGGCACCAATCATCGCGAACGGTTATACGAGTGAAAACACAAGTGACGATCACTGTGCGGGAGGCAGCTCTGGAGGCTTGATAAGACTACAGGCAAAAGAGGTGAGTCAGTAGATATTAGTGATTTTTGGGTTGAAAAATGTTTGTTTTGAAAAGGAAGAAAAATAGAACTGAAATGGAAAAAACACAGCCAGCCTACAGATCCAGTGTGGCTTTCATGCAAAAATTAAAGATACAGCACGAAGGCTGCCATTCGTGCTTCAGAAAACAGCTGTCTTTGGAATACCAAGACTGACGCGCTAACCACCATTTATACCTCCTCGCCCTCGCTTCTGCTACCAAGTGTAATTATAAAAAACATTTCCAATGCAGCCAAATACTTATTATCTGCGACGTGGCAGCCATGGACAACTGTTTCATGTTGATAAGCCCTTGCACAAACGATGGCAACATTTCCGTTCTACACCGTTGAACACTGTTGAATTCAACATCAGTGTTGAACGCGTTTGGCCACCCTGTTGAATGAAGTTCAATGATCCTGATTTAACTTTTCTGTTGTCTTGGGTGTGAGCATGAAGGTTCAATTCCTAAAACTATCTCTTTCAGTATTGAATCCGTTTGTCCCAGGTCTAAGGTGCATTGTTCTGGGAATTGTGTTTTGAGGCATCTTGCACTAAGTTGCCTATAAAAGAACAATACCACCTGGTTTCCAGTTGCAACTGATTGTCATTGAGATCTCAAGATAGCTAGAGCCACCTCTGCTAATATTTATCTGCTTGAACTTTAGGTCGTCATTGGGGACAAAGGAAGTTTAATGGCAGTAGGAGGGGACAGCGGCTACAGCACAAACCATTCTCATTACTGTGGGGGAGGCGGTGGGGGTGGTGTTATTCAAGTCTTCTCTTTGACTGATAATAAAGGCTATATTGCCAACAGTTCAACTCACGCGCGCGGTGGGCGCGGAATCCAAGATGGCGAGGAGGGAGTGGAACAAGTGGCTGGTAAGTAGAACGCTTTAATCAAATTTTTAACCAGGACTCTTTTAATCAAGAATGGATTTGATATGGCGATATGGTAACCTTTTTTTACACATAATTACTTTGTTTACATTTTAGCCTCTTGAGGTTAAGTATTTGCTCTAAGCCCTTTTTTAGACAATTTTGTTGTTATAAAGTAGAATTGTAAACAACTTGTCAATAGACTTAAGCTAAAAGTTTTCAGAAACACACGTCAAAACGTAGCTTCTATCACTTTTGCACTGAAGTATTGTCTACAAATGCCCTAGTTCTATAATAATTAATGGAAATTTTAAGTAAGAACCTTTTTTTAAAAGGGCACGTGTTCTCCCCGCTAACGCTGGACTAACCGATAGTCAAGCGACAGATAGCCATAAAAGCTTACAGTGTTTGAATATATGATGTCGGAACGTTCCTCTGCCTTGCAAACGTTTACGATGCAGCTTCTTGAGGTTCATTATTTGTATTCAGAAAAGACAATCACCTAAATGAATGCCATCAAGTCTTGCGTTGGCTGTTATGACATCATAAAGTGCAATACACTGATGACGTTACAAGAAAATCAGTAACCTCGTTTCCATGGCACTCTCTCTTCTGGGTACGAGGTTAGAAAATTAGCAGTTAGAAATGATTGACTTGAACTATTGCCTTAAGGTGTTTCGATACAGTTTTTTGGGACCATACCTAAATTCTTGAGTCGGCTCTTAGACAGCCTTCTCCTTGTCAGATCAACGTAAAATTTGCACTACTTGTTGGGTTTGGATTGAACTTTAGAGTGGTTTACATTTTGTGAAGATCCATATTTCCATGACGACGATAAACAAAAATCCTCGAACACAGTAAAATTGATTGAGAGATTTTTTGTTCTTGTATAGTTTGTTTGCCATACACTACAGTTAAAGATGTTGGTATTTGCTTTTCAAAGTGAAATCTGGATCGCGCAAAATTTCAATTTTACTGTTTTTGAGAATTTTTGTTTATCGTTGTCATGGAAATATCGATTTTCACAAAATGTAAGCCACGCCTAAGTTCAATCCAAAACCAGAAAGTACTGCAAATTTCACGTTGATCCGACGAGATGAAAACTGTCTAAGAGCCGATTTTAAAAGTGAGGTATGGTCCCCAAAAAAACTGTATCGAAACACAGTATCGGCTAGTCACTGCGTTGATACGAAATTTTTTATCTACTCAAATAACAACACCCAGAGGGTGATTATCAAGTTTTCAGCGATAAAAGGTGAAATCTTGAAAATGGTGTCAACACACGGTTAAGATTTTTTCAAGACGGCATTCTCCTCTTCCGAAAAATCCTTGTAATTTTTCTATCACGCAGACTAACTTTCATACGATATTTACATTTCTGATCTAATTTCTGAAGTATGTCCAATTTCAGTTTTCGTGTTAAAGATTAGAAGAGTAGGTCATATGATTCATTGATTCGGCTCCCGGGGGGGGGGGGTACTCTGCAAATTTTTGGGCGGGGGTGTGCTGCTGGGACTCTGAAACCCTTACCCTAAACTAGACCAAGTTGAGGTGCATTTTGCAACCCTATACAAGACTAAACACCAAAAATCCCTATCCCAGACTAGCTATTTTTGAGAAACTCCATTACTAACACAGTCCAGCGAAAACAAAATGTTACGTCACATTTTAAATAATGCTCTCAAAATAAAGTTTATTTATACTTGTTCAGTTTTTGTTTCCATCAAGTCCTCAATTTAAACCCATCTCTATTAACGCTTTCTTTGCTAGTTGCCGGTAAATTTGCCAAATTGATATCTTTTTAGTGTCAATTGCCGGGAAACCTAGTCTAGACTAAATTCTCCAACCAACTGATTAGTTTCCTTGAAAATGATACCCTATTCTAGACCAAAACTCTCTGATTTCCGTACCCTATCCCAGACTAAACAGCTTGAAAACCATATCCTTCACAGCGGCACATACCCATATAGCGTGTATATGGGAGTACCCCCCCCGGGATTCGGCTCTTCCGAAAAGACCAGGATTCCTGCTGTTCGCTCTGGGACAGTCGTCTGAGATCAGCAAAGATGGTTTTACTTGTCTTACTTGTGTTTATTAGAATTAACATTGTTACCGGTTTTGCTAGAAAGTTATCATTGAAAAATGTTGGTTCAGGGAGTTAACGTTCTCGAAATGTCCCGCGGCTGTATACAATTATTGTTAGGTGATGACTTACAGTCAACGCGCTTCACGCGTGAACGATCACGGATTGAAGATTGCATTCTTCACGTGCGCATTCCTTTCTTAATTAGATTATACGTGTCCTTGTAGATAGATTGAAAGATAACTATGTTTTTTTCGATTAACGAATGTGATAACAAGTTTTATGGCTAACTGGACAATAACTGAAAAACTCTGAAACAACTTCTTGAACTTGGGGAGAGTCACTTGCTGGCTGCGGGAAGTACGGGAATCTATACAGTAGAAACCACTGAGACTCAGAGAGTAGACAGTACTTGGCTCCAACAGTAAATTTAATAACTGCGATACCTCCGAGATATCACCAGATTTTCACCAAGAATGCAACCAAAGAACGTTTTACAGAGTACTTGTATATATACCAGTAATATCGGAAATTACATAATTCATTAAGAAATCTGAGTTAACATTATCTCATCGCACAAAAGAACTTTGATTAGCAGAAATGGAATTTATCCTCTACAAAATTAATCACTTACAAAGCAAAACAGGTAGATAACAGTTTAACAAAAGACTATTGCAGGTTACAATTGCAGTTCACTGCCGATTAGCTATGAATCGTTAGCTACGTTGGCTTTTCTATATTTTTTAACAGCAAAGCAAATAAAACCTGTTAAGAATAATTTCTGCTCCTTACACGAAATCGATTCTTCGAAAGTTCGCACACAACAACAGAAATCGTCAACAAGGCGCACTCGGAAGAGAAGTTTCCAAAGTTTCAAGGATATCAGCCGTTATCAACACAGGATCTTTTCCTCCACAAGAAAATGGTTGAGTCGATCGTTGATGGACGATTTTATGAACAGCTCCTTTTGTAACTCAATCGTGCTCAGTGAAATATCTGACAGTCCTATAAATCACCTTTGAAAAGGTTCAGGGGCGGACGGAGGATTTGGTGATAGAGGGGGCCGAGAGATATAGTATAGTGTCAATGTGGGCGCGATAGCCCCATCTGGACCGCCAACGGCGCGACATTCTAGGGGGGTCCGAGGGCATACTCCCCCGGGAAAATTTTTGAAATTGAAGTTCTCTGAGATGCAATCTAGTGCATTCTGGACGCTTAAATTCAGCAAATGTCTGGATTCCAAATTCAACACGTAACGCTGAAATATTTAGTAACGCACAGGTTCACATGATGACTCTAGCAGGGGCCGTAGCAATTGCAGAGAGAACAACCTTCCAGTAAAGAGTGGCAACATTTTCTCCCTCAAAAATTGACAAATCTAGTTTCTTTGAGACCGATATTCACTGCGTGCATTCTGGGAGCATTGGTCATTTGCGGCTAAAAATGTAGGCTTCGGATACAGATTCTAAGAGGATTGATCAAAAAATTTGAACAAACGAAATGTATCCCAAGGACATGACTTTAAGAACAATCATAAGAACAGTCATTTCAGGGGTTTAAAAACAATCATAAGAACAGTCATTGCAGGGGAGTGACAAATGTCATCCTTCTCTGGTTGCGCTTGGCATGGTCGTCAATATTTCCATCACAATCCAAGCTATGTCCTTCCGAATAAAGAGCAGCAACAGTGCGTTGAGGCGGTCTTCTCTCATGGTGCTTCTAAAGCCACTCTTTGCAAGGCGCAGTGATGAGCTGCTACGTTCCACAGTTGTACTTGTGACAGGGACGATCATCAGGGGCCGCAGAAAATATATCTAAAGTAACAAAGCACGAAGTACCATCCGACAGACGTTGTTTACAAAAGAAAAAAATTCCCGGACAAAAGGGGGGACCGCGCCACCTCGGCCCACCCCTAAATCCGCCCCTGACTGGTTGACGATATTCGTGCATTACATTAGAAGGCAAACGTTTACCAGGATCGTATTTGAGTCATTAAAAAGCCTCCAAGCGAATTTCTTGCCATTTGGAATTAACTCATGTGCAAAATTAAACTATTATGTACACCACGCGAAAACCGTTAACTGTAAATTGCCGCTAAAATGTGGTGGTTATTTATACTATTTTGCCTCGTGCACGTATAAAAAGCAAAACAAAAAAACCTCCAGCCAAAGAATAAAGTTGCCTTTTTAAATTAGCAAGACCTTTGGATTTTCTTTCGAAGGATTACTTCTAGTTTATCGATTTTCTCTTTATAATTTGGTCGGCTTTTTGTCCTCGCGATTTTTTTGCGACGCGCTTAAAAATAATGAAAATAGCATGCACTAAGGTACCAACACACGAAAATTGGCTAATTACGGTATAAAAAGTAACTTTCAGTTCCGGGTCGGAAAGTTCGAATTATTATTACGATGTTCCATGAAAAATTTTGAACAACAAAATAAATGTTTCGAATACAAAATCCAAGGTTCGCAGAATCGCTAAATTTTTCGAAGAATGAAATCGAAGAATGAACTAATCGATGAATATTTGAAGTTGAGTGTTCATACGTGAAGCGCGTTGACTGTAAAATCAATTTAAGTTGAATTTACTTTTCAAGGTCTAGCGTGAAGAAAATAAGGAATTTCCTTTCGTACCAAATGAGAAGAGGTGCTGACATTACAATACCGCAGGACATCTAGGCAACTTAGCGCGGGCTATTTAGTGACCAAAGAACGCGTCAAAAAAAAAAACAAAACAAAACAAAAACAACATTTGCACCCCTTTAGGGGCAGACAATGTCATCGACCTTCTAGAAGATAATCGATATTTCTACAGTAAAATACAGTAATTGCAATTTCCTGTGTTGCGAACACATCTCGTCCAAGAACAAAACAGTCGACGAAAAACATGTACCTGAATGGCCTATTTGTCGCTCAGTTTATGGTGGTGTATTTTGTTGATTTTGTTGGTGGATATTTCTCGAATTTCGGACCAATGTACAGTAAGTATAAATAGTGTTTTTGTTAATCAAATAACGGGTTAGGTTACTTAAACCCTAAAGCACACATTGCCGTTAGGTTGACAAAGTTGGATGACGAAACGGGAAAATTGCCCCAAGCTGTACAAACGTTAGAGATTGCTAAGAGTACATAACATCAGAAATTGTAACGCATGATATTTTGTGAAGCATAAACTGTTTGTGCATTTCAGAATTTGGCCTTAAACATAACTCTTTGTCTCGCATATGAACTGCAAAGTTTCTCAGCATGATATAGGAAAATGTATTCATGTCATTCAAGGATAAAAACCAAGCTGTAAGTATCCCGTCCTATCCCAGGGAAGAATCAAAATAGTGGGTGATCAACTTGACGAAGAGAACGTCATTACTAGTCACTGCTGTCGAAGTATTGATTCTTCTTATTACCAAATGCCACAGATTTCCTGTTCTAGCCAGTTCCTGCCTGATTCGGTGCCTCTTCAGGGAAAATTCTCCCCTTGCTCTCATCCGGTTAATCCGATCCGTAAATTAAAATCATTATGTTACGCATCAGAGAAAATAAAATCGAAATGAGCAGAATACCATTTTCTTGGTATTGAGCCCATCAAAAACGAGCAGTCATGGTTAGAAACCAAGAAACAGACGTTATGGAAATTTTTCTTTACGTATTGTAGAGTAAAGGAAAGTTTTATCTCTATATGATCAAGTCAAATGCGTTAGTGTGTCTATGTCGCAACTCAGACAGTTTTATTTAAAATGTCATGAAACTCAGTTACTTTATCAGCCTCCAGCCTAATTTATACCGCACTATTTTCGTTTACGCGACAAACGACTAGTACTTTTTATATTCAGTTATACTGTTCAACTTGCACTGAGTTCATGCAGCAAGTTACAGACGATGTTAGTCATTGACTATTACGGTGCAGACGAACTTTGTTTCAAGTAAATTAAATCTGGCGTGCGTTTCTCGAAAGCTCCGAAACTTTTCGGGCCAATTTCTAATTCGGGTACAATAATTTACTTTGTATCTTGATAAAGAAGAAGTTTCCAAGCGAGAAACGTTACTATAAGTTAACATTCCTTACCTTAGAGACATGTTAAAACAACACGTTTGTAAGATGAGTGGTTTATGCTTTTGCAAATGGCTTTTCGGACCGAAAAGTTTTCGGGTGTTTCGAGAAACGCACAGGCCAGGTCCCTGAAACCTCACACAGCCCTCCTGGATCCTGTAGTAAACCGGACTCGTCGGCTTCTGTTTCTTTTGGCGCTATTGCCCTTGATTTTACCAGCAAATGACGGAATAATTGAGAACGTAAAGTATTTTAGTATTTTAGATTTCAAAAAGTTTCCTTTTCTCTTACAGATTTTTTGCACGGGTAAAACCCTCCCCAAAGTTAAAGTTATTCGCGCTATAGACATCTGAAAGAAAAGACAACACAGGAAAGAGATTGCTCGCAGGTTTTGACCAAGCGATCGTAACGTCGCCGATCATTTCGGTTGAATGTCATCGCTGTTCGGAATGCCTCATCTTGATCGCCTAAGATACTTTGGATTTATCTATGATGAAGAATTAATTTTTTTTTTGAAATGTCATCTTGAGCTTGGTAGCATGGGAAAAATAACAGATCGTGTATTCGGATAAAAATCGGTGATGTTGTTTTGGGTGCGAAAGAAGGCGAGGCAGGAAGTTTCAATTTTCAGAATGGCGCAGAACGGCTGCTCGTGGATTCAGGGCATAAGACAGCTCCCTTATCCGAGCCGATCAATCTTTTAACAAATATAAAAAGCCCTACAACGATATGAGAAAAGAGAAAAATGACATTTCAGGATTTTTACGTAGATTTCCCTGTTGGAATGAACTGTGCAGCAAAGATGGCTTTACAGTTGATTACACACAATCAATAAGCAATATTATATTTGACCCAGTCACTAGAGGATTGAAAATAACTGCAGTATGAATAACTTATTTCCTTGACACGTGATTTATGTTGTTTACTCCTGGAAAAATATTTCGTACGTCCTCTTAACTAGAAGCACATTTGTTGTTATGTTTTTATTAATATTTTTTATCTAGCTCAAGTGAATGAACAAGGAAAGGAGCTAAGGGAGTTCTATAATCGTACTGCGCAGGCTTCGCTAGACCTTTCCAGTTTATGAAATGACAAAATAGTTATGTTCTATTTGAAAGACTTGTGTGCATATGCCAAATTGTTTCCCTGACAATATCAAGGTAAAGCAGAGATTGCGACCGGATTATTTGCAGACCAATTACTCCCAAAATTATTTGACCATTGGCTGATTCGGTAGTAATTCTCATCTTTTATAAAGAGATAATAATACCTAATTGGAGACACATGTTTAGTTAAGATATGTTAGGACATGTAGACTCTGCAAAATGCGTACATCAGGTTATACAAGCTGCTTCCAGGAACGAAAATGAAATAAAGGCAGTTCAATCACACAAACATAATCACATTTGTAACCGTTTTGCTCTCTTTATTCCAACCTCTGAAGAACTGAAAGTAAACCCATCTTCTTTGCATTTATCCATTTGTTTTGAAAATGTAGCCTTGGCTGTTTTTAATTAACATTTCCTCCAAATACCAAATCACGCATAAGCTTGATTTTATCATAAATGCTATTTTTGTAAAGCCAGGCTGCACATTTAAAATAGTTTTCTTTATTAATACTACAGTCTCTTGATAAAGTATGTGTGCCATTTGTCATGAAGGCATACAATTCCCGGCACACTTTACATGATCACTTCAAGTTCTACCAACAGTTTCCCGTCTTTAAAACATGTGTTGCCCCTCAGGGTAAAATATTCCACTGCAAAATACAAGTAAAGACGTTTTGTCTTCTACTTGTGATATAGCGCCAATCTCGGTTCTTCTTTCTATGTGCCTAAAGAATATATAACTCAGTAGTTTACTTTATTAAGATAATCAACCGAATTATCAAATGCTTTTTGCAAATAGCAAAACGTCAATAAAAATTGTTGTATTGACGCGAAGTGAACGTTAGAGCTTGTGGATAACCTTTCTTACAAAAAAGGAAGTGATCTTACTCAAAGTTGTTTCATGTCTGATAGAATACCTCAGCGACGCAAATACGTTTTTTCTTATCTCCTGTTAGTTATGAACATCTAAATTTAAACAAATGACGTAATTTCACCAATGTCCCTGGCACAACAGTACTAATTGGGAACACAGGAAATGTAGGTTGAAAACGAACACCCAGCTGTTGGGTGACCTACCAAGTCGCTATTTGCATATTTCAGATTTTTGTTTCAGTTTCGACAATCTCATGCATGGCAGGGCACGTTCTGTCGGTCAGAAAACAGTCTCAAATATCCCGTAATACTATTAAAGACTGAGTACAAAAGCTTGGCGCCAAATTCGGAACGTTCTTTTCCTGCCAAAAATATCAAAAATACCAAAACTCATAAGTCACTTACAGCAATACCAAAAATGCCACTAGCTAGGTTTCAGCCACAGACGCGAAAGTTTGCCTAGCAAACAGCCACCACAAGAAAGTACTGCTCAATAGCGTTTAGCAGTGAACTATCAGCACCCGAGGGTCTCATCCAGAGAATCAAAAATTGGAACTGTACTACCGGGCGGAGGTTTAAGTTTGCGAGTAAAAGGATGAGATATTTATGCGCACAATTTCCTTATACAACAACACTAATCATAATAATAATAATATCGTGATTTGTTTTCTACTTATAGTGTACTTTGACAAAGAAATGGACTTGACGATCAACACCACTAACTGTAAAATGCGATGGTCTGGTAACCATGTATACGATGGCCAACTCGAGACACGGTATTTCAGCGTGCCTGGACAACTTGCAAAAAATACGGCTTCTTACAAAGTCTGTAAAATTGAATACACGTCGTCGATATTCATTGGTAGGGAAGTGCGCACGGAAATCAGGGGAGAGCACGCACTTTCTCTTATCAGCACACACGGAAATATCGAGATCAATGCAGCAATCAACATCAGTGGATCGACGTTTGACGAAGCTGGAATGTCTGGTGCTAAGACAAGTATTGGAGGCTACTTCAAACAAAAGGGAGATGGGCTAGATTCAGGTAGGATCTAAAAGCTTTCAAAATCCTCCTTTAAAGTAAGAATTTTCAAAAATATGATTATCCATGAGAAAACGTAGGTCAGGAATTCCAAACGGAGACTGGTGATTCAGACGAGTTACTTGTTGGGTCCTGAGACTAGGAAATTGAAAATTAAGAAAGAAAAAAAAAACCCCATCATGATCGTGAAAGGTCCACTATAAAACCCTATTTATGCCGTCCATTAAGAAATGACCTAAAATGTCTCAGTAACTTCCAAAAAGAACACTTCTTTCAGTTGTACACATATACAGTGCATTGTTATTGCCCTCGTTTGAACTTGTTTTTACACATCGGCAAGTGTAAAAAATGAATTAAATCTTTGATTTTCATTCATCAGGCCCTGCAAACGTCACTAACTGTAGCTCCGCTGGCCTGTACGGAGAAGATTTCGAGGCGCTGTTAGGAGGAAGCGTCTGTCTCTCATGTAAGTAAGCTTGATCTGTTTATTTTCAGATTGCTTTTCTCCTTTCTTAGGAGCGGCAGTGTAGTGGTCATCACGTAGGACTCTCAATTTGGTGATCGCGAGGTCGAAGAGTACTGAGGTGATTCGAGGCTTGGTCTCTGCATTGTATTGTGTTGTTCTCTTTCTACCCACGTGTTTAAATGGGTAGCGACTAACTGATAGGGAATCTGTAAATGGTTTGAACCCAGGAGTCATATCATAATTCGGTAAATTGTGATCGTCCGGGTGAGTGTAGTCCTGAGAAGGACTGTTTGAGGTGACATTGACTGACGTTTCGACAACCTGAGCGGAAGTCATCATCAGAGTCAAGTGAACTGTGAATCGTCAGTAGATGTTATAAGTCTCTGGTCGTTGTCCTGATTGGTCGACGATCTCGTGATGTTATTGGTCGTCTGTCAGTTAAGCCGTGATGTTATTGGCTGTGAAGACTGTGAACGTGATTGGTGCGTTTCGATCCGTCTTTTGTTAGTCAAATGTCCGTTGGTCTATTGTTAGTCAAATAAGTCGGTTTGTCTATTGTTTGTCTGTCTTGTTATTGTCGGCAATCAGTCGTTTGTCAGGTGCAGGTAGCTGTTGGCAACGGTTCAGTGGTGTTTGTTCTAAGTTAGTAAACCAGCTTTCCAGAGTGATTCGTTGATAGTAGTCCGTACTGTAGGTAACGCATTCAGCAGAGTCCCAGTCGATTCTGTGGTTTGTTTTTAAATGGTGCTCAGCAATGTGATTGTTGATATCACCATTTCTAGTCGCTCGTTTGTGTTCAGTCAGTCGGACGTTCAGATTTCTGCCGGTCTCACCAATATAAGTGGCTTGGCAGTCGCAGCATTTGATTTTATAAACTGCTCCCCGTCTGTCGCTCGGTTCGTCTTTGTCTTTAACGTTCGTCAGTAGCTGTCGTAAAGTAGTGATAGGTTTGTGAGCAACGCGGATGTTGTAGGATTGTAGGATTCGTGCGATAGTTTCAGAAGTCCCTTTGATGTAAGGTATGGTTGCAGTAGTGACAGGTGTCGCGTTAGTGTTCGTGGCGTTTGGTTCGGAGTTTCTGTAAGTGTTGTGTCTAATAAAGTCCCGGTTGTAATTGTTCTTGTTGAAAACGTTGTCTTAGTACTTGTTTTCGTCCGTTAAGCTGTCAGGTGAGTCACAAACTAGTTGTGCGCGTCTTGTCAGTGTCCGTATAGTCGTAGCTTTGTGAGACGTTGGGTTGTAAGATGATTGGTCGAATAGTCTGTCGGTATGTGTTGGTTTTCTGTAAATTGTCGTCCGTAGTTCGTTATTGTCGCGGGGAACTAAGCAGTCTAGAAAAGGTATTTTACCATTTTCCTCGATCTCCTTAGTAAACTGTATGTCGGCGTTTTGTCCGTTGAGGTGTTCGTGAAAATCGTCGATTTCGTCTTTGTGTACGGCTGTAAAAGTATCGTCAACGTAACGTAGCCAGAGTGGTAGTGTTCGTTTGTAAGTTGCGAGGGCTCGTTCCTCGATATTTTGCATAACGATTTCTGCAACAACAACGGAAACTGGTGAGCCCATAGCTGTTCCGTGCAACTGTTTGTAGTGCTTGCCGTTGTACTGAAAATACGTAGGTTATAACATCTACTGACGATTCACAGTTCACTTGACTCTGATGATGACTTCCGCTCAGGTTGTCGAAACGTCAGTCAATGTCACCTCAAACAGTCCTTCTCAGAACTACACTCACCCGGACGATCACAATTTACCGAATTATGATAGGGAATCCTAACAGAAAAGCCGGGGGGTAACCCTGCGATGGACTGGCATCCCATCCAGGGGGAGTAGTAATGCTCCTAGTCACTTGATGCTGGGTATCCTGTGATGGACTAGCATCCCATCCAGGGGGCAGAAGTAATGCTCCTAGTCACTTTATGCTGGGTACCCTGTGATGGACTAGCATCCCATCCAGGGGAGAGTAGTGATGCTCCTAGTCGTTTCACGCTATAGAAACAGGTGCTGTTAAGCGCCGGTTTGATGAGCCTTACTGCTCGTTCAATCCAGTGGATTGGAAACAAGACTTTTCCGTTTTTTGATCTTTTTCTCCTTTCTCCTCTGGAGAATTTTGTTTCGATTCCTGTCCTCTGCTAACATTGAGTCCTAAGCCAAGCTACTCTGCTCCACGTTGTCTCTCTACACCTAGATATAGAAATGGGTACCGAGGAGCCGTATGGGAAACCTAAACTATGCTAAAAGAAAAGTTGCAATGGAGTAGCTAGTAAGTCATACTGGCACATCAATTCTCCTATCACCGTATTTAAGCAAGCTACATAAATGGAGCTTGGCTCCGCAGGCCCGATGAACCACTATCAATCCGTTTGGTTTAGACAGGGACTTTTCCTTAACCTTACACCGATTTGAACTAACAATAATTCTTTCCTTGGTCGCAGCCGGAGGTAGTGGTCAGGATTTGAAGGCCGCTGGAGGAGGAGCACTAGAACTGAAAGCTGAGAATGGGGCAATTGTCATAGGTAAATGAAATATTCACGTCGTAAAACTGTATTTGAAACGGTTAGAACGGTTTTCAATTGACCTAAGGCCAAAGCAATTACTTTGACCAAAGACAGCAGAGGCAAACAAACTAGTGCACCAATCAGACTGGTTTTTTTACCCAATCCCACAGCGTAGTAAAACAAAACTTGCAAACCAGACGCGATTTAGATTAGACACTCAACTGAAAACCGCTATGAAAAATTACACTGGGAAGCAGGAAAATCACTAATATACTTGATAACAGAGACTGCCCGCTTTAGATCGAAGTGCGCGTTTGACTTGGAAAAAACTGCTTTGCATACAGTATAACATCATGTATCCCACCAATTTCCTGCAGTCTACACTTCTGCAGTGGTGCGAAACAAGGGGAGTGAAGGCTCTGGGGAAGGAATGGCTAAAAACCCAAAATTTACACTCATACTTAATTTCGTACTCCTACTTTTGCTTGCCTCTGACTGGCTTGGCAGATCAGCGTTATACCAGGAAGGGTTCGTCGTACGTTTCTGTGACTTCCGAAGATGGTTTGGGTCCAAAAAACTATTAAAATCTTTACCAGGCTTGTTTTCAGTCGCTCCTAGGAAGGTTTTGTGTTAAACTACAACCTTCTCCATAACATTATTTCTACCCAGCCCTTCATCGAGTTTGAATTTAGGAAATAGGGACTGGGAGCGAGTCTTCATCTAAATAGTTTTTCGGACCTGAAATGTCTTCGGGAGATTTGAAAACGCACTCCTGTTCCAAAAAAAAAAAGACTTGTTAGGTCAGAACCCTCCAGCAATGTGTGGCGCTTTTTGAGCCGTTTTGGTAGGTCTGAAACAAATTGTCTAAGCTACCAAATAGGATGTATTGTTACGGTATAGGAGTTCGAGAGGACGGGTTCAGTTTTTGCCCAAATTAAATCCCTCGATCGATGTCATATGTAAAGCCTTGCCTGGCTGGCATATGCATGATGACCAATGACTCAAGTGTTACACAGATGTTTGTGCTGTGTTTTGTTCTAACTGCTGCCTAAGTTTTTCCTTACGTTCAGTAAGGTGAGAGGTTTCCGGCTGCTTATCACAAACTTAAATTTTGTGGCCTTCATCAAATTTTCTGAATTTTGCTTTTTCACCGATTCCGCCGTGCTGGCAATGATTTGTTTATCAGGGAAACGCTCATTACAAATAAGAGCTATAAGCAATGAAAACAGGAACTTGTATTCACTTTTAGCGTTTCAACACTTGGGGCCATTCGCTACGAACGTTAGACGTCTGTTTACTCTACTTTGCCTTGTTTTACTCTGCAGCTGCTACCATATCAGCTGACGGTTACTCAGACAGGGAAGATACCGGCGCCATGGGAGGAACCATCCGGTTACACGCTAAACAGGTGCGTTACGTTATAATTACTCTTTCTCCAGCCTAGTACCCAGGCGATCTCCTCCCGCTCACTCGACTCGACTTGGTGCGAAATGCCATTCGCTCACGTCAAGAAATTTCGCGCCAAGTCTTGTGAGCGAGAAGAGAACGCCTGGGTACTAGGCTACTGTTTCTCATATAACTGACATTACTTCTACTACTCCAGTCTGATTGGCTGATAGTGTTACAATTAATTGAGTGCAACGTAGCTGAAAGTGATCGAAAATGACCCAAAAGTGTAGTTTGGTTTTGTTTCTTTAGTCATATAGTAAATGGGTATTCGTTCTGCTGCTCGTACAATGTATGACATTAACTTCTTACTGAATATTTTATATTAAATGTTTAAAAATTACACGAGTCCGAAGGCTTGTACTTTTTAATAGATTTTTGAAAAATCACCGGTAATGCAATCCGCTAACTGCTCTTGGACAAAATAAGCACTATTATAAAACTACATCTTACGTGCATAGTTTTGCCCTCCAAACTCATTCTCGTCCCAGGGGTTTTCCCTTTATTAGAAAAATCCCTGGGAACGAGGTGGCTCCAAACAATTTTTTTTTTTGCGTTAAGTTTGACCAGTGACAATCAACAACGTTTGTTGGATGGGAGTTGCTTATTACAGGCAAGGCAATTTTTTATCACCAAACAAACCTTCACTTTTCAGGTCTTTTTGCGGCGAAACGCTTTCTTAACAGCTCGCGGCTCGTCCCAAGGTAGTCGACTAGCCGGCGGTGGTGTGATCCAGATTAGGAGTGAAGCTGATGTGCTAGGAATCTGTGAATCTAAGTTTAATGTAGATAGCGGCACGCTGGGTCTTGTTAACGTCCTTGGTGAGTGGAGAGAATCTGTGTAATGAATTTATGCTTATTCACGGAGACAAAAATTTTCAAGCATCTCACTCTATATCCAACACATTAACATCATAGCATAGCCCTACTTTCAATACACAATGGCGCTTCTGACGGACGCGGTTACTGTACGAGTTTACGGTACACATCAGTTACTTTCAGCGCATTTCAAAGCGTGCTAATTTTTGAGTACCGTAATGTTTTTGAGTGAGTATTGTATGTGCTTTCTGGGGTAGGATGGCGTTACTTTCTCTGGTGAGCTGGGGCTACTTTTTGTAGTGGGGTAGACGCTCTCTTGGGGAAACTTGATAAATCCATAGGGTCGTTTCTTTGGAAACTATACGGGATACTATCCATTTAGACAATCTGATCGGCTAGTTTTATCGGTAAATTGTTGTTTTGTGACGTGTAGCTATTTTAGCTGGATTTCACATCGCAAAAGACAGATATCAGTCTCCTATTAGCACTTTCGTGCTAAATGCATTGGCAATTAACTTTTTCTTCATTTTTTCCATTCGGTTTGTCACAGGACTGACGTTAACCCTTTCACTCCCAAGACTGCCTAAAATCAAAATTCAATACGAATCCCAAATTTCATTTTGTAAAATACTGAAATATAAATAGCACCCTGGGTACGTTTTGCTGACCTGAAAGGTTTCATTTGAATGGTCACACCATAGGATTTCATCCACAGACTCAGAGGTTAGAATCACCTTAATGTATCTGTAACTGACTCTGGGAGCGAAAGGGCTAATAAACTTGATAAAAGTTTCTTTTCCCGTCTTTTTCAGTTTCTACCGCCAACACTTATCAAGTGCAGTACATACAGGAGGGCATTTTAGAAATTGACACCACTAATGCAAGATGGGTGCACAAAACATCAGCAAACGGCTCCATGGCATTTTCGTATTACGGTGAAATCGAGTCAAGAACTCTGACGGTCGGTCTTAACCCTGAAGTGGAATACAACGTTTCAAAATTTCAGTTTCAGGTCCCGATACTGATCAATGGTTCTGCAGTGGTTAAGATTTCGGGTCCAAATTCGCTCGCTGTGTCCAGCAGAGAAGGGATTTTTATCGGTGTCGATATTGATGTCGGAAAAACTAAAGTAGAAATTGACAGAACTGTGGGAGGATTTTGTTTCAACCCCCAAAAATCTTCAGGTAATACAAGTTTAACTGCTTTTCAAACAGCAAAGGAGTAACCTCTTCTAATTTTAAATTATGAAACCACTTAAACTGAGGCGCCATGTGACCAAATTTTAGTATGAGTCGAAGAAAACAAAAGACATGTTTGTATGGTTCAGTTTTGTTTAAAACTACTCTACTGGTGCACCTAAGCCTGTAGAGAATTGCCTTTGGCTACGGACGGTCGGGATGGGAACGGATTGCAACTTGAAAAAAATGGGGCGGCTTTCTTTTCAAGTTTTCCCTGATGTCTAACAAGAAAAAAAACATAAACTGATTATGTTCCTCTCAAGAATTCACTTCACTTCATCCTCTTGAAGTTGTGAGACCATTTTGTGTACAAGAAAATGCTCTTAGTTTCGATTTACCCAAACCGTTTATCCCAAAACACAAGGAATACCCGTGAAAGAGCCCCTTTATTTCCTAGGAACCCAACTCAACCTCGCTGGTGGTCTTGAGTGGGTTTTCTGGAAGCTATCCTCGAATTCTCATTGGGCAGTCAATCTCACGAAAGCATGTGAATTAAACAGAAGTAGACACACAATTGTTCGTCACGCTGTTAGCCTATTTATTGAAACGTCTTGACAAGCTCACAAGTATTCCGCCAAACTCTGTGTTCGTTACGTGACTGCTTCATTTGCAAATTCGTCATTCAGCGCTCACGGGATATAGTACACCCCTCAAGGCGATGGACAAGCATGCCATCCTGAAGGGAGGGGTGGGGTATTTTAAACTTCTAGTTGCTTCTTGCTGCAAAAACTAAGTTAAGCTTCTGCCATCTAGGCCCGAAATACGACTTTACCTTTGCAAATAACTCTCAAAAGCTTTCATTGTACAAAGCAGCTAAAATACACTTTTTGCCGGTTCCCTTTGTCAAGTATGACAAAGATAGCCCGCAACTCGAAGTAGAGTTCTTTACTTTCCTTTCTTTCCTCTTTTCTTCTTCCTTTTCGCCTTTAAGAGAGGCAGGATACTTTTTTAGATTCCTTTTTTTTAATCTCTATGGAGATGAGGAATGAGTAGAGCACTGGCATTGCAAGATAACGTAGAACTTTTTTGTATTTTTAGCTGGCGAAGGCCCTGGACGAGGACAACCCAATGCAAATGGGGGCGCTGGGCATGCCGGAAAAGGAGGCTTATTGTTTGAGGATGATCATGGCTTTATTTACGGGAACACGTATGGAATACAATCCCGTATTCACCTTATTGGTGGGAGCACAGGTAACACAGGGAAACTAAGTGTTCTTATTTAAACAATAGATTTTTCTGTCGAAGGCACTATTGTGTGAGAGCGAAGTTAAAGGGCTTATAAGTGAAGCTTGAACATCAAATCTCCCAGGAAACCTATCACACATAGGCCCTGAGACAAAAGGGCTCCATTATTTTCATTGTACAACGCTAAATTTTGAGCGAAAAATGCCACAAACGGGCGCTATTCGCTCATAGGCGCCCGCTGAGGGGAGACACTATCGCGTCAAGTGATCGATTTCGACCAATGGGAGCACGCCAAAATTTAGCATTGTACTATAATGGTTGATAATTGTCTATAGCTCTAAAGAAACGCGAACAAATTTCTTTTTGAAAATTAAGGGGGTATGGGCGTTACCTTTCAGCGAACTCAGTTAGGTCTTGTTCCATATAGCACTTGTTCATTCAGGGTGTTTACAGCCATGGATTGACGTGTTTTTCAGATTTTTGTCTCAGTTATGATAAAAATCCAATGCGATGAAATAAATCTGTAAATGGATTGACTTAAAAACTTAAGGCAAGTTAACCTTCTAGTAAGAAACCATCAACCATCAGCGACATTATCGCAACTGAATCACATAACTGTACAGGTCATTTTTACATTCAGGGTTATAGTGGGAACTTTTTAATCCAAAGAACAGCCAATGATTCAAATTAATCACTGCATGTTGCTAATTTTAATTTTATTAACCACAGGAACATCGAATTGCTCTTCAAACGATTGTAAGTGACCACAACACACAACAAATAACGCATTTTCGCATCACGTCACACATCACATCACGTCACATCACATCACAACACATCACGTCATTTCATTTCACTTGACATCACATCGCATCACATTGTTTTCTTTTTCTTATCATTTCGTTTTATTCTGCGTTTGCAACAAAGTTATTAGTGAAACAAATTTAAAGCACTATGTTCCGTGAAATTTAGTTTCATTTCATTAAATGTCATGAAATTAAGATTCTGGCCGTCACATAACGTCACTGTACATGTGACGTTACGCATGCGTGGCATGTTGTCCAGTTATATTCAGCTGTATTTTTCAGGTACCACAAAGGATAATCCAGAGAAGGTCGTAGCGTGTGGTGGAGGAGCCATTAGCATTTCCTCAAAAAAGAACTTAACCATCAGTAAGTAGTCCAAAACTTCGTGTAAATGCCATTACTAGTCTTAAACTGTTTGAAATATTCTGCGAAAAGAGTTCTTCGTGTTCGGATGCAATTTTCCTCTTCTGCCCCATCTAATTATGCACTACCTTCGCTCCTAATAAAAGTGAAGCAGATTTCTCGAGGTAGTAAAGCTTTGTTCCTTTACGCTGTCTCCTCGCTTGCCGATCACACTTAAGATTTTTATTATTAACATAGTTATCATCGAGTGATATATTTCAGGTCGCCTTAAGAATTCCAGAATTGCGTTTCTGGAATATTTCGTCTTGGACATTATGTATATTTCAGGAATAGTTTTCCGGTTAATTACAAATATTGCCCCTCCTCCTCCACCAAAACAAACTGGCAGATTTAATAACATGCGCAAACGAACGAGGCGAGACTACTATTTTAGGCCAGATCAGCTCAAAGTGTTGTTGAAAGGCATTGTCTTAACCATGGCCGGTCACATCAAAAAAACACACTTAGCACCAATTACACCGGTACCGTAATTTTTCCAGTTCTTGTTCAACTTACAATATCTCTAAAACTTGTTTTTAATTACAGGCCTATTATTCTCACTGGGTGATGTTTTCATGTTTGTTCATAATGGAAGCGCTCTACACCTGCTCCCCCACTTCTCCGATGAATGCTCGAGCCCTGAATGCCCGAGCCCTGAATGCCCGAGCCCTGAATACCCGAGTTATTACCGAGCCGAGTTATAACCGAGTTATAACCTAGTTAACCGAGTTTGGGGTTTTGCTTTGTTTGTACACATTGCTTTGTCTTGTGTAACTTCTAAGACGCTTTTAGACGCATTGCCGTTTTCTCTTGCAGATGCTGCTGTTCGTGCAAATGCTAAAACGTACTCAATTCTTGATCAGTCAGGGAGTGGCGGCAGCAGTGGTGGAACAATCATCCTCGCGTCTAGGAAGGTACACAAGCAAACACACGAGCGAATGAACGAACGAACGAACGAACAAACGAACAAACACATCAACATACGAACAAAAGCACACACGAACACACCAACAACAACGAAAAACAAACAAATAAACAAACAACCAGCCAAATATCAACTACAAAACCAAATAACTTCTGAATCGCTTAGCGATCGTAAACAAATATCGAATACTTTCAGAAAGTTAGAATAAGCCTTTTCTCAGAAAACCGTCGAAAATTTCGGACTCCCGGTATTAAGTTAAGAAAGATCGGTACTCGGCTGCCGGGAGTCGAGACACTTAAACAAATTAACAAACAAACAGACGAACAAACGACCATATCCTTATAAACAAATGAACAAACATGGTAGACTGGGAAAATGCACAAGCCAACAGAAACAAGTGAGAACACAAATAATTAAAAAAGCTAATTTCAAAACTGACCGTCACAGCTGACTATTCATTTTCACCTTATTTTTCAACGCGGTGTGTTGAAATATCTTTTTTTCCTCTTCCCTTATTGAATCATGACGCAAGTCAAGGGCCAGCACACCCCACCCCTTCCCCTTAAACCTAGCCTCTCCTCTCATCTTTTATCACTTTCCCCTTATTTCATAAGCACGTGATCCTTGGCGACAAGGCCACACTAGAAGCTAAAGGATCTGATGCTGTTAAAGAAGGAGGTGGAGGCGGTGGAGGCGTCATTGAAATCCGCTTTACTGAGGGGTTTGTGGGAAGAGAGCCAACTGCACTGGAAAGCACTAAGGGAGGGAACGGTACTGTGCCAGGAGATAACGGAATGGTGGTTATTAATGGTAAGCTTGGTACGATTATCGACCGTCAGATCGAAGCTTAGGAGTACGAACTTTGCAGACCCAGTGCGAATGCCGCTAGATTACCACAACTGGCACAACTCATAGCAATCTCGTTCCTAGAATCATTCCTAGCTCCTAGAGTCCTAGGGTCTCTTCTGAAGAGACAAAGCTCAGTTGATGCGTGACACCAGTGATAATAAGAAAAAGTTAAGACGCGAGTTAAACACGTTAAGGTGTCATAGTTTGTAAAGGCACAAACGTTTCGGGCATAGCCCTTCTTCAGTGTACAGGAATATGCGCGTTGCACCATACAAAAGCCTAACTGAAAAATGCGCACGTAAAGCGCGCGCACAAGAAATGAACAACCAAAGCGCGTGCACGTGAAATGAAAGTATTTAAGTAAAACTGAAATTAATATTGAGTCCGCCCGGCTTGAGCGTGCCGAGCTCAAAGATTAATTGCATCTCCCGCCGCTTTCGACTGGTGTTGCTGCCGCTGCACTGCTTGACTCCGCAGACCCTGATGTCATCTATAGTGTGGCTGGCGGAGTTGAAGTGCTCAGCTACAGGAAGCCCAGGAGACCGGTTGCGGATGCTACGCAGGTGTTCACCGAAGCGTTCCCGTAGGCGCCTTCCGGTCTCACCGATGTACATGCTAGTGCAACGGCGGCAAGTGATGCAGTACACCACATTCTCAGACTGACAGGTGAAGCGATTTTGGATGGTATGTGAGCTCTTGGGCCCATGTAGAACAGTCTGAGAAGTAATGTACTGGCATGTCTGACAGCGGGGACGACGGCAGGGAAAAGAGCCAGCAACAAGGGGCCTCTGAGAGCCGCTAGTGGAGTGTACTAGGAAATCCCGGAGATTCTTGTCGCGTCGATATGAGACGAGGGGCGGCTCAGGGAATATCCCACGTGTCTCAGGATCAGTTGATAAGATGTTGAAATTCTCTAAAAGGATCTTTCTCGTTACAGTGTTGAAAGGATGGTAAGTAAGTACTAGAGGTACTCTGTCAACATTGGTAACAATGAGACGCGTTGGGGACAATGCCTCGTCACGTGAGATGGTTGTGACCCTCTGAAGATCATTATGCAGTTGCGGTTCAGGATAGCCCCGTTGTTTGAAAAAGGTCAACATCTCCTCAGCTTTTTCAGAAAAGTCGACATCATTAGAACATATCCGTCAGAGACGCAGAAACTGGCTGTATGGTATTGCTTGTTTGCAATGACGTGGGTGGAACGAAGTGTAGTGCAGATAGTTGTGTGTGTCAGTCTCCTTGTAGTGTATGGACGTCTGTATTCTGTTGTTGGTGATTGCCAGCTTAATGTCGAGGAAAGGCAGTTCAAGTTCACTGATGGTAAAAGTGAACTGGAGAGCTGGATGGAAATTGCAGACGTAATCAATGAACTGCTCCAACTCGGGGCGAGTGCACTGTGCAGCTCCAACTACGTCATCGATGTAGCGCTTGTGTAACTGTGGGACGAAGCCAGTGTATTGGGCACGGATTCGTTCTTCGATGAATCCGACGAACAAGCACGCATAATTAGGGCCCATCTTTGTGCCCATGGCGACACCGCCAATCTGGCGATAGTGCTGGTCATTAAAAGAAAAGGCGTTAAGTGTCAGCACAAGTTCAGCCAAGCGGGTCAGTGTGTGGGTAGGTGGTTCCTTGATCGTCCGTTGGTCTAGGTAATATGTAAGAGCTTCTAGTCCACCATTGTTAGGGATGACTGTGTACAAAGACTTAATGTCCATGGTAAACAGGAAACGAGGACGAGCATCGGATTCATCAAAGTTGAACGAATCAAAAATCCGAAGAGCGTGGTTGGTATCCTTGACGTAAGTGGGGAGGTTTTTAACAAAAGGAGCCATTACCTCGTCGAGATAAGCTGAGATGTTCTCTGTAGGGCAACTGCAAGCGGAGACAATTGGACGCCCCGGATTGTCCGGTTTGTGTATCTCTTCTGAAGAGTTGGGTTCTGGGAAAATGACGTTTGAAATTCTGATCGGAAGGTCTCTTTTGTATTTTAATAACTTTATTAGCCACTTTGATCATTCCAAGCCAGGCGCACATGTTTGACATCTAACTAAATGTGCAGTGAAACCCTGAAGAGCGAACCGAAGAATTCATAAAGTGACCGTAGCCCCTTCCTCTCCCACGTTAATTTCTATATTGGCCTGAAATCATATCTGAAAATAGAAAGTAGTTTAGCGGAAACCAACATCGGGTTCCTATTGGTACCACTCCACTCATGTTCAAATTTAATAAGTAGTTTACCTCCACTAGTTTTTACTGAGGTTACTGAACACCCTCACTTCAGTCATTACCACGTGATCGCAATGCTCCCACCCCCTCCCCAAAGCCAACAGTGATAGGTGTAAAAATTATGTGTATAAACTACAGCATGACCAAGGACTAACAAGTCCTCTTTACTCTGCAGGAGAAAGGCGATTTGCATTTCCAACAGCAGGTAATATTAGTATTTGTTAACGATACTAACGATTTATAATTGTAACAAACCGCATAGCACGATCTGACAACTTAATCGTCATTTCTACCATTTATTTTCGTTATTTCTTTCCTGCCATAGTTAATGAAAGCCAAGACGATTATGCAGGCTGCGTGAATATCAGCGCTTCGCGGTCCTTTCTTCTTGAAACGGTGCTAAAAGCTCACGAGGCTGCTCCTTCACACTGTAATGCGTTGTGTCGCGGAAATCACTCTTTCTGGGCTTTCATATCCTTGAAGCGTTGTTACTGCTCGAACGACAATTACACGGCATATGCTGTGGATGAAGCCCTCTGTCAAGCAAGATGCATGTCAAATACCTCGCTGATCTGTGGTGGTATTGGTGGACTTGGCAGTGCCTATAGAACAGGTAAGTACATTGAAACTTCAAAACGAGCAGGGGCCTGGGAACAAATCAAATTATCACCTTCAATAGTCCTGTTTCGAGAGCACCAAGATCGTTAGATAAAACGACAAAAGACCTTTTTATACAGGATCAGTTTCAATCTGAAGTAAAATAATCGCACGTTACAGCGAGAATATGAACTATTCACAAGTCTAAGTTTTGCCCTCTTTTATTATTTTCTTAGGATTCACTTCCACTATATTCCTGCTGGGATTTGTACACATATTACTTCAGAGTGAGACTAACCCTGTAAAAAGGTGTCTTTCGTCTCTTTTCATCCAGCAATCTTCTTCGAAACAGCACTATTGCAGTGGAACCCGATATAACGAAGCCGCCAAGGGACTGGGCAAAATGCGTTCGTTATAACGGGAGTTAATTATTCCGGGGTTCTTTTTCATACACTTTACTATTACTGGGCTGAAGAATATCGTTCGTTATACCGGGTTGTTCGTTAGATGAGGGTTCATTATATCGGGGATCCACTGTACAGAGAAATGGTCTGTCGTATGAAAGAGCCTTGGTAGAGTATTTGTAGTCTTACCGAGTTTGAAAAACGTCATCGAAGTACAAGTTTCCCCAAATCTAAACAACCTTTCAAATTTCGAAACGCTTGTCCCCTTAACAAGCTCTGTAAATTGTCCGGTTTTTAGGCGTCATTTACTCAGCTTCTGTTCAACGGATTAGTTCCAAAATCAAGAGGATTATCATATTTGAGGTGCTTTATCGAATGATGGACATAATTTTAACCAATCAATTGATTTCAACAATTCGTTCCCGATCCTCAACGAAAAAGTGTGGAATGTGTTTGCTGTAGATATACTGTGGTTACTGACTGAAGATATATTCCCGGGGTAAATTAAGAAGCGTTGAACCTTGGAGGCCAAAATCCAAAGCACTGTAACTTTCATTTTCCCCCCCCCCCTATACATACGTATCCATGGATGGTAGGACATACAGAAAGTAGGACATGCCAACAAAGTTTCTGTTTGAGAAGTGGTGATAAACCAGTAGCACCGCGGAAATGCTACTGAAAAGCTTTCATTTGAATGATCACTCTTCAGAATTTTATTGACTGCCTCACGAGCTAGATCTGTGTTTTGACACGACTCAAGATGCGAACCAAGCAGCCAATCAAAACAAATAAGCCGATAGCACCCTAGTACCCAGGCGTTCTCCTCCCGCTCACTCGACTTAACGCCAAATGTCATGACGTCAACGAATGAGTAGCGCGGTAAGCCATTCGGTGACGTCACAAAACCACGTGCCAAGTCGAGTAAGCTGGAAGAGAACGCCTGGGTACTAGGCTGAAGGCGATAGACAAAATGAACATCCCGAAAAAAAATAACAAAAGAAAAACACCAGGTAGAGTTTCTTTCGGACCAAGCAAACTGTTTGTAATAGAGAGGAGTCCGTAGGAAGATGTTTAACTGTAGTAAAGATTGCGATGGTAGATATTGGACGCTTATATCCTAGTTCCTGCGATTTGAAATCATTTTAACAGGATATGGGCAAGTTCCATTCCATATGAATGGAGTCTTGCAAAGCGCGTCGTGATTTCTTACTAACATCTCAGCCAGACGGGGTTATCATGGTGTTAAGTCTTCAACAGTGACTGTCACAATCGTAAATTCGAATCTAGGGCTTTAAACTCGAAACTTGCCTTTACTGATTCCCTGACAAAAAAAAGAAATTAATTATCAATTAAAACTCTGATCTCTTTCCTTAAAGCTGTGAAAACTCGTATACATCCGCGCTTTAAGACTCGAATAGCAATAAATATAATTAATTTTTCTTCTAGAAACGTTGGTGTGATATGAGAAAAAGAAAAGATCCAGCACGATTAAAAGTAAAACCCTGGAGCTAGTTATATATCAGCTGGAATATAAATCATTTTGGAAAATTGAAATGATTAACAATGATAAGAAATAAGTGTAAACACTGTAAAGAAGATCCTCGCAACTTATGCAGTTGCGAAAAGAAAGCCTGAAAAAATCAGGCTTGCCGGGATTCGAACCCTGACCTCTGCGATACCGGTGCAGCGCTCTAACCAATTGAGCTACCAAGCCAACTGGGAGCTGGTCATTAAATTGGTTCGTAATATACCCGGGAGAGATAAAGATGAAATTATGAATATATGAAACTCATATATTTCTTCCGGTATCGCAGGTATATTACGAACCAATTTAATGACCAGCTCCCAGCTGTTAGCTTGTTAGCTCAATTGGTTAGAGCGCTGCACCGGTTTCGCAGAGGTCAGGGTTCGAATCCCGACAAGCCTGATTTTTTCAGGCTTTCTTTTCGCAACTGCATAAGTTGCGTTAACAACTGCGAGGATCTTCTTTACACTTATTTCTTCATTCCGCAGTTCAAATATATGAGTCTCATATATTCATAATTTCAATGATAAGAAATTCGCGCCAGTTTTATTTGTACATCGCCCAGAGTTGAGCTTTAATACAAATAATTTATCAGTTTTCACTGTTTAGCGCACTAATATGTTATTTTTTTATAAAGTACTTTGAGGCTTCGGCTCACATTAATATCAATTGTCAACTTCAGTCGTATGAATGAAAGTGACAACAAAGTCAGTACTTTCGTCAAAGATTGGCCCCAGCCACTACTAATGCGACTCATACAAAGCTAACTCGGTAAGCTGATCGAAAGGAAAGTTAATTAATCAGTTGATCTCAAGTAAAAGACTTCCGCCAATTTTATCAGCTTTTAGATGGGAAGATTAAAAAAGCATGAAAACTGCATGCGCGATATTTGCCTTTTATTGAATACACGGTAGCCTTTTACGAACTCACGTAATGTAAACGTGCTTAATTTCAGTTGTTTTTATTCGTAATTGGACGCAAATTAATGAAGTTTAAGTTGTCCTTGAAAAAACTAACCGTATGGCAATGGAATAGATCTTTCACCTTCGAGGTGCCTAAACTGAAATTCAAAACTAATTTTAAAAAACCTGCAATACATTTTTGCAATACATTGTGCAACAAACAGCCACTTGAATGTTCACCCATTAAGATTGCTTCTGCAAACTCAAAAGTCAGGTTTACTGATGCGCCTAAAAGGGTAAAATTTTGTTTTCATTCTTGTCCTATCAATTCTATAATGAAAGTACATTACAGATCTATTCTATTAGTCAGGACTCGAGACTAACTTTTCAACTTAGTAGCCAAGTGGCTAGTGAGAGGTTTGATTTCACTAGCCAAAAGAAATTTTCACTAGCCAGTCTTTTTTGCATAATCTCATACTGTGTTCAATATGCCTAATTTTTAGCCGAGTTAAGCACTGTAAACATGCCTCTCTGTATATCTCAAGAGTGAAGAACTTGAATGTTGGCTATTCTTTCCAACAGTTGAAGATCCTCACATGAATACAAAGTACTATGTGCCTTTAAGGCAAATTCTCAGGCGCAATGTAAGTTCACGCCTCTCATTTCCCGTTTCGGTCAGATCATGACGAATAACTCAAACAGTTAACCTTTTATGAGCATGTCATCGTACGGAGAAACGTTGCGAAGACAAGACTAACATTGTACAAACGTTGTAAGGTACGGAGAAACTTCAAAAAGACAAGACTGATACAGCACTCAACTCACGTATGGAAAAACGTCAACAATAGAAGACTATTAAATTATGAGCGTATTTAGGTACGGAGAAACATTGAGCAGAAAAAACTAATCAAGTTCGAACTTACTAAGGTACAAAGAAATGTTGAGAAGTCACATCAAACACGTTGGCATGGTTGCAAATGCACCAAAGTAGGGAGAAACGCTACCAACGTACCAAAATACAGAGACTAATAAATTAAAAATACGCAACTGCTAACTTACGGAGAAACGTTATTAGACAATACTAATTCCGTAAGAACGTGTGTGACGTACGGAAGAACGCCGAACGGACAAACTGAACTATTACAGTGGGACAATAAATTATGGAGAAACGCAAATGAGACAACTAAAATCGCACTAACGTACAGATAAACGTTGAGGAGACAAGACTAATACCATATGAACATACTAACGTACAGTGAAACGCTAAGCAGTGTCGACTTATCGTATGAATGTACAGACACACTGAAAACCTTAGGAAGAGCAGAACAATGCCGTGCAAACGTGTTAACTTACAAAGAAATGTTGAGAAGGCTAGACTAATAAATCGACGAACCTACTTACGCTGTATTACGGAGAAACGTCGTGAAGACGTTACTTAAGGAGAAACACTGGGAAGAGAAACTACTGTGCGAAGGTAGCAATTAATGGAAAAAAGTCGATAACAGAAGACTAAAGAATTGTATGAACTTACTAACGTGTAGACAAATATCATGTGAACGCACTAGCAGACCTTTCCAGGAAACGTGTGGTAAAACGTTCTGAAGACGGCTAATTTCGTTTGAACGTAGTTATGACGGACAAAACGTTGCCATCTGAGACAAGAATTAGTAAAGAAAAACGCTGAGAGGACAAAACAAGTATCAGTACGAACATTATGATATCCTTCTACAGAATAAGTTTTAGTTTCTGCTCACTCAATTTGCTTTTGGGATCCGATCATCAGACGCAATATTTAGCTTGGTTTCCCTCCGGTGCTTCAGTGCTTTGAAATTTTTACTAGCCAAAATGGCTAGTGAAAGCGCAAAACGTACTAGCCAAAACGGAATTTCTACTAGTCTGTGACTAGTTGGCTACCGTTAGTCTCGAGCCCTGATTAGTTCTTTTTCCTTTTTGTTAGCGTGGAAAAACAACATGTCAGTGGTTTCAAGATTCAAGTGCCAGCCATACAGAGTGTACGTTAGTATTAAATAAAACCGATGTTTTTGTTCACTTCGTCCACTGCTAAACTTTTATTACGGAAGTGATTTGGTTTGAAGATGAATCACGTGACAAAAAAGTGAATGATGGCGGTATTGGGGGAAATTTCAGCTGGTTAAATACAACTCACGAGCGCGGCTTTTATATTTGCGGTTGATAATGTTATTTATTTGCTAACAAAGTGAAAATTATTGTCCCGGCTGGGGGTTTACCAACGTTGGCCGTTTGCTCCGAATTATGATTTTTTTCGCCGCAGGATACTCAATAAAAGAAATAAAGAAAGACGATATTTCGTTCTTTTTTTTTCCACCAGGCGCGTTATCAGGTTGCCAATTTCTCCTCTCTATGCTTTGTGCTTTGCAACCCAGACTTAAAGTTCTTCTTTTAAAATTTAAACATTTTCACTAAAACGGTGCAATTTAAAATGAAATTGGGTCGGGGTAAGGAAAGACCTATGTCCTATACAATCCATTTAAAGTACCCAGAAAATACGTAAAAAACACCAGCTGGCCTTTAAACTATTTAAAATTTAAATTTCCTGTTGTGCATATTGAACTGTAAGCTTGTCAGAGAGAAACGAATTTTGACGTTTGTCCATAGGGTTGAAGAAAGTAGTAATTTGTCCATCTATAGGAGGTCAGATATTATGGCACCTCGTTTCATTGAAATAAAGGAACGAAATGGCTTACAAAACAGGTCAAAAGTAGTCTACTTCGGAAATTTGACATTTTATACTTTTAGCTGGTTTGTTAACGAAGGTAAAAGCTGATTGACAAGCTGTCATCTTTCCTAAGAGATGGCGGCGAAATGAGCCGACATGAGGCTGTTTAGCTTTTTAGTTTTTTGTGGAATAAATCAGGTTTCTCGAAGAGCTGACAACTTCGAGCGCAATTCAAATTCTTTCCGTGTGCATGTTCATAAGGCAAATGATTTTTATTCGCCCAAAAAGCTATCCTTAAGCTTTATTATTGTCATAAAGAAATCATAATGAAATTCGTGTGGATATTATAAGTCACCATAATGAAGAATGGCAAATAACGTGTTGGGTGTTTAATTTAAAAGCAAACTTAGATATGAGATCGGATAACATCACAGTTTTGACTGACTACGAATTGGCAATTCCTGGTGGCTCGTAAAAACCGATTTATTATGATAACAAAACCGGTTTTTGCTGATTAAAAGGTGAACGGTTATCGGTTTGACGCAGTTTCTGGTTAGTGACGAACGAAGATATGATATTGTATGCTTCAAAACACCTGGTTCAAGACTAAAAGAGCGAGTTTATCCCAGGATTTTCTTTTCGTTCGGCCACAAGTCACCACACGCCCCAATATTGGGAGGAGAATTTGTCAGAAAAGACGACATGTTAGCTCCAGTTAATTTTATTACATTCGATTGAAGGTTGCGATTTGGCAAATCTTCCATACATTTCCATGGTGACTTTAATCGAGCACTTAGTGTCTTTGGTTACTGGCAGAGAAGCAGGTACTTAGTTGGCAAGCCATCAAGATAAATACAAAAAAATTGTTGGAGAACAAAACGTTGTATCGGCAACCAAGAAGCGATCGCTCTGATGGTGAACGTCTCCTCGACAACAACAATAACAACCTTGAAAGATTTATGAACAATGGCTACCTCGCAGTGTACTCGTATTAGTAAAGTTCTTCCCGAGAATGGCGACCTTTTCTTTCCATACGCTATCAACTGTGTTGTGATGTCTGTTCTTAGTTTAACAGCAATTGTAGGAAACGTTTTGATTTTGGTATCCCTTTGCAGAACACCGCAATTTGTACGTAAGCCATCTTATTTTCTCTTGGCCAACCTCGCGTTCGCCGATTTCTGCGTCGGATTCTTAGCTGAACCAACTTATCTGGTGTACAAAATTTCGTATCTGTTGAATCCTTTTTCCGTTTTGTCCTGTTACGCTGGAATCACATTCAACTTTCTTTCCTACTTTTCGACAGCGTTGTCTCTTTGGACCGCGGCTGCAATTTCGCTGGATCGACTTTTGGCGCTTCATCTGCACATGAAATACTACGCCATAGTCACCAAAAACCGAGTTTGTATTCTTATTATTGCGTTATTGGCACTAAGTTCAGTTTTTGCGTCCATGTTCGAGTGGGCACTTGATGCACAAAACACAGTATTTGCGTGCGCAAATTCACTCGCACTGGTAATCGCATTGTTGTCTTATGTGAGGATTTTCCAAATAGTGCGATATCACCAAAGACAAATTTCAATCCAACTGTGCGAGGTCTCTTTTGCGCAGGGACGTGAAGATGATTCCATAGACAATTCTAGTCATGAACAGCAAGATGGCAGAGAGCAAATGAGAAAAGTTCGAAGTGAAACGGTGACCACAAAATCGAGTGATAAACGAACAGAAGAAACGGAAATGAAAGGGAATGGAAGAGGCATTAAGAAAATTGTCACAGCGAATGAGTTGCGGGAGAATACATCAGAAGAGAATCGGGATAATCAGGGTAGCCTTCCTGTTAGCGATGGTTCGGCCAGACAACAACAGCAACTTTCCTGTGGCCATGCAACAGTGCTAACAGATAATACAGCAGAGCAGCCTATAGAAGTGACACATGAAAATTCAGAATTTAAGCTATCAGGTGTTGCTGGTTCAATGTTACCAAATAATTATGTAAACCCTAAGATGTTAAATAGACAAATAAAGAAATCATCCTCCTCGGAAGTAGAGCAAGAATACAAAGAATCACGGTCGACACCTCCATATGATAATCTCGAACTCACAGTGACCGAAATACAACTGTCGAAAAACAGGCATAACTGCGAAACCAGAACCTCGGTCCCAGAACTTCGAGAACAGATGGTGAAAACTCAAGACAAAGAAGTTGAAGCAGGATCATCACAAGACACAAGCTGTACATGTCTTGAACAATTTAATCGAAATCTTAATCCTGATTATGCCACAGCAGAATTAGCATGGCCGACTGCTGGGCCGACTGCCGTGGTACAGAAAACACTACAAGAGCAGAGGTTGTCAGAAGACGACGACTGCCTTTATCGATCTAATCGGGAACCAAATCTGAATTGTCACGTTGCCGAAGAAACTATTACTACTGCGGCACCGCATGAAACACTCCAAGACGAAAAGTCATCACAAGAACAGAAGTGTTCTGAACGACTGGATCAGAATCATTATCAGAACTACGATCTAGTAGATGAAAGTTCCTCTCCGGGTGTGAGGCAGGAAACGCAACTAGAGGAACATAATGAAGCCGGGTCATCAGGAGGCAACAACTGTTCAAAACGATTGCGTCAGAATTATTATCTGAAGTATGCTTTAGCAGATGAAACCACTCCGGTGGTCTTGCAGAATACATATCAAGAAGATCAGGTGGAGGCCAGCTTATCAAAGGACAGCAAATGTTTGAAAGAATGTCGTCAGAGTCGTTTTCATTATTATGCCTCTGTAGATGAAATCACTTCACTTGATGAAAGACAAGAAATACACCAAGAGGAAGACCAAAAGACGGAAATGAGGGAAATAGGGAACAACAACTGTTTTAAAGGATTGTATCACATCCAGAACTCGAATCAGCCTAGTTTAACAGACGAGACTACCCCGTCGGTAAAACCAGAAAAACTTCAAGAAGAAAAAGAAAAAACGACAGAGATTGAAGAAGACGTTGTTAGCCATGGAAGGAACACAACCAGCGTAAGAACCAATCACAATCAAGCGAGGTCGAGTTGTGGAAGCAATGCAACCGTAAATGAAAATCGGAATATCAATAGAAGCGCTAAAGGATTTAAAATGCGACATTTTAAAAAGTCCGTTTTTAATATGTTTGTTATCTGGTTCCTTATGCTTCTCTGTTACCTTCCTCTCATTTGTACATCTATTTTGGTCATGTTCCTAGGGCGAAGTTACTCCATGCACTTGGCCTTCAATTTCACCACCTCTGTAATGTTTGTTAACTCTAGTATTAATCCGATAGTGTTCTGTTGGAGAATTCGAGAGTTTCGCGCTGCCGTAAGGAAAACTCTTAGAGACGTGTTTGGGTTTTGGAGCAATCAGAATAGCAGACATGATAATTTTAGCATTACAGTAAACGAGTAGCAGATTCAAGTTTTTTTTCTTCTAAACAACAAACTAAATACAAAGAGTAGGTATGCTATACTGTGAATCAAGAAAAGCGAAAGTGTTCAATAAAGAAGTGTTTTATTTTTCAGCGATGCTTGAATGTGATACTAAAAAGACAGACAGAACCGACAGTTGTACCGTTGTGGTGTCATTATTTAGGGAGTTGGTCGCTGTGTACGAGATTAAATAACATCCCTGTTAAAGTGCCGCTGAGACCACTTCTTTAATGTCATTAAAGGTGAATTTTTTATTTCTTCTTTAAAAGCAAGCTCAAAACAGAGATCAAACTGAGGAAGCTCGATATCGAACAACAACAACAAGCACCGAAGGAACAAAACATTTCACTCCTCAATTTTCCATTTTTACTAGGGACCCCTCATTTTACGAAAGATCTTAATCATCTACTGGGTATCACCTGCATGCATTTTCCAATAACGTAAAACGAAATACCATTCCCTTATTTGATAGGGGCAAGTTCTCAAAACAAATATTGCTTCTTTTCGGAGGTGATCTCCAAAATTAAACCATTTAGAAGTTTGACAGCCTGTGTCCGTTACACCAATTATAAAGGCCTCGTGTTATGATATCAGTGAAAGAAATCAGAGTAAAGATCGTGTTTATTGTTACCAGAAGGAAATGAAGGTCTAGCTTTAATTTCTGCTCACCATTAGCAATTCCCCCTGAGCAAATCTTGTAATAAACTGGGGGTCCATGAAATAAAAGACAACATAACGATTATCATTATGGTTTACCGACGTTGAAGTCATTTAAGTCATGCAAGCCATTAATGAAGTCCGGACTTTGCAGCTGAGACTGCTCGAAGGAAGTAAAGAGATAAAAAAATATATGTACTACTATATTTCAATATACAATATGTGATCCTGGCCAAGGAATCGAATGAGAAATGCTGAAGACTGGTTGATTTTGTAGAGTGATATGTAATATTGAATCTGTAATGTAAAAGACAACGTTTAATTTTAGCAAGATAACGTTGCCGCTTGTACAAATTTACGACTTAATTGCAATTTTCTATTACGCCACGCAGACTTCTCCGCTTAATCGTTCCGAGTCAGTCTCTCTGAGTCAAGAGATATTTCGCGCAATGAAGTTCGAATATTTTGAGTTCAGTTAAGTTGTAGATGAAATTCTGAAGTGCTAAATTCAACCGAAAGATCTTGAACAAGGCCCAGTTGTTCAAAGCGGGATTAGCGTCAATGTTTTTTAGTCTCGTAGCCAAGCGATGAGGTTTCTGTAAACGCTTTGTTGTTCCACGTTTCCGCTTTGGTTGCTTTCAAAGGGATATTTAAAATTAACTGTGAAAATCCTTTGAAACAAGAGAAACAGGAGTTAGCTATGACAGATCCAGTACTTTCCTCTGCTATTGTTTATTATGCTGCAAGGGCGTTCCTTGCCATTTTTGCGGCTTCTAATTAAGACACAAGGGATAGAGGAAGGGAGTTACCGAAGGTATTCTCCTTCCAAAAAGTCAGCTAGCTTCAGCTAGCTTAACCTATCTCAGATTTTTAAAACACAGTTGGACTTTATACATTGACAGGTGACTGAAATGAAACTCTTAGAATTCGAATGATGGTCGTCCGTTGTTCTTGGCCCAGAATAAGTCCATAATAATCTTTCTCCCATTTAGGCCATCTTCGGATCGGTTTGGTGTTTTGCAAACAGTTGTAAATAGCTCACCCGCATATTTCGCTGATTTTTTACTGAAACAAAAAGTGAAGCAAGGTCCAATGCAATCGATTTTTTTATCATTTATCCACTCATAAGTAAAAAAAACCAGCCTAATTTGTAAGTCTATGCTTCCGAAAGTGTAACCATTCAAATGAAAGTTACAAAGCAGTACTTTTCTGTGCCTCTATTTATTGAGCTGTACAAGGTGCTTCTTAATCACTACTCTGAGAATGACATCCATAAGTTTGCCCAATCAACCGATAGTTATTACGCCATCCTTACCTGCGGTGGTAGTTATCATGTTGTGTAAGGAAGCTCAGACGCTCAGTCTGTGGATGAAATCCTTACGTTTAACGTAATATATCAAACACGAGAAAGAGTGTTTCATCAGGATATCCAAAAACTGAGAAGTGGGTTGTAAAAACGTGGCGCAGCCGAGTTTTTTAGCCCAGTTTTTTAACTTCGAGGTGTTTGGATACCTGATGAAACACTCTTTCGAGATTTGTTTTTATATGGCTTCTCAAACCATTCATAATTCTTGGACAAATTTAAAGCAAAAGTTTGCAAAACTTTATGCTAATTAAGATCCGGTATCCAAACCGCTGTCATGGTAGTGATTTCCTTTGTTGTCTCTTTATGAATTATTAATGAGTCTGAAAACATTCATATGAAAGCTACTGAGTCGGTCTTTACGTTAACGTTGGTGCTGCTTATTGTTCTGTATGAGATGGATGTAACTTTTGAGTTTGGATATAAATGTTTAAGTGTAACGAATCATGATACCTACTGACTGAGATGTACCTTCCTGTGGTGCTGTTTATTGTGCTATACAAGATGGTTCTAACATTTTTGTCTGTGGATAAAATCACAAAGTGTGACCACTCAAATGAAAGCTAGCTGCTGAGTAGTTCTTTTCATCTCTTCATAAAATCAAGGTTGCGTTTCTGTCGCTCTTTCGGGTCATCTTCTCTTTTCGCGGATTTGAGCGCAGGCTTGTTTCCTCGCAAACACGTACAATAAAGTAATTTTTTTTTCTTTCTCTAGGTTACGATCCTTTATCGTCCTCTTCCTCCACGATCATGACCGTTGCTACCTCAGTCGTGAGTGCTATGTTTCCAAGCAAAACTTCTGTTGCAGAAATTTCCCCGTCTTCAGTTGACCTGTCTGTTTTTCCTAGCCAGACTTCGGTTGCAGAAATATCACCGTCTTCAGTTGATCTGCCTGTAGGAAGCTCCTCAGTTTTACCAAGAACTACTGAACCTTCAACGACTTCCACTACCGAAAAACCGACTGCAACCGAAGAACCGACGGATACTGCAGAACCTACAACGATACCACCCTCGGAACCTTCGAAAAAGGTAGAAAACCTTGTTTTCAAAGGGACCGTGTTGACAATTAATGCAAGATGGAATCTGGGTGTGGGAGTGTCACTGGTGGTTTGGTTTGTTAATTCTTTCGTTCAAGTACGTACCCTCGTCCTTTCTTCACTTAGCTGGTAACCCGCGTTGTCCGCGTTCTCTGGCTCTCTCATTTATCTGTCCTTTTATGCATTCGTCCAGCCCGTCCATCCTTCTTCCTTCCTTCCTTCCTTCCTCCCTTCCTCCCTTCCTCCCTTCCTTCCTTCCTTCCTTCCTTCCTTCCTTCCTTCCTTCCTTCCTTCCTTCCTTCCTTCCTTTCTTCCTTTCTTCCTTTTTTCTTCCTTCCTTCCTTCCTTCCTTCCTTCCTTCCTTCCTTCCTTCCTTCCTTCCTTCCTTCCTTTCTTCCTTTCTTCCTTTTTTCTTTCTTTCTTCCTTCCTTCCTTCCTTCCTTCCTTCCTTTCTTTCTTCCTTCCTTCCTTTCTTTCTTCCTTCCTTCCTTCCTTCCTTCCTTTCTTCCTTCCTTCCTTCCTTCCTTCCTTTCTTCCTTCCTTCCTTTCTTCCTTCCTTCCTTTCTTTCTTTCTTCCTTCCTTCCTTTCTTCCTTCCTTCCTTCCTTCCTTCCTTCCTTTCTTCCTTCCTTCCTTTCTTCCTTCCTTCCTTTCTTTCTTTCTTCCTTCCTTCCTTTCTTCCTTCCTTCCTTCCTTTCTTCCTTCCTTCCTTTCTTTCTTTCTTCCTTCCTTTCTTTCTTCCTTCCTTCCTTCCTTCCTTCCTTCCTTTCTTTCTTCCTTCCTTCCTTCCTTTCTTTCTTCCTTCCTTCCTTCCTTCCTTCCTTTCTTCCTTCCTTCCTTTCTTCCTTTCTTCCTTCCTTCCTTCCTTCCTTCCTTCCTTCCTTTCTTCCTTCCTTCCTTTCTTCCTTTCTTCCTTCCTTTCTTCCTTCCTTCCTTTCTTCCTTTCTTTCTTCCTTCCTTTCTTCCTTCCTTCCTTCCTTCCTTCCTTCTTTCCTTCCTTCCTTCCTTTCTTCCTTCCTTCCTTCTTTCTTTCTTTCTTTCTTTCTTTCCCTCTTTCCTTCCTTTCTTCCTCCCTCCCTTCCTTCCTTCTTTCTTTCCTTTATTCATTTTTTCTTTCTTTTTATCCTATATTACTATTCTGTTGGTGAAAAATTGGTGATTTTGGCAAGTAAATCAATTCATTGGGACGTATCTACATTTCAAGCTAAAAATAAAATTTAAATATTAAATACTGTAGTGACGCTAGTTAAAAAACGCAGTCTCCTGTTATATTCAATAAACATCATATTAATATCATATTAAAATCGTTTTCTTATTTTAACTTCATAGTTCAAAGAAATATCAAATGTGACAATAACAGAAGAAAACTCGCTTAGCGTTGTGGAAAAACTTAAAAACCTGACCAGCGAGGAGCAGATGAATGGCGGAGACACCAAGGTTACGTTGGAAATCCTCCACAAAATCGTTTCGAACGAAAACTTGCTTTCTAAAGACAAAGGGAAACGGCAGAAATTAGGACAGGTCGGTAAATTGTTGTGTTTTTTGTCCTTAATTTTCTAGCCACAATGAAGCCTGATCTACTTGGATTTTGAATCAGCTTGCAGACACCTCAAAAGAACTGTTCAAAAGAAAATTAATCAAATTAGTCATTCTGTCATTTTTTCAGGACAAAATGGGAGTTACTTAAGCCTGCATTCAAAGAGTCAGGCGAGAACTCGAAAGGTTCCTCTCGCCTTTCATTTTTGTCGTTCACGTGAACGATGTCACGTGCTCTCGCGTTCCTGCTCCCTCCCTCGACCCACTTCTGCTCGCGTTCTCGTTTCCACAGCGTGTAAGTAGTGGTTCAACACCATGCGATGTATCGCATAGCCTTTGCTATCGCGGCGTTACAGTCGAACCCCGCCTTGCAGAAACCCGCTCAATACGAACACCTCATTGTTACGGACAGCTTTCTGGGTCCCAACCCTTATGTTTTCTCTTAGAGTCCCGACGGGACCGTTTCTAAACTGATACATTGTAGAAGGTGAAGTAACTTACTTTAGTCTCTAGTCCAATAAAAATAGCGTCAAAAATGCGAATAATTAGTAGGCTCTAGAACTCAATCTCCCGTTCCTAACATTGTCCAAATAAAATAATTTGAAAGGAAATTTGGCCCATCTCAAGGCCGTCCCTTCTCGAAACTCCCGATAACTTACCTGAAACTGGACCGAAAACTGTTTTTATGAGCACAATATTCTTTAACAGACTCAATCTTTCGAGACACATTGGCAGTGCATTGGTAAGTTTGCGTTAATTAATAATTGCCATCAATTGATAAAAAGCAGTCTCGAACAAATATCTATCAAGCCTGGTAAGTTTTCTGGAGTTTTGAGAAATTGGCCTTAGGCCATTAACGTATCTAGAATGTGTTTCTTTTAGAGCTTTCTGGAGGTTGCGAGCTCCCTTCTGTCAGAAGAAAACCGCGACAGTTGGGGTGTGCCTACACAAGGAAAAAATAGCACCAACTCGGTACGTGTAGTTATTTTAAGTAAGAAAAAATTCTGAACTTAGGCCATCTTCCGATAGTGAGAATCACTTGTATGCCTCACTACATGGGGACATACTGCTCGCGACGTTTTCGTTTTGAGCACTGACTCAAAAGCGAAAACTACATTACACTACTAGGTTTTACTCCGAGGGCGAAAGGGCGAAAGGGTAGACAGAGACGAATGAATAAACATGCTAGACAGAGGAATGGATAAACAGCCTTAACTAGATACGAGGGAATAATTAAGACTAATACTTTCTCACATCGCAAAACGTGAAGAAACTTGAATACACCTGCTACCTTATAACTGTAAACAGTTTCACAATGCAAGGAAGAAGCACAAGAAAGAAATGAGCTCTGGCTGACTCGACTCTTTAACAAGAAAGCTTTGAGCAAGCGTTGAATATTAGGAAATAAATAACCAAAATGTAATGTAATGTGTAATGTTTAAATGTAATGTGTATGTAAGTTAAGTGACTGTAGGTAGTGTATCCTAAGTACTGTATTGTGTTGTTGCAAAAAAAAAAAAAAATAAACGAATAACAAAAAAAAAATGTAATTTGTAATGCGGATATAATCACCTCATATCCGACAACCAAAAATAGATACATTTTCTTATTAAATTCTGAACATCGTTTATCGTTGCTAAATTTTTTTAACGAAAGCTTCGCAAGTCGGTTGTAAGACGCCCAGCACCTGCCATCGTTTTGTTTCCTTAGACAAGAAACTTTACCCCACATTGTCTGTCTCCACCCAGGTGTATAACTGCCGACGACATACTGCTGGGGGTAACCCTGGGATGGACTAGCATCCCATCCAGGGGGGGGGGGGGAGTAGCAATACCCTTAGGTTTTTCATGCTAAACCGGGATAAGCTCCGGCTGTGTGGGTCTCCTTGGCACGTGCGCGACTCTACCTTACCTTACCTTTTGCTGGGCGGCGAGAACTTTTGAACGTGGCGGAACGTGAGAGAATATGCAATTTCTGTAAGAGGCGAAAAGCAGGGTTATTCGCTGATAGCCTGTGTTCAGTGAACCAATTAGAAAGCTAGAAAAACAATACTTGACCTTATAAGGCAAAAAAAGGGTTATTCGCTGATAACCTGTGTGCCAGTGAACCAATCAGAAAGCTTAAAAGTCGGTAACCGAGATTGAGAATTTAATAAGATTTGATATGAACATGGCTATCAATAAAAATTTCTGAATGCCCGCTTACGGCTTGGGTGACTCTTCCCTGTTTTCTAGATAACCTCTCAAATGCAGGTGTTGGAAATGGTGGATAACATGGGCTTGAAAATTGGAGAACAACTTGGCTACAACGAAAGCTTTGTTATGGAGAGCCCAAACATTGGTATGTAAACGTTTATGGGTCTCTTTGAAAATGATGCCTCATTCTTGAAAACTGGATCATATCCCTATGGGAGTCCAAGCATAGCAGGATTTGTAAACGAGTTTGCAAATTGCCACCTCCAAAGTAAAATTGCAAGTATCCTGCCTGCAACCACCTGCAAAGTAGCTGGTGAGTATCTGCTGGCTCTACTTGCCAAGTCTGCAGGATCGGACACGCCGATAAAATAGATAAGAGTCTGTCCACATTAAATAAACTATGGCTGTGGCTCAAATAGTTGTAAGCAGTTACCCCATATGAATCGATCCCCTTAAGAAGCAGTCTCGCTGTCCAGTGAATCTTTTTTGACTGTTCCCCACTTCTCTCTTCACAGCTATGGGTGTGGACACGAGGCTACCTGATGAAGCAGACGCCGGGGTAAAATATCCTCGTTATAATGAGCTCAGCGATGATTGGGCAGGAAAGGACCGTGTGTTTGTTCCTAAAGAAGTATTTGGTGAAATGGCCAAAGGTTTGTGGATCTGAATAAGAGTTATACTACATATGACATAAAAGTGATGGCTGCATTTGTTTGAATGGCGTATCTTTTGTGGAGGCACGGTGTTCAATTGCTCATCGTGCCTGAGTTTCACTGGTCTCTTGTTGATTTCTCCTTGAAGAATCTTTACTTCGCATTTTCTACGTACAAATGCGCATAAATGAGTACAGGTGAAACCTTCGCAAAACGTAGCAAACCGAAAACCCTTGGGTAGCCCAGGGCTGGAGTAGCTTTCCAGGGCTGAATTCAGGATGAATTGTGCTTGATAATTCAAGAGCTAAAAAATGATAGCACAGCCTTATAGAAAATTCGCAAAGGTCAATAAGATTTGCGCGTAAACTTAGTCTACTTTAGTCTGCTGTTTTCTTTCCTTCCTTTTTTTTTTCAACAAAAACAGGTTCGTACAGGTCCTGGAAATTCTGGAAAGTCCTGGAAATCTATAAACTGTTGTAAAAAAGTTGCTGCAGTATTATTTTTGGATTTATATTTCGTAAGGGTCTATTACGTCAATTATTGTGCATTTGGGAGACCTGGAAAAATCTATCTAAGTCCTGCAGAGGTCCTGGAAAAGGCCTGGAAAATTGTTTCTGAAAAAGGGTGCGAACCCTGAAAAAGATAAGTACAGGTCTGAGAGAGGTGGGAGAGATTCCGGACGTTGTGGAATCTCCCTTTCAATCAACGCTGTTTTCTATCTACCCGAAGGAGTAGTATGCCGTCTCTCGGTCGTCCTTATACCTGCAGAAACTGTATGAGATGTTAGTCTATCGCAGGGCCTTTATTTACCTTTTCCATCAACCCACCAAGCAATCAGTAATTGATTAAGCTCTTCAATTTTGTTGTTGTTGTTGTAGATGGCAGCAAAAGAACAGTAGTTGTTTACACGGTTTATAACAAAGTCAGTGAATATTTTCCCGTGAATATAAGGTTAGTCTTAGCATCTTAAGCTTTCTTTTAATTTTTCTTTTCAGTTTCCAGTTCTTATCCTTCTGTTTCGTTCTTCAGCGCTAGTTGTCCTACATCATGACAAAGAAAATTATTTCCGTTGACATTGCCTTATGTTCTCAGCTTGATTGATTTTTCTCTGGCTATAGCCTAAAGCCAATAGAAAAGCATTCATCTTTGATCAATCAAACTAATATAGTTAAAAAAAAAACACAATTAACGTAAACAAAGTAAGGAGTAATAGGACAAAAACATGAAAAACATGGATCCAGCCGATTTGAAAACGCGAGTCAAAATTAGCCAAGTCAAGCTGTGAACAAGTCCTGTGCCAGAACCGTCGACACCTACCCTACAAAGGCTCTAAGTCTTGGGTGGGATGTGGAGAATCCTGGATAATTTTCACGTTTTCTGGTATAAAATTCTGTTTTATATACTGAATGGTTCATTTTCTTATTTCAGCTCCGACAGTGCGTTTGTAAACTCTCCTATTCTAGGAGTGCAATTTAACAAGCCACTTGCCACTCCTTTCAAGAATCCCATTAAATTGTGGTTCAATAAACTAGAGGTTTGTTTGATTTGATTTCATTCAGTTGTATGAAGTGTTAAGTTGTAAACTTAAACAACACCATCCTAAATTAGTAATGAAATTGTGGCGTTGCAATACAGAACAGACTTCTTTCCTTTTAATGCATTAAAATTCAGCTTGACAGGGGCGCGTGAAGGACACAAATCTGCACTTTTTTACTTCTGTTGTTTATGAGGTGCCGCTTGACTATATCGAAAGAAACCTGTTGACTGAGCTTCGATTTCAGGGGGCATGTTGCAGGCAACATGCCTTTTTATGATGGCGGCAAGTTGGCATAACTAAAAGTCTTCGGATTTCTTGGCAGTCGTCTATAAACATTCTTAGTATAAATCTACTAGCGTTCTATCACTAATGCTGTTCTCTGATTGGCTAGGCTACTCACTATCTATTCTGTGGTAGATACTGTGGTAGATAGTGAGTAGAGTGTTTTCCGCGCGCGGTGTGACCTATTTATATCATTTTTCAATAAAACGTGTAGTGTCTGCTGTTAATTTTTGAACGTCTAGTAGATTTATACTAAAACAATTAGATTATTCGCTCTCGATTTCTATGTGTGATAGTTGATTCGGCCTTCGGCCTCATCAACTATCACGCGATAGAAATCTCGCGCTCATAATCTAATTGTTAATTATAAACTGCAGTTGTTTGCCTTACTAAAAGTGTAGAGTGATAGGATTGTTGTAGTTTATTAACGTCCCCTTTGATTGCCCAGTTAATACCTGATCTTCATTTCCAGACCAAAAATACAACGAAGCCTTCGTGTTCTTTTGTCCACTTTACACAGTAAGTAAATCCCTTTTATCTTTAGCAGCAGTTATTTGTGCTTTGTTTTAAGATCTACCAGGACATCCTGACAGATGCTGATTATGAAGGCAACTTAAGCTTGTTTTTATGTATACATTATTTATTTTTCGTTTTGTTGAACAATATTGGTGATGATAAGGAGAATGTTAGTGAATGTCGTTGCTGTTATTCCTCTTCAAAGATACGGAGGCACGTGGTCAGACAATGGATGTCACGTGGTTAAGGAGAAGGAGCTGACCGTGGAGTGCGCCTGCAATCATCTCACAAATTTCGCAATCTTGATGCAAGTCAAAGAATTTGAAGTACGTTTAAAGGATATTTTTAAGATTTCAGTTACTTCAATATGAATTAACAAAAATCCTCACAGTGTCCTTAAGTGAGCAAAATCCAGAATTGTTAGAAAGCCAAAAGTTGGAAAAGGTTAAGAGACAATATAGTACCAGTGATTGTCCATCAAGACAACCAGATTCGCTTGGTCGAAGAATGCAAGAATTTATAAGCATGCTTCGAACCGACTGCAGATAAAGACAAAGGGAAACAAAATCGACACCCGACTTCTGAGCTAAATTTTTGTTTCTAATAACCACACCTAATGACTACTGTCGTCACAGTTGCGATCCTTTGAAAATTCCGCCTTAGAAGCAAGATAATTTGTTTTCTAAAATTTGCACTATTTGCTTTTCTTTCCAGATTTCAACGGAACACTTGAAAGCTTTAACAGTTATCACATATGTGGGATGTGGAATATCATTGTTCGGCCTAGCGCTCACTCTGGCTACCTTCTTGTCACTTGAGTAAGCACCTTGTGATCGGCTTTCATTCCCAATCACCTACCTGGCTTTTCTAAAGCCATATCGAGAACAAAATCTTTTTCAAGACCTGTCAAAGGGATTTGCTGATTTCACTGAATGTTAAACGAACTCCAGATAACGTTATTCGTGATGATCATACTGGGCAAGCTGTTGGGAAAAGGTTTTTATTAATAAAAAGTTCAAGCTATACTCATGGGATAAACTGAAACACGGTAATGCATATAAGAAGATATTACGTGATTGAGCTGTGAGGGAATTAAAATATTTTCGCAGCGATGTCGGGGATCAAATAAAAAGTTTCAGCTGTGAACTGTTTCCGAATTCTCAACTTGTTGCGGATCCATTTACCAGTCTCAAATAATAAGGGTTGCAAAACGTAATTGCCGCGATTTGAAGGAAGGCATAACTTAACGAATATTTCTGTTTTTCAGAACTTTGGCTTCTGAACGAACATCAATCCACAAGAACCTTGTTGTAGCCATTGGGCTTGCGCAGATTGTGTTTTTGGCTGGAATAGATGCAACCTACAATCCAGTAAGTATCCTCATTCACTGCTTCTTGCTGAAACAGTCAGTTATGTTATTATTTAGTTATTTTGGTTTTCTTTTTTTGTTCCCATATCGTTCTCTTTGTTTTTATCCTTTTTCTTTTCTATATCTTCACTGCCCCCGTAAAGTCGCTCATCGTGAATACCCTATAAAGTACGAATTACTCAAATTCCTTATGTAGTCTTACCTTTCATTTGATGTTTAACAGATTGCATGTAAAGCCGTGGCCCTGTTCCTGCACTATTTATACACAGCGGCGTTTACATGGATGCTGTGTGAGGGGATTCATTTATACAGCAAGGTAGTGGAAGTGTTTAGTGAAGGATCCAAGATGAAGTACTACTACGCTCTAGGGTGGGGTGAGTAACGATTTGTTAAAAAGGCCGTAAGTCAGTCAGTAATCGCGTCAACATTTTTTTTCAGAGAGAAACGCTGTCTCTGTTTCAACACCTGAGTCATACGCAGTTTATTGAAGTAAATGATTTCGTAACGTAAATCATTCATCGTTGCTGGTGTTTTTCAGGGTTGCCACTGACCATCGTGTTTATTTCCGCCTGCTCACGCTGGGGAGGATACGGGAATGAACGCGCGTATGTATTTAATTTTAACAACAAGACCAATGTATTATTGTAATGTAATGTAATTCGCTTTGTGTCTGTGTATTTGGCCGGCACCGTGAACAAAATACGATTTAGATAGTTACCTACAGATTTCGTAGAAGGGAAACTATATCCTGAGTGGTCCTCTTGTCAGGACTCACCTCACCCATCCTGACTCAGGGACCAAACTCCAGGTGAGGCTCGGTGAGCGCACAAACCTCACCTAAGGGTTTAGCCCCTCATATAGGATGGGATTAGAACAGCCCGGCAACAGAACTATGTCCTGAGAAAGAAACGTTTTGAAGCACTGAATACACATATTAACCAGGAGCACTATTTGACGTAGAATTCGTGCACTATAACTCGATAAAGCATGTGCACGACGTAGGGTGCGTACGTTGTGGTGGTATTATGAACTCTCCCTAACCAATCAAAGCGCATGCATTTCTCTAAATACCACATTCTACCTTGTCTTAGTTGCTGCCATTTTTTTATAACTTTTAGTTGCTGGATTTCAATCACTGATGGCCTTATTTGGGCTTTTGTTGCTCCGGTTCTTATCATAATGACGGTAGGTTCCTTTGGACCTTTAATTTCTTATATGGGTAGGCTGATGAATTCGAAACAGAATGAAGGAGTAAAGATTACACATTCCAGTAGCGTATATAATTCTAATGTCTTCAAGTAATTTCAAAATGTCGACGTTTCGAACACTTTGACAGACAATGCTATAGCGCAAAGACAAACACTAGCAAAATTCTACCTCAGTTGGTATCAGAAAACGACCTAACTAGAGGATTCTGGTAGTTTTAGTGAAAATTACCTATTAGAGCGGTTTCCAATTGAGTGTTGAAAGTAATTTGCGTTTTGTTTTGGTTTTGCTTTACTTCGCCCTGTGATTGGTTAAAAAATCTCGCGCCACTTTCTCGACCGATCAGAAGTAAAACGCAAACCAATCTCGACTTGCTCGCAAGCTTTTTCCCGCGCTTGGCGCCGGTTACATGTATTTGCTTCGAGTTCTGATTGGTTCATTGGGTAATTTGTGTTTGTTGTGATTGGTTGGGGTAATTACTTTGGTTTTGGTTTTACGACACTCATTTGAAAACCGCTCTATTAATGAATTGAGTTCACTGATTATATGGCTAATGTAATATTTACCTTTTACTGTTTATTATTAATATCATTTTTTTTTGTCAGATCAACTTTGTTGTGATGATCATGGTCATTAAGGTGATCATAGCATCTGTGACGTCACTGCAGAATCCAGGAAACACCTCACAAGTCAGGTGTGTGCATAGGAATTGTGCATGACCATATATTTCAATGTAGCGTTGTGTCGTTATACCAGCTTTCGCGAGATGATCGCTTTTGAGAGCATAAATATTTTTTTATTTAAGAAGATAAAATTAGCGTGTTTGCTCACATAACGTGACAGGAACACGAGGGGAATATTGGGAAAATAGAAGCGAATTAAAGTTAATTTGCATAATTACTTCAAATTCTCCCAAACTCTCACGTGCGTTGTATCAGGGTATGTAAGCACTTATTCTTATGAGAGCATGAATAATTTTTTTTTTATTTACTGAGAAATAAGAATTACCGGGTGTGTTGACATAACATGATGCAAACGTAAGAAGGAGGTTTGGAGAATGGAACCAAAGGTTTACATAATTTATACTTCCGAATTCTCCCAAACTCCCTCGTGTGTTTGCCTCCGGTTAAGTAAGCACAAAGAAGCCGGAATTTTCCTTTATAAAATAGAGCCTAAACCTTCATGGATCGTACCGAGATTGGACAAGAAAATGATTATGATTTTCAAAGCAATCTCAGAGCCCTCTCCCCTGCGTAGTAGGTTTAATTTAAATTTAAATTCGTACTCGTAATCACTTCTGAAAGTGGGAAACCTTCCTATCGGAGTGAAAGTTGAACATAATTTCTTAGAATCCTCCCAAACTCTCAAGCACATACCCTTATGATAGCATGAATGATTTGTTTTTATTTAGTGAGAAATAAAAATTGCCACGTAAATGGTTGAACCATAGAATGCGTCATATGATCTGCGGTGTGTTGTTTTGTTACTTCAGAGCTGGTGTGAAGGGTATGATTGTGCTGCTGCCACTGTTAGGTCTGACTTGGGTATTTGGTATCATGGCGATCAATAAGGACACCCTGGCTTTTCAGTATCTGTTTGCCATCCTTAACTCACTGCAGGTTAGAAAGCGTACTTTATTTTGGTTCTTTCGAATGCTTTTGAAGTTTTCTTTGTATCAAGGTCGTAGCAAGGTCGTTATTACTGATCTCATTTTGTTACCCACATCTTTTATCCTTGATGCTAAATTACATTGTCAGTTTCCAGTTCCTTAAACAATTGTAACACCAACAATTATTTTCATTTTTAGTCAATATCATTATTATTTCACTAATGCTTCTCTACAACTATGTCTTTCCTTATCCAGGGACTCTTCATTTTTGCTTTCCACTGCATCGGGAATACTGAGGTATACATTACTCCGTCATTAATGTAGCGTAAAATGTATTTCAAAAGTGAAATTTATGCTTTGAAGCTGTAACTACTTGACACCATGTTTTACAGGTCCGTGTTGCTTACAAGAGGCTTCATGAGAAGAGAACCTTGGCAAAGAGCCTGCCTGAACACTCTCTTTCCACCTCACATCACAGCCGGGTAAGACTCCCTCTACACCAATCCCTAGTTTTTGTTGCTCAAAGATTTTAACGTTCTTAAGTCAAACCTATACTGAAATTAAAACTATGCATCGTTCTTGGATAAGAAATGCTCCTAGTGGCCGAAGAGGAAAATATCAAGTAATATTCGCAAAGGGAGTAGACGCCATAATCAGTTTTAGAATTGTTTCTTCAGGCACAAGGGAAAATCTTGAAAAATTTGACTCAAAGTTTTTAGCTTTTAGTTTTTAGCTCCTGGCCATCCTCAGCCAAAGACACTTTTCACTGAGGAAACTAGGGAAGTAATTTTAAACAACCTGGGGTCAATTTAATAAAACACTTACAAATGTAATTTGCAAGTGTAGCTATTGTTTCAGAGGTTGAAAACAATAGCTGCACTTGTAAATGTTTTATTAAATTGACTCCTGAACATTATTTTTGGGTTTCCTTTTATTTCTATATGTCTTTTACCTTGTGACGTAATACTAATAGGTGACATCAGCCCCTTTAAGCTAAGAATGCTTGGCATTTTTCAAAGAAAACTGGAACTAACTTTTAGTTCTTGCTAATCTTCATTCTTTTATTTTGTCATTTTTATTTTTCATTGTCTTTCTTTCTTTTTTTTTTTCATTTTTATTTTTGTATTTTTTTTGAATAGGAAAAGAGACGTATGGATTCTCACGAAACCAATATGACTGGCGATGACGACATCATTGTTACTAAGACTATTCGCAGTGTGTCTGGTACGCAATTCTTTTAGTCAACCTGTAAAGAGGGTCTCAGTGGGCTGGTGGCTTTTACGGTCAACGGCTCGATGATATTTGGTTTTTTACGGCTAACGGTTAATTTCTTTCCGTTACGGTTAACAGAAATCTGATAAATCAACTTCCATTGTTTAGAAAAGTTACAAATTAATTTTCATTGTTATAAAAGGCTGCGCAGGAGACTACATTCCGAGATGAAAACAAGAGTAATTATTATAAGAATTGTAACAAAGAGCCTCCAAGACGTCTGTCAACTCATCATCCTCCAAGGGAACAGTGGGCCAACTGCTTTTCTTTTCAGTACCAGCGCAGAATGTGTGGCCGTTGCACATTGAACACGAGACAAGACACAGATCTTGACAGTTTCAAATGCCAATTAGTAGCTAGAAATATTTTTACGGATAATTTTTTTCAATTTTTGTGCCTTTAGAGAACGACGGAATTTTTGGCTGTTTTACAGCTAAAGGTTAACCCCATTGAGACCCTAAGTAAATTCTCCTAAGGAGTTTGCGTACATTTCTTGAGGAACGTTGTGATCTTGAGGAAATTAGTTGCCCAACCTTGAAAATATGTTTTTAGGAGAACGAAAGATCACTCACTGTTAGTGATATAAGGTAAGATGAAAACAGACAGGATCTGAGATAAAAACCAAATGCGTCCTTTTTATAATTTCACTTTGTTGGGGTAAAGTAAAACCAAAGAAAATAGAGCAGTTTTGAAATGAGTGCTGTAAAATTAAACCACTGGCCAAAGTAATAACCATAACCAATCACAACAGGAACAAAAAACAAAATCAACCAATCAGAAATTGAAGCAAATACAAGTAATTAGCACCAAGCGCGGGAAAGCGCTTGCGAGCAAGTCACAATTGGTTTGGGTTTCACTTCTGATTGGTTTAGAAAGTGGTGTGAGCTTTTTTAACCAATCGGAGAGCGAAGTAAAGCAAATCAAAGCAACCACAACATTACTATCGACACTCATTTGAAAACAGCTCTAATAAAACAAATTACAGCAAGTCGATAGTTAAACCCATCGGTTTTACTCCGCGGAACAATTCTAGCTGTGCACAGAGTTGGATCGACACGGAAAGCAATGTATCGTATTAATAGACCTCACAACTTCCACCACCAAGCTTGGTTTTCGTACGTTGGAGTTTCTTTGTTATCTGTCAACTTTTGTTCTTATTTTCAGATGTCAAGATTGGAGAGCACATGGCCATGCAAACGGTTAAGTATAGAACAAGTCAAATTTAGAAGGGTTAACAACTACTATATGGTCTTCTCTTGACATGTTATTTATTGCTGCAATTAAATTCTCACTTAACTAAAGCAGAAGTAACAAGTAGTGAAAAATCGTGCAACTTAAAAAACTCTGAAGAGCTTTTAACTCTTGGGAAGTTTTTTGTTCTGCCTCATAAAAAGTTAATAAGAAGTTTAACCAGTTTAGTTAACTTAACTGATGCGAATTTGCTTTATTGTTATTTTCTAAAATATTAGTGGTGAAATCATCAGCCATATATAGAAAACGTTTGAAAGCTTATAACCTAAATTACCTATTTTTTTTTAATCTGCGCGGTAAATGGCAATTTATATATTTATTTAATTTTAGTATAAATGAAACATTGAATACGATTAAAAGCTTCATAGCCATGAGAAATCTTCTCAGCTTATATTGATAATCGCGTATATTCGTATAAATAATATTGTCATATTGTAACATGTCATATTCACTTCAGTTCGGGGACACCGATTCTGGCCGCTGGTCATTAAACTGCCCCTCACCGGACCCGTGAGTAAATAATATAAAAATATCGGTGTTTATATCCTGTTCATAAAGCAGTTCATTTTTTGGAATGACCGTTCAGTCAAAAATTACTGATTATGAACAAAAATTGAACTCCAAATGCTACTTGGTAGTCCTATCGGGTTTGATAACGGTTGTGTATGACTGGTTGGTTATGACGTGTGCGTTTCTTTTGATTGGTCAATGGTTGCTGTGAATTCCTTGGAATTTCGTTTGGCGACGGTTACCAAAAATTAAACTGCTCTATGACATCACTTGAAACATCTTAAAATCATTTTTTTATGTAAAATAAATTTAATAACTCAGCTTTTAAGAGACTTAATCATTCTATAGCTTTACTTCAAAGAATTTTAAAGGTTCGATTACCTTTTGTACCAATGGAGGTGAGCACGCCTCAGTGAAATAATATCGATGACCAAGGTGTATATTTTAGAAATTAGAATTTCTAAAATATGTTGTTAAAACGTAATTCAAAACCCTGGAGAGAGCTCAATAGGAAAATCAGGGAAAGTTTTCTCTTCGGTTTACCAGGCATTAAATTAATCACACAAAAGAAATCTGTGAGTGCCGACAGAAAATAAAATTATCAACCCGTTTAGCTAGAGCAGGAATAAAAGTAAAGCCGCGGCTACACGAGCGATTTTTTGCTTGCTATGGTGATGCGATTTTTTTAAAATTGTCGCGTCACCAGCGCGCGGAGAAAATCGCATGTGTAGCCACCCTCGCACAGGTGATGCGACAGATGAAAAAATCGCAGAAAAAAATCGCAAGAAATTCAATGAGTTGAATTTTTTGCGACTAAATCACGGACTTCGTCAGAGGGTGGCTACACAGGCGATTTTCGCCGCGCGCTGACGAAGCGACAATTTCAAAAAAATCGCATCACCATCGCAAGCAAAAAATCGCTCGTGTAGCCGCGGCTTAAAGAGTAAAGATTTATTGTGCAAGTAATATAACGACTATAAACGAAACCACCAAGCCAATGAAAACCAATGACTTCGAAGCCATAGAGAAGGCCCTGTTCACACGGTGGCGCAAATTTAAAAATTCCAACTTCTGTGTTAACAACCACTGAATGGGCAAATGGGGAAAACATTGCGCCGAATTAGGTGCCAATTTGACTTATTCAAGGAAGAAGAAAGCCACCGTATGTGCCATTCTCGACCAGTTAAACTCGAAGGCGCTGGGATCGGAAATGACGTAAGGGCATGACGCAAGTTGACGCATGTACAAGTTACCGTCTCCCTCTTGTCCTCCGTCTTACCATCTCCATTTTCAGAATTTCGTTTCTTTTGGTCAGCGGTAAAGACGCATTTGTCAAAAACAAAGAAAGATATTACAAAATCAAATCTAGAATTATGTTTTTATATCTTCTCTCATTTCAGATTTGTGGACCAGGATCACGCAAAACGAGCGTAATGTCTTCATCAAGCGGACAACAAAAAACGGAAATTGACTGCGCAGAACGAAAGAATCTCTTAACAAAAGTAGCAACAAAAGACGAGACAAAATCATCTTACCTTCATGGCCTCAAACCCAAATTCTTGAGGTCCTGTAGTATTGTATAAATCGACAACCTTTTCCTCGTTCATTCATTTCTTCACGGTACTAATTGTGGTGTTCTTTTCGTCTTGAAATAATTAAAACTTGATTCTTCTTGATGATTTATTTCAAGACAGAAACCCTTTCCAAATTACCTTATTCCAAACTTATAGTGTAAAACCTGGAAGCTTTGTTTGAGTTTCCAAGGGCTCTTTACTAGCCAAAAATTCAGTCATTTACCACTGAATGCGCATTTCCGAGAAATTTTAAACCGAGGTTGTCTGTACACAATTTGTCTACACTATAATTTGCCTCTTTAGTCATCTTCTGGAATAAAACGTGAGCTTCTGTAAGTAAATTTCTTTTTGCGCAAATTCTCATTTGCTTTAAACCAATTCGATTGCGCGAAGTAATTTTTTTTTTGTCATACACGGCTACGCACATATCATTTTTGTTTTGGGATATCGATAGAAGAGGTCTAGTTCTCTCATGTTGGTATTATACAAGACATAAACACTTGCTAGACGATAGTTGTACTTGCAATTGCGTGTCATTAACTTTTGCAATTTTGATATTATTAGCTCTGGCTCCACAAGGTTTTATCCCAGTTATGAACAAACAACACTCTAGAGATCTCATTAGTGGTTCGATTTTAATCAAAGACATCGCGATAAAGTGCACTGATTGGTCGACAGGAGGACAGCCATTTTCAGGCCAAATAAAAATAATGTAAATAACGCAGTGAAGAAGTCAGAACTCCGAACAAAGTCAAGAGAAGCGCGAAAAAACTTGTAACCGGGATAACGCGCTAAGGCCGTTAAAGAAGAAAGTGATGACAAGCGAAAAGCAAGGTATTTAACTGGGTTTAATTACTGGTGGAACACGGAAGTTAAATGTGTATATATTTAATAGTCCACTCTGCGTTCTTTTCACTTGCATGCCAGTACTTTCTGCAACAAAATAATTACGCACGTTTGAGTACATTGCTGTTAGAATAAAAAGTAGTCGCAGACCGAGTGGAGTTTTTTTTGTTCATCAGTGTTGCTGTCCATGCTCGAAACACTGTAAAGATACACACAGCCGGGTGTGGCCAACCTCGTCCCCAGGGCCCTCTCCTCGTTCAAAATGGCGGTTCGGAAAAGCCCCTGGCCAAGGCTGCCAAAGTGGCAGTGTAAATTTGTTGTTTAATGAAATGTTATTAAAAATGTTGCTCCAAAAATTCGTTAGAATTTCGTCACGTAAACACAATGAAATGTCTTCGTTTCGTTTGAACAGCGGTTTCCGACTGCAGAAAACAAACGGGGCCGCCAGAAGCTGGAAACAACCTCTGAAAAGCACAATTCATCATATGTCACGTGAGAAAATATTCCACGATTCTTGGAGTATTTCAGTAGCCTTGGCCAGGGGTTTCTCCAATCCGCCATTTTGATCGTGGTCGTTAGTCTTGGGATACTGGCTGTCTTCAGTTCACGTCCTTTTAGCGTCATGTAAGAAATATTCTTGCCTCCCCCCCCCCCCCCTCCCACCCTTACAATGTTGAAGCCGGATGTAAATGTTAACAAGTGTCCTAAGGTCTAATGACCACGACTGAAGATTCATTGGATAGAAGGAGGTTACCCTTCCACTGAATATGCGTATGAAGGCCACATTGTCGTCAGGTGGCGTTGTCTGATTGGATCTTTGTCCACTATATACCTTAAGTTTTTGGCTCAATTGTGGTTTAGTTTCGATCGCAGAGTGGATAAGCAACGCACACGTCACGTAGGTACGTCGGTGTAAGGTTCAGCGGACGAACTCTACCCACAGTTAACGCGTTAAAGTTTAATTTCATTCCTTCATCCCTGCGTAACTGTAATTAATTCGCGTTTTTGATTAGGCTGCGGGCAGACGTCTCCTATTTCCTTTGGTTCACGCGGAAAAGGTACGTCTCTTTTCGGCGTGAAGCAAAGGAAATAGGAGACGTCTGGTTGCTAGTTTTGATCGGAAAGCGGTATTGTAATCCGTTTTTGGTTTCATGAAAATAGTGCATGGGTTAAAATTTTCGCCTTCTAAATGTTCTTAGCGGAGCACTTTTTTGACAAAGGTTGACGATTGTTTTCTTTTAAACGTTTTATTTTAACGTTGGTGATCACTGCGCGCGGATCAGGAATATTGAGACGAGTAATACTTGTACCTTGCGTTTTTGGTGCGTATTTAAAATATCTCGTCCGTCTTATACACAAATTGATAAACCTCTGATGCCCCATGATACGGCCGGGGGTAGATGATATCGGAAGAAATTCGTCCATTCCTTCCGCGATCAGATGTTTGACTCTTGCTCCTGGAGGATCACTGCTGTACCCAAACAACATATGGATCTAAAATGCTAGGGCATCTTCGTTCCTTGTTTAAAATGTTTATCCCATCTCTTCAACGTTAAGTTCCTTGCGGATCATAAGACCGAAAGTTTGTTTCATGATTTTTTTCTTTGAACAGTTTTTCCCTTGCCCAATGGCAAACAGCAAACAAAACCATATGACAAAAGTAAAGGAACACCATCTTTAAGTGGCCAGGGCCAATTTTCTTGAATTTTTCCTCGAACATGAAGTACCCTTCTAAGATGATTACGATTATGTACCAGGCTCTTTTTTCCTAAAACCCCAGAGGTGCCTGGGTACCAGACAGGATAATAGATGAACAAAGGCGCGTCTTCAAGGCAAACTAATGTTGGAGTTTGTAAACATCGCAGCAACAGTTGACCAACATGTTGGTAATTCTTGTGTCTTTACCAAGCCAGCTTGTATTTACCAAACCTAGTTTGAAAATTTCAGTGTTCCGTGTGAAGAGCCTTAAGGTGATTCCATTCAATTGCACTGCGCATCCTTTCTGCGCATCATTTTTTGCGTGATTAGCGCGCGCACGAGCGCGCGCGCGTTCGGAACTTGATAGGTTTCCTATGGAGGCTGAGCTGTTCAGAGAAATAAATGGTCGTTTTCTCCCAAACGAACTCGGTGACCCCACTTTTTTATTCCATTTATTTAAGGAAAATACGACTTTACATGATATATTCAAATTTGAAGAATTTTTCATTATTCAATTTTGAAATATTCCGGTTGATTCACTGTTACAGTCAGATTTTAGGCGTTTCACTGCAACCGTGCAGACGCTCAATTTGCCTATTATTTCAAAGTAGTTTAGCTGTTACGGCAATTTTGAGACGTTTTACTGTAACGTTGTTCTTCTATCATTAGAATAATGCTTATATTTCATTGCTAGTAATAACTTTGTTGAAGTAATGGGTGTCTCTAGTACAAGGATAGGTTTTTAATATTGCTGTCTAAAGATAGCAAAGTACCTATATACTACAGCCCCGTAGCGTGAAATCGGACACGGTGACCCCCGCTTTTTATTTTATTTTTTTAATGTACTAGGTGTAATTAGTAACTGTGCAAAGTTTCAGCAAATTCTCATTACAACTTCTTTTTCGATGGAATCACCTTAATCCGTTCAAGAAATGTTGTAAACGCGGAGAATATTTAAACAAAAAGACAAAAAGTTATACTTTACAAAAAGAGGCCACACAAATGTAGATATGTTTTGACTCTATTGTCTGGGATTTATTAAAAAATATATTTTTTTACACTCTTCTGCCAACTTATCAATAAATGATAACTGTACATTTTTTACAAATAATTTGGTACACACTCTCTCAAGATATTTACAGACGAAAAAATTATTACAAATTACATCGAAAAACCAGCCTTAAAGGGGCATAGTCACGCGGATTTTGCAGATTTCTGGTCAAAACTGTGCTAAAATTATCGGTAGCTAACTTTATCCATGCCCAATTGTGTTTGAACATTTAGAGGAACATATTAACTTAATTTCATTGAGAAAACAAACCACGACCATTTAGTATCGATTTAATGTCAACATGCTGAAAGAATTTGAAAAGTTTAGCCTAATTTTTTCAAATTGCAATCCATTTCAATCCGTGCCATCCGTAGCAAGAGACGACAGAAAATAGTTTCAGTGAAGTAATATAGTCTTTGATAACAAAACTAGACCATTAGTTGTGGGTGTTCATTGATATGAGGACATATTTTTGACTTTTAAAGTGAACTAAAACAGCGTGACTATGCCCCTTTAATGCCATCACCCTGCAGCATTTTAATACATTGCTCCCCAACTATTACAGAACCCATTTTACGATAGACGATGGTGACTTCTTTCTTGAACTTGTGTACAGTTGTAGTATTGAAACTGGTATGACTTTTGAAGTTCAAACTATGTTAACATCAGGAATAATTTCAAATTACGGTCAGAAGTTCATCAATTGAGGAAACTGTTACATTAGACCACATAACTGCCAGGCACTAGGGTTACCATTTCAAGAAAAAGACAGAAAAGATAAGAGAGTACCCGTACTACCGTAAAACCGAAGTACCGTGCGCTGGCTCATCTTAAAGCTCCTTTTAAGATGATCGCAATTAACGATAGTGGATCCGTTTTGCCTATAAACGAATCCAATCCATTGTGCAATGGTGACGAAGAACCGTCCTATCTTCAGCCTTCTCTCCATGCAAGGTAAAAAATTTTCTTATAATCCAAGAAAACCAACCAATCTCAAAAGATTGGGGATGGTAGAGAATGATGAACTTTACACTTTCAGCTCAGGAAAGAAAAGAAGCCTTTCTTTAGGAAAAGAAAAGAACTTTAAAATAATAGTTTACTAAAGCAGAGAAACGATAAAAGCCTAAAAATAAACTATAAAGACACAGGGATGGTTAACATTGGAGAAGACTGAGATGGATTACGAATGACGAAAATTTAGGCTAATTTTGTCAAGGCTTGCAAACCATGATATAACTTCATCAACGATACCACCGCCTATCCGTAGTGTAAAGCGAGCTCACTGTCGCCATTACTGCTGGTGAATTTATCAGAGGAGGTAACATTCGGTTTGACTCTCCTGTTACAGCAAAACTTTTCTAATCTGCGCGGACAAGCTCTCCGTTTCCGCAACTGGATCAACGTACGATTGTTCCGGGAAGAAATATTTCTGCGATGAGCGGAGAGTCAGCAGCTGGGAATGTTTGGCCGGTTCATACACGGCTAAATCGTCTTCATCGGGAAATGGATTCAGCGTCAACGTTTTTAGATGGAGCACCATGTTGTTTAACACCACGCGGCGACGGGTTTGGTAGATTGTAGGCAAAGGGAAGGCTAGGTGAAAAAAATACGAGGAAATTAAATTAGGAAACGGGACAAAATAGAGGACTTGATATTCTAAATTCTTGATATATTCTAAAGAGCTGCACCATGAAAGCCACATTTTGTGCTCCAGATACTAGTGCATGCAACAACAACACGAAAATGTCGACCAAAAATGGAGCAACTAAAGCAATGTAACGATATACGATGTTAAAATAAAACAACACTTCAACAAAAGCCGAAACAAGTGTCACTAATGTAGATGGGAGAAAAATTCGCGATTTTTATTCGGCTTAATACATTCAGTTATTAAGGGCGAACTGCTCAGGGCGAATAAGGCACTGGGCTTCCACGAGGCAACCAGGTCAAAAAAAGCTGCAATAATTACCTAATGCAAGAGAGGTTTCTCTTTCTGGATGACAGTGACTGCAATGTGTTTCTCCCAGCCGAGCCAAACTCCGTTTACTGCAGAAAAAAAAAAAGATTATATTAATACCATTCCTTCCGAGTATTCTACGAACATGACTTCCGAGCATTATTCTCAGATGTATAATCCGGGCAGACATTCACATGCTGACAGTACGCTATGACTTCACTACGTCTCCGCTTAATTAAAAAGACGCACACCTGTGTATTTTCGGAAGAACGAGAACCGTGTTCCTGGAGTTGTCCTGGGCCTGCACGGGTGTTTTCTCACGAGTACGAGTGCGCGCTCGCTCCAGCTCCTCCTCCATTCTAATCTCACAGAAGTAATTGATCGCTTCCGCGGGCGATGCTGTGTCAGCGGCTTTGCCTCCCAGAGCCTCGAGATCAAATGAGACTGCAAAATAATGGCACGATGAATACGTGAGTTAAAAACCGGAGGCAATGGGATGGCCAGAGAATGAAAAGATCGAGTACTTACTGCTAGACGGTTTGGACATCTCAGATGCAGCCCTCTGTTTAGATAAGAGGAAATAAAATTCCGGTGAGAAAATGCTTTTTTGAAATTTTGTTAAATAGTCTGCACAACCACAAATGAAAATGAACGTTGAAAATGACGGAAAGTCCTCTAAGGTCATATTAATATCGCAGGCCACGTTCTTTATTTAACGGTTACTTCTCAATAGCGACATCTGTTTTATTTCTCGCAACAATCAATTCACTACCAAACGCTCAGAAACCAAAAAATATACGGGACGCTGTTTGGATGAATCAAGAAAATTATTAAAACCAGCATTAAACAAATGAATGGCAATCCGAAAGGAAAATTAGTTTGAGCTTAGTTGAGCATATATTAACAACAAGGGCGCTTTATTTATTAACTGATCTCTCAATATAAACCTATTCAGGGGTTCACCTGTGAGCTTCCTCTCTCTGTTTTCAAGATGCCTTTTATCGAACTCGGTGTCTTCGGAGTCTTTGTTCCTCTGTGATAAAAAAACAAAACACAAACAAAACAAAACAAAACAAAACAAACAAACAAAGGGAGATTCAAGTTTAATAATACAATGACAAGCACTGTGATACAACTAATACGTGGCAAAGACAAAAATATGTACAAACACTCATGCCCAATATTATTTTACACAGATCGTAGTTTGCCCTAAAGCCATTCGTGCGACTTTGTCGCCCGGAGAGCGACTAAGCGTCGAAAGGTCGACTAGCGGCAAATCTAGCGGCCACTTGAAGAGACAAAAATCTTTCTGAGGATACCTGTAGTCTGACCGAAAAACGTACAAGTATGTACAGTTTTGTTACTTAGCTTTTTTAGCTGATTATTGAAGGCTCCTAAAAAAACTGACAAAAAAGTGACAAGAAGTGACAAGACTTACTTGACGACGCTGCCAGCTTGCGCGCGGCTAATCTTGCCTGCCAGGGATCGAATGTGCTGTCTGAACTGACCAAGCCATTTGTTTAGCCACTGGACACACATGTCCTTTACTCGGGCCTTTCTTCTGTTTTCAGGAATACCCTAAGAGTGCAAAACAAAACCATAGTAAGTCTTGAAAAATCGTTTCGCACAAACTATGTACGGTTTTCGGGGGGGGGGGGGGGGAAGACTCCCTCATATAAGCTATATGGGTATATGCGGCGCCAAAGGGTATGGTTTTTTTGAGCGTTTTTGGTCTGAAATAGGGTCCAAATTTTGACCATTTTGGTCTGAAATAGGGAACGGTTTGTGCACTCTGATAAGGAATCTGGTATGGTTTTTACAAGAAGCTATCATTTTATTAATTTTCTTCTCCTAAGAACTGCGGTTTGGTTAACGTCGGGAATTTGAAGCCCTTCTAAAATGTTTATGCAAACGGGGTACGGTTTAGGAAGTTAGCTTACGCTTTTTGCTTCTCATAAATTCAAAGCACTACTTCCAAAGATTAACTTATTATTGAGGTATTATGATTTTCATGATTTGTGTGGCTCGATACCTCAATAAGATTAACATCTCATTGAGATACCAAGCTACACAAATCATGTGGGATGATGGGAGAATACCAGGGATACTCAGTCAGGCTTTGTACAGGGAGGCTACGCCCCGAGGTTTAAGCCATTACCCCTTAATATACTAATCTTTTAGAAATCCCAACGCAAAAATATACAAAAGCTTGGCGCCTCTAAGTTACTAAAGTATCATTACCCCTTACAGTTGATCCACGTCACGCGTGAACGGAAACCTCAACACGTGATCCGAGTCTTCAAATAAACAAGCTACTTTCAGTGACGTAACGGAGATCTGAAGATCTCATTGAAATTTCCGAAAATGCCTTCTATCTTTGTAGAAGCAAGGGGTTGTGACGGGACAAATCTTTGTTTTATCGAGAGACCGCGTTATTTTCTGGGTTCGCTTCTCGTCAGTGGTTCAAAAACGTTTTAGACGACTAGAAGGAGGTGAAATTATGTCAATTATTTTGCTGACGCGTGATTCCTGTTTCAACCGAACGAGAACAAACCTTGGAGCTGAACGCTTGTGTAAGAACGGTAGCTCCGAAGGAAGTGGACGAAAACCAAGATACATTTGCCGTGTCAAGCAATTACTGATGACAGTTTTTCCTAGTTGCGAGGTTGATTAAAGACAAAGCCGACGCTTCGTCCACAGTTAACCAAAGCGTAATGTGAGTTGTTTGTATGGAGCTGAAATTCGATCCAAAATGTAAATGGCCAGTTTTCCGTGCAAAATACCTAAAAAGCGAAATAGAGTTTGAAGACCATTACCTGCTGTGTGTTTGCTGTGTGTTTGCCACTTTTCCGAGCTTCTGGAGGCCGTTTGGGGCGATTTTCTGTTTAACAGTCGATGCGACATCTGTCAAAGTAAAGCCAGTACGTGACAAGACGTCGCTTCGACCGTTAAACAGAATATCGCCCCAAACGGCCTCCAGCAGTTCGGAAAAGCGGTAAAGACACAGCAAACACACAACAGGTAAGGTTTTTCAAACTCTATTTTGATCTTTAGGTATTTTCCACGGAAAACTACCGATTATTTTCAATCGAATTTCAGCTCCATACAAACTCTCATATTTAATACGCTTTGGTGACCATTGCATAACCTACTGCTCAACAATCTTTTGCGATTTTCCCATCCATATATCCCAGGTTTCGCTAGTTTGAACAATTCAATAGATTCTACATGCAATGTCGTCTGAAAGTTTAGAAGGATAACTTCGTCCCCCTTGACTGAACGCCTCACATGTACTGAACGTTTCATGATGTCGAATGATACAATAAACAGCGCCAGGAGTTGCACGAGCTGCTGTGGAGATCGCTTTCGGTCCCTCTCCAGTCAAATAACGATCAATTATTCGTCTTCTCGTTTCCTTGTGGAGAGGCCTACATGGCCTGTTCTTCCGACCTAAGGCATTAACATAACCAGGTCTGAACATTTCGAAAAATCTGTGACAGATTCGAAATCTCCTTTCGATTTTCGAAATCCCTCTCTGAATCTCAAGAAACACAAGGCGAATGCCCAAATATGGAGAACGTGACTCGTCACGTTGTTTTGAATTTTAGAGTTTCCGTTCACGCGTGACGTGGATCAACTGTAATATACTAATCAATTGACCAGCTCCCAGTTGGCTTGATAGCTCAGTTGGTTAGAGCGCTGCACCGGTATCGCAGAGGTCATGGGTTCGATTCCCGTTCAAGCCTGAATTTTTTCAGGTTTCTTCTTTTCAACTGCTTAAGTTGAAACACGTTCACTGCGATGATCTTTATATAATTCTATAATTCAATCTTTATTTAATTGGTTCTCCTTTCTCATACCTAGAACAGAAGGTGCATCTCTTTTATACCTCAAAATTAGCCAAAAACAGTAGATCTTCGCAGGATTTTAGTAACTTAAAGGCGCCAAGCTTTTGTATATTTTTGCGTTGGAATTTCTCCTACAATTGTGCCAACACTTTTAGTAATTAGACTTCGCTACTGTCCCTTTCATGTGAAGGTGTGTTTCGGCAACTTTTAACATACCAAAACAACAAATTTCGTCACCCTTTCGTCTACTGCAGGGGCAACAAAGACGCCCCCTTCGGGCGGAGCCTCCCCGCATTGCTCAATTTACGAGGACATATTCTCAACTTGGTTCTTGATCAAACAAAGTGCACCTGAGTATTCGATATTGTATGAAACGCAATTAATTTAACCAAAAATCACTACACGCGTGCATTATAACTATACGTACCGTGGTATCAAACAAGTCCAGTTCCTTAGCGAAGTAACCCGCAGTATCAGGCACTCCTATCGACACTAACAATTCTCGAACAAAGTCCCTGTAAAATAAGATGTTCCACAGCAATTTAACTAAGAAGCTGCAGGATACCTTATGCTTTACGTGGAGTTGACAAAAAGAGATCTTATCTTCCTTCACATTTAAAAATCTTATCTTCTTCACATTTAAAAAAACACACAGATGGAAAAAGAAAGCTTTACTCTGTTACCTTGAATTTCTAATCTGATTCCTTGAATTTTTTTAAAGAAGTGCCCCGGCACACAAATGACAAATTTTGACGGTTTTGGAGATGATGTGAGGGTTTCTCTCTATTCCACCGCGATAGGTATTGTAAAACTATTTTTGGGAAGAATCTAGGCATTTTGTTTTGCACACAAGAGAAGCAACTTTTATCTAAGTAGCAAAACAAAGCGGGCTTAATGGAATTTCTGAAGAAAATATAGTTTTGACAAAATACTCATAACATAGATTATCTCCAGTGAACGCCCAAGCTACAGACAGCGGCTAGAAAAATGGAGACAACTTGAGACACCTGAAATAATAAAACACTGAAAATATATTGTTCACATTTCAAACATACCTAATTTCCTCATCCCCATCAATAAACTGCGCCATGAGTTCAGCTACGAAAGATACTTCATATATCCTCATGGTGTGTGACAGTTGTAGAGCCACCCGTAAAAACTGTTTGGCTTGAGTCGAACCATGCGCAGTAGGGTGATTCGGGATATTCAGTTCTGCTATCATGGTACGGTTGACTTTTTCGCATGTTCCATTGCTGAGTCCTTCTTGACGGTGTAACAACATGATAGCCTGCAAAACACATTACCCATTCAAAGTTGGTAATAATCGTTTACGGCCAACGCGAACAGAAGACAACCAAGTGATAACGATTTTCCCGCCTTTTTTCCCGTTACTCAACGACGTGAGCAAAAGTAAAAGTGAAATAACCCAGCATTTTTTCTTAGTGCGGTAACCATTTATACAGCTGGATGGAGAGAGACGATGGGCAGAGAAGTTTCCTGTCTACGAAAACAACACGACATGATTCGATCGAAAAAACGACGCGCTAAGCGCTACACTATCGCACTTCCACGGTGTTTCTCGCGGTTCAAATTCCAGTCCATTTCTTCAGGTTGTTTACTGGTTTGTGCCTTTTTCCATCCAGGGCATGGTTGTTTAAAGGAGAAGGTCACTCCAGAAACGGTGTATTTTTGGAAATCGCCAATAAAAAGATAACACTAAGTTGAGTTACTGAAAAACGAGCCCACGTTACCCGACCGCTGGTCTCGTGGCACAATTTGACGTCACGGACAATTCAAAATGGCGTCGCGCAGTGTTGAATTTTGGCCCTCTTTGGAGAGGAATTTCGGTGGGTTCGGATGCACTTTAGAAGCTAAAACCACGGTCAGTAACTCAACTTAGTGTTATCTTTTTATTGGCGATTTCAAAAAATACACCGTTTCTGGAGTGACCTTCTCCTTTAAAACGTGATTAAGCTTATCCAGGATTGGATTAAATCTAATCCAACTTAGATTAGAGTTAATGTATTTAATCTAATCAAGGATTAGCGCTACGTTTGAATTCAGGTTTATTTTGAATTCTTTACCCTACCTTCAACAAATCGACTCCTTTTGTCACGCATAGTCTACACTCTTGTGGTCCATTAAAACGGCGTCACAAAATGTTCAAAACTCAAGTGGAATAACAGGCCGCAGGCTAGTTGTTTCACTGCCAAATTATCAAAATTATATGGCGTTATTTTTATGTTCCATAAGAGCGTAGACTATGAAAAATAGAGTCAGTTTAATGTTTACAATAACAAGGAAAAACTACGAGAGAAAACACTCCATCTTTGAGAGACATGCGCGCGACAGAGCGCAGGCCAAAGCAATTCATGTCAATCTCTTCCTTTTTGTGACATTTTTTTGAACCGTTGAACCAGTTTTTTGTCTAAAACATCTCTCCCAATTCCCAATTTGAAACCTCGCAGTTCTTCACACTTCGCAAACTTTCCTTTCAGTTGCGCTGTGTTGCATATTAAGTAAGTTTTTTAAAGTCTAAACTCCCATTGACAATAACCATGAGCCAGTCAGCACGTGAGAGAGGAATTCTCAGTTATCGGAAAATTCGGATTTGGTTGTTTTCAATCGTAACTTTAAAAATGAAGAGGAGACACTCTTCAACAGAAACAAACGGTATATAACCAAGAGAATTAATATCCACATAAGAGCAGCCTACCGACTTCATGTGTTCGGGAATCAACAAGAGCTAGAAACCTAAACATATACTTACTGCACAAATTTGTGTTTTCAGTTCGTGGTCAGTCGTCTTTTGAATCAGACTCAGCAAAAGTTCTACAAAGCTTTCAACTGTCCACGGTTTCGGGAACGACTGTCAATGAACAGAAACAATTAACATAACTTTAGGCTTGATATGAGGCAACGAGTTCTACTGCAGTGGGTTCGTATTCGAACTGTTACTGGGCCCCAAGCACAGCAACAGCATCAAAGTCAATCTCTGAAGTTTCTGAATCTGCTGGTTGTTATGTTTAACTTTCTCTTATGTCAAACTGCGAAAGACATTATCAGTGTAAAACGTCTTTAAAAGATATGATTCATTTCATATTTTACACCTTTCCAACAGCAGGTTACTGACCCGCAGTTCCCAGAAGACTTCCTGTTTTTTGAGTCTAAAGAAAGCTTTTCAACCCCTGTCTCAAATAATGTTTTAATAATTCTGAACTGCAGTTTTGAAACACAGTGAATGACCTTGTTCGAAAAGGGTCTCCCTAGGGTCAACCACTGAGTGGCAAGTAATGGGTTCGATACCTGTCAGGGACTCAGAATTGGTTGCCCACTCGTGACAAAATGATATAAAATGATAGTTTTAATTTGTTCTCAACATAAATAATATTCTCGATACTCACATCTGAGTTTCCATCAGGAAAGAAGTTCTCAAACCACAGTGTTCCCTTGAACTGAGTGATGAACGACGGCAATCGAGTTGGAGGGGGTGGTGGAGGGGTTGGAGTTGGTTCCTTGGGAGGAGAAGGCGGCCTGTCAACAGAAAATTAAAATGATAAGAACAATAATTGTGGATACATTTCCAAGCAAATAGGAACCTCCCAACACAACAAATGCATCTTTACAGTCAATCTACGGCAGGCGTAGCCAGTACATCGAAGAATTAAGTCGAGTGTCCAAATATATACATTAGTTTGAATGAAGAATTACATCTTACATTACAACAAATCTTTCAACGTCCGACGCATACTCCAGGATTATCCATGGAGATTCGGAATCTCGCAACGAATTTTTATTTCCTCTTTCAATTATTCATTCCAACTGACGTGTAAATTTGGAGACTCGACTCAAACCTTGCAAATACTGGTCGTGAATGATGTAGAATGCATGACTGTAACAAACCCTTTTAAATAATGATACTCGTTAAAAGCAACGAAGACCATTTTCTTTCAGGACGATCTAACAGTGACAATCTGTCCAGAAAGTGCAACTCCAGATATCTAACAAGCCTACTTCTTCGTGAATCATACCTGAACAAATCAATAGTAAGAATGTTTTGCGCAAATGTTTGATGTGCACATACAGTTAAGTTGTCACTGAAATTTTTGATTAACCAAGATTTCTTAATTTTTTCTTGAAAAATAAAATATATACAGCACCTATAGGAAAGTGTTTATTTGAGTGGCCACACTTTAGGATTTCAACCAGAGATTTAAAAGTTAGGGGCACATCGCATGACTTAATTTTAAAACCGAAACATGAATAAATCTACACTACTCAATTTTTAAACACAATTTTAAATTTTACAAGTTTAATAATATATGCTTTATTTTAGGAAAAGAAAACAACCACAAAGAAAGGAGCCAGGTGAGACATTAACCTTAAATCTGAATTACGATTCCTATGACAGAAAGAAGATTTAAGATTAACATCGCGTATACAACTAAAGGTCTTTAGTACGACACGAAATAGCAGTGTTCAAGACTTGGCTCTACAAATGGGAGTAAAAGGTTTGGTGAGAAGGAAAGTCAAAGGATTTAAATATGCACAGTTTTTTTAAAACGATTGTACCCAGAAAGAACTAAATACCTGTGACGGAAAACGTAGCTCGATCTAAAGACCTCTTCTGTTTGAAGAGTTAAAGCGGGATATTATCTCCACCAAGGACAAGAATGAAGACAAAGAATTACAGAGAACCCAATGAAGTAAAGTTGCGAACTAAGTGAGTACCTTCTTAGCAAGAAATCTTAGATCAGGAAAAACGTTTCCTGGCTGAGGAAAGAGATAAGAAGCCTCTTTCATCATTGTAGTGCTGCCTTCCCTTTCAGAGTCTTTATTACTAAGAAGACCACGTCGCAAAGTACAGAGAGCCCCTGTTTGACGAGATCGAGAACTCTCCTTCAAGTCCTTTATTCTTTCAAGAAGTTGCTCTACAGGGCTTATGGAAGCTGAAGAGCGTCGGCTCTGTAAGACTATATGACGTTTAGAAGTAGAATTTGCTAAAGACTCGAGTAGAGTAGTACTGAAAATAACTTTGTCTTTATGTGAAGTTGAAGATACAGTGGCATCCAAGATAAAGACGTCTTTGGAGTTTACGTTCCTCGTACTGAAAAGCAGGAAGAGAGCATACGAAGAAGTGCACAGAACGGAGAAACTGAGAGTTGAAGCATAATGTCTTGAAACCCTCAATCAAGAAGGAAAGGGTTAAAGAACAGCGTTAAAAGAACAGCAACTTGAGAACTTGTCATGCAGTGAAGAAGCACTCTCCAGTTTACTAAATCCACACGAGACGTTGGAGAATTTTAAGGGGCAATTGAGCGACTACTAGTGGGCAGAGGATAATAACCAGAACGTACAGTGGTGGTGCACATAATGCTACGAGAGTGAAAAGAATGATAATTGACCACGCAAGATTGGTAAGACAAAGGTGCCACATTTTGAGGGTCTAATCTAAGAGAACTAAAAAAAAGCAAAGACAGAGACGGCGTTAGCGCATTTACAGCATGTAAAAATAAAAGCTTAGTTGAAAAAAATATTATTAGGTGTGTGACCCAAAAAGAGAGTAAAGATTGTATTCCTTGGGGTCTGGTTTGGAATTGACTATTTATGAAAAAGAGGACGGTTTGTTTTAAAATAATTAAGTTTACCTGTCTTTTAACGCTGCCACATCTGTTTTGATAGCTTCGTTTTCAAGCGAGATCAATTCAATGACCAATGATGAAGGACTACCCAACATTTCATCCCTGTTTTCATCTATAACATCACTTTGTTCACGTATATTATCAAGCTCCAAGTTCATCAGACGTGATGTGGATGGAGACCAAGCACTTCGATTTAGGATGAGCTGCGAATTTCTTTAATAAAATTACAGTTTATGCTTTAAGTTTTGATTTAAGTTTCCAGTGGGTTTGAATTGCTACTTTTATTCTCTTTCCATTATACATCCAGGCTACAATAGTTCAATTCTTAATATCACTGTTTTGGTTTAGGTTAAATAAATAATTTTCAAGGTGGATTACGTTTTTATCGATTTTAATATATTTAGTATCAATATTAAGACGCTTATTTTAGTTTTTAATTTCAATCGTTTTAGCCATTTTCAGAATTACACGATTAGGTTCTTTAGCTAACTGCAATCATAATTACGCCAAGTTTAACCTTAAGCGTGACTGACAGCGTTTACGTTTGAATTTTGGTTTACACGCAATTTTGGAAATAATTAAAGGAAGGGGCAACCCCTTATCAATCTGCCAAAAACTGACAGGCAGGGATATTAGACGCGAAGCTGTCCCACTTTTTTCCCAACGATGACCAGATGCAAGACGGTCACGTTGTTTCTTGTTCTTAGCTAAAAAATCACAGATCCTTGAAAAGAGATCGGTTCTATCCATCCCTATATGCAGATGTTTGCATGTTCATGAACGCAGAAAAAAAAACTGTAGTACTAATCAACAATCATAACGAAGACAGTTAATTAACTTACGGTTGTGGAGTTGGCGGCTTGGGTCTTGTTACAAATTTCTCAATCGGACGCAGTGGTTTGACTTCCTTCTTTGGGGAGGGAATCCTCGGAGGTGACGGCTCCTCTGCGGGGGGAGGGGATGGGGGCGGTGTAGGCGTGGGAGATTTCATGAGTTCGATAGGCTCTGGCGAGGGGATATCTCGTAAAGCAAGTTGGAGCTGATCACCGAATTTCGATTTTCTCTTTGCCTTCTTTTCTTTTGGACTTTCAGGAGATTTCGGAAGTTTCTGAAAAAAAAGTAAATACTTAACACTATTTTCAGGTAGGACACAGTTGTGAAGAAAAGCCATTTTGATTCCTTGATTGCTCACGTTTTCTAAACTACTATCCAGAAAGGTTACGGAAAATTAATGAGTGACAGAAACTCAAAACGTCGTGGACGAGATCATAAAATGAACTGAGCGCACGAATGACAAAACAATTTGTCGTCTTCTTCTGGGAGCGTTTGACTTTGACGTCTGTGGATGAAATCCCATAATGTGATCACTTCAAGTGAGAACTACTTAACGGTAAGATCCAGTGACGATGTTGGTTTTAACCCTTTCACTCCCAACTGTGCCTAAAATCAAAATTCGCAAATTTCACTTTGTGAAAAACTCAAACATAAATAGTACCATGTGAAAGTACTGCTGACGAGGTTTCATTTCAGTGGTCACACCGTAGGATTTCATCCACAGACTCGGAAGTTAGAATCACCAGTTGACGTCTCCATAACTGACTCTGAGAGTTTTAAGGGTCAAAACATGCGTACCACAATAATCTTATCGCTTATTATAGAGATGTATGTACCTTCTTTCTGCTCTCCAGCTCAGCCAGTTGTTCTGCGGTCAGCCGAGGCGGTTTCCACGTGTCTTCCTCCTCTTTACTTTCTTCTCTTAAATCCTTAAACATGGCGACCACAACGGAGTTTGGAATAAAACCATCAGGCGCAATAACGAACATATCTTCATCTTCTTCATCAGCTTGATGCGAAGCTAATCGCGAAAGCCTCTGCGATACCAGCTGGCGAGAATGACTCGGCGACGGATAACGATCGGACTTCGGCACGTCGACTACATATCGAACGCGATCCCGATTCACGAGCGGTGGTTCTATCGGATGGCTTCGGAAGTCGCGTTTGTGGAGGGGTGCTGAGTGAGAGACTCTGGAGCTTGTCTCCTCGTGTGAGAATATCTCGCTTTCTGTTTCCATGGTGAAGGGGCGTCCAGACCTTAAAAGAATTAAAAATTAACTTAAGAAACTGCAACAGCCTTGCAATGTTAATTCATATCGATTAATACCAGAATGTTTTAGGTTTGAGTTTTTCATCTCAGGATTGTCGACAAAATTGTAAGTTTTATTTCCTTAACCTAAGCCACTGTCCCAAACGAACGCGACAGTAACGAGAATTTTACAAAAGGTAAGAATGAAAACTTTTTTTTACATCCTTTGCTTTAGCCTGAGAAAACAGCCGACGTTTCGCGAGGTGGCAACTTGAGCCCTCGCAAAACGACGTCCGAGTAACGAGCGCAGAAATTCCATGCTGCTGACGTGCACTACCCAGATCTTGATAGTGCTTCTGATTGGTTGAAAGAAAATTCCCTCGCGGCACAACCAATCAGAAACACTACCAAGATCTGAGAAGTGCACGTCAACAGTATGGAAGTTCTGCGCTCGTTACTCAGACGTCGTTTGGCGAGGGCTCAAGTGGCGACCTCACGAAACGTCGGCTGTTTTCTCTGGCTACCTTTGCTTGCACCTGTAGTTCTATGTCACTGTTCGCGCTTGCACGCCAGCTTTCGTGGCTAGTAAACACAAGCTAATCCACTGACACTAACATACTCACCGGGACATTTCATCGCATTTTTTAGTCGGAGGAAGAACAGGAGAGTCTCCAGAATCGTCTTCCAATTTTACAGGTTCAAACTCTGACATGGACAAACTCATGATCGGTGGTTTGGGAGCATCTTTTTCAGGGGACGCTTGGCCTTTCTTGGATCTGTTTGACTGCCTGCTTATTGAGAAAAACCCTGTCCCCATGTCCGGAGCATAAGGTTCTTCTTCATCCTCATAATCTTGTTCGTCGTCCTCCAAGTCATCATCCGGAATGTCGATACACGGCCTTTTGTAAAAGATTTCTAGGTATCTTTCAAACGCCTCACCACGAACTGTTTCTAGATCGATGTTTGCTCGTTTTCGGCTAAAATCGTACGTTCCGTCGCGAAGTTTGCGCAGTTCATTCTCACGCTCCTGAATTTTTGCGAAGGCCTGGAAGGAAAACAAGAAAATGACTAATTTCAAAACTAATTTCACAATTCTTTTAATTCATAACTCGTAGCAGACATATTCTGCTCCACCTGACGGGAGGAAATGCATCAGTTGACCATGATCACATTCTAAAAACGCAGGCCAGATCTTCTCTAGTTATTCGTAAAAGACTGTATGTATATGCAAAAGACTTTCAAAACACAACCTAAATAAAAATGGAAAGGGCAGACGAAAAATGCTCTTTGGGTCTGACGTGCCCGCACCCATTTATTAGACCCCCTGTTACATTCTTCCTTTTCGAGCAGCGTTGTAATTTCCCTTTGTTTTGCTTTAATGTCAGTAATTGTTAAGTTAACTATTTAGTTCTTCCTTAAATCATCATAGCGTATTTATGTCTTCCCTTGTATTATTATGGTTTACATCTAATAAAGTGTAATGCCCCACTCTAGAATAAACCTTGTTATGGTACATCGAGGTATATCATGATGGACGTTAGGATTTTATTTGAAACCTGAATAAGAGGGGAATTTCGTGGGGTGAGACACGTAAGTGAGGTATCCTTACCTGGGATCTTCTCTCCTCCTCCTGTATTTTCTCGGCCATTTCATCCTGTGGCAGTGTGTCTGTAAACCGACTGTACTTATGCAGGGACGACTTGACTCGGCTCAGACGCTGATACTCTTCGGGTGTCAGACCGTCCTTGATTTCCGAGTCAATAGCGATTGGCGCCTCCGAAAAGACCCGTCTGAAATCCATCGCCACCATTCGGAAAATATACGACTGAGGCATGTCTGGAAGATACAAAATACAAAAGACTTCAGCTACTCGGGTTCGGACTTTGCTATTCAACGTGCTTCAAAATAAAATAAACAAAATAATAAATGACGTGGCGATCACGTGGAGCTGAGATTGCCTCTTTATACAGACTATATTGGCAAAAAGGGCTTATATTTAGTTTCCGAAAAGAGTGAATTCCTTTCAGACATCATTCAACGGAAAAAAAGAATGGTTTGTGTTGAGATACACCATGCCTTAAGAGCTCACACTAAAGACAAGTGAATCATAATTAAAACTTCCTCACTTATTTTATTACACGGTACACCACAAAAAAATTCGATTTTCAAAAATCTTACGAGGAAGTGGAATAAGGCCAAAAATCTTTGCATCTTGTGATTTGAGATGATTCCAATAAATGGCACTGTGCATCCTTAATGTGCATATTTTTTTTGCGTCATCAGCGCGTGCACGTTCAGAACTTCGCAGGCTTTCTTTGAAAATGATCTGTTCAGAGGAATAAATGGTCTTTTTTCTAATAGAGAACGGTGATCCCCATTATTGAGCTGCTCTGCTATTACAAACCAAAGAATGACTTTTTAAAGAAATTATAGTTCTCATTTCTCAGTACTCGGGTTTCTGATTAGAATCTCACGAGGTCGTACTGTTACTATTAATGGCTATGCATTGTTGCACAAAACGAGCACGGGGACCCCTTTTTGCCTTTTTGAAATGTTCAAAACATAACCACCAAATGGACAGAGTTTTAGAAAAACTATTTAAAGATTCCTTCTCTTTCGATGGAATCACCTTAATGGGGCTGTGTTACGGCAGCCCAATCCAATTTGTTTAGTTTTTCCAATTACTCGCCCTTAACTTGTTATGGAACATAACGTTAGCGAAGAAATTACTTGTAAATGACAAAATCACAGTTTCGTGACAAACAAAATATGTATCCCGAGCGTTATATTTCAATTTACTAACAACAGTGTTGAACTTTCAAAACTGTTCAGCCTAACAGTTTTTCAAAAGACCCCAACTGCAATCCGTGTTAATCTTCTTCAGTTCTGCCCATCCGTCCCTTCTTTTGTATCTGCTGAGTTATTTCAACCTTTCGTCAATGTTTTAAGCGGTTAGTTTTATGCTTCGCTTACTTTGGAGCCCAGATCTTAGAGGCTGTATGTGGCTAAATTTCATGACACAGCTCCTTTGTTCAGAGCACAGCATTAGCTGGTATGACCTTTCCAATGACCCCGCATAATTCGATCACAATTTTGCTATAATTGATACTCACAAGTAGCATAGCTTATCTTGTGTAGGTGTTTCCCAATACCCACAATCAGATCTCCTTTCTGACTGCAGAAGCTAATGCTGGTGGGAGAAGCATTCAACTTTATCACGCGCAGGAGTCGGTTAGCCTCATCCCAGATCCTCACAGAGCCGTCAACACTGCATGACGCAAACAGCCTCATTTTGGGGCAGCTCGCCAGCCCCGTGACGTCATCCATGTGGTCAAAATCACTGTCATGATCAAACCGCTCTGAAGGAGAAAAACATTCAACCGTAAAGCTGGTTAGTTTGACTATTCATTTGTGGACGTAGCCAGGGCTGTAGCCCGCGAGCAAGCTCACTTAGTGAGTTATTCGCGCAACAAAATTTCGCGGCGGAGCCTGTTCACAGGCTATAGTGAGTTATTCGAGCAACTAACTTGGCGGCGGAACCGCGATTAGCGAGCTGGCGAGAGGAATGGGGCTCCATTCTTCTCGCCGACCAGCAAACCGCAGCCCCGCAGCCAAGTTAATTGCTCGAATAACTCACTATAGCCTGTGAACAGGCTACGAGGGCAACAAGTTTATCAGCCACCTGCAAATTACTGTCACGTGTCGACCTTACAAAAGAAAGTCGTTAACTTGCGTCACATTATCTTACCTTCGATTTGATATCAATTTAATAACTGATTTAAGATAACCTGGTCACCGTAAAATGACAAAAACAGTCAAAACTTGACGTTTCGAGCGTGGACTCTGATGAAGGGCTAAGATGACACCATAGGAAGCCCAAGCATAATATTTGAATATCATTAAAAATTGCGTTTTAAAATATAAGACTTTGTATGGGATTTCGAAGCGAACATTTTGAGCAATACATAACAACGAACCAACTGAATAAAGTTCATGAAACATTACATGGTGTTGTTTGCAATCCTTACAACGCATTTTGAGCAATTTGAGGTCCATTTACTTAACTGTGTTAGTACGTGTATAATACATTGACAAGGAAGGAGTCATTTGGCCCGATTTAGCCACTATCACCGCTCGACACGTCTCGGAATTCCCTCGAATTTACCCACAAATATAGTTCAGGCTCCCATTCTGACTAAGCGACTTGACAAAAGGAAGACATACAAGTGATTTTCTCAAAACCAATTGCACATACCTCGTGTCGCAAGAGAATTATCCACTGCACAAAATCAAAACAGCATCTCAAAATAGGCCGCCATGGATCCGTGAGGATCCCGATGGTCCCATTTGACCGCGGTCGGCACTAGACACCAGTCAAATTATGCCCTTATGGGGAGGGCCACGCTCGTTTTGGTCGTGTTACAATTGTAGTAACTATGACCCTGTGTGGACGCAAATTGTCGCTCCAACGTAGTCTGGTTCGCGCGAGAGAGGTGGAATTGCTGCGTGGGACTCCGTGACCTTGGGGGCAATATGTTGTCCAGATTAAAACGGTCTTGGCCGTTAGAAGATGAAGAGTCAAGAAAAAAGAAAAACCGTGTTTCTTCTTCCTTCTATGCTTCAATTCGTGCGTGGTAAGTTGAACATATTTGCATTCATATACAAAACGTTTACAGGCCTCTTTAGTACGTACTGCGTGCAAAAATAATCCTGAGACTGAACGTCCGCCGGAAATTTGAATTGGTTTATTTATTTTTCCGTTAATGCACCTTGAATCGTACAATATCTATATTTTTTGGAACCGAATTTAGCCCATTCATTTGAAAATTATTATCGTCACGCACATGAAAATGTTTTATTTTAAAATTGTTATTCTACAATATATACATTTCAAAAGCAAGAAAATATACATCATGAAATGGAGATGAATTAAGAAATGGAAATGATTTATTTAGTGCTATCCCAGTCTTGTAACACTCTTCAGTTTTAAATAGTGGATAGCATTCTAGTCGTTCGAATCAAAATTCAATACCAATTGCAAGAGGGGGCATTATTCTTTCAGGAAACTGCTAATTTTGATGGCCAAGAAACCACTTATAAAGGCTGGTTCACTCACATAATGAGTCAGCTGGCGCATAAAACTGATAGTGTGTTATCAGCAGCAACGCCAAAAGTAGCAGAAAGATAGCAACCAAAACATTTTACGTAAAATTATTGTGGAATTCTTACTTGAAAGTGAATATACAGTATAAAATGCTCATTTACCACCTACGGAATTTATACGAATTCACAAATGACCAGTTCCCAGTTGGCTTGATAGCTCCACTTTAAAAACCTCTTCTTGATCATCCGTTAACCTGCACAAATAATATTTCAAAAGTAACGTTAGGGGAGAAGATGACAGTGAATGCCATGTTTGGACTGTTAAGATAAATTTTAAACTTTGTCAGTGTTTTAATATCAGCTGCTTTCAATTTTGTATCTTTTTCGCCAGCCCTTTCCCCGATTAGTTTTCTGGTCTCGGTTAAAAAACGAACGACAAGTATCCGGTAAGTAGGTCAATTTTTCGATTTCTCTGAGAGCTGAGCCAACAAACTGTAGAGATGGTAAAAGCAGCTGAACGTCTTTTTTCCCTCAAACTTAAAAGCCAAGGATACGTATGTCATGTTCTTACATGGTAAAAAGCGTCAATGAAGCGTATCGAAGCATGGTGGAGCTTCTCGCTCCACGACGTGTTTATTTCAAACATAAATTTGCCTTTCTAATTCAATCACGACTTGATACCTTAACTGGTCTGTGGTTATTAATTTTGACTCAAATGTGAAATATTGCGTCTTAAGGGTACTGAAATTAAATATACATAGTATATATTTATATATTATATACCGTTTTTATTATATAATATACGTGTAACATATGTTTTGTAACAAAAAAATTAGATGTGCAACGTGGTTTTATTAAACTTAGTTTCGTTAACGTAAAATAAAGTTGCAAACATTTATAGACCGCCCGGTGGTTCTTTGAAGCCCCTACACATATAATAAATTCTGCAATCAAAGGTAATTTTTTTTTCTAAAAAATGTACTCACCTGGCCATTAAAAGTAGGTCCATAAGGCCACAAAATCCCACGCAGCAATTCCACCTTTCTCGCGCGAACCAGACTACGTTGGAGCGACAATTTGTGTCCGCACCGGGTCATAGTTACTACAATTGTAACACGACCAAAACGAGCGTGACCTTCCCCATAAGGGGATAATTTGACTGGTGTCCAGTGCCGACCGCGGTCAAATGGGACCATCGGGATCCTCACGGATCCATGGCGGCCTATTTTGAGATACTGTTTTGATTTTGTGCAGTGGATAATTCTTTTGCGACACGAGGTATGTGCAATTGGTTTTGAGAAAATCACGTGTATGTCTTCCTTTTGTCAAGTCGCTTAGTCAGAATGGGAGCCTGAACTATATTTGTGGGTAAATTCGAGCGAATTTCGAAACGTGTCGCGCGGTGATAGTGGCTAAATCGGGCCAAATGACTCCTTCCTTGTCAATGTATTATACACGTACTAACACAGTTAAGTAAATGGACCTAAAATTGCTCAAAATGCTTTGTAAGGATAGGAAACAACACCATGTAATATTTCATAAACTTTTAATCCAGTTAGTTCGTTGTTATGTATTGCTCAAAATGTTCGCTTCGAAATCCCATACAAAGTCTTATATTTTAAAACGCCATTTTTAATAATATTCAAATATTATGCTTGGGTGTCCTGTGATGACACTAAGAAAGAGTTTCAAAGAGCACTGTTATAATTACATTCCTTACTTTTCTGCGTGGTTTTAAACACCACGATGTTATATGAAGCAGTAGCAGGCTCGTGGAATGCCACGCACAGTTTGTGGTGAGCCACGGACAAAAGTCTGGGAGTCTCATGGCAGTACAATGTCATGAGAGGGGCCAGGGCTTCCTCAGCGAAAGGAAAAAGGCGCCAAATCTTGATCACGTGGTCTGGAAAGAAAAAATGCAGTTAAACACTATTAGTTACAGAATACATGTACATGTCTATACCAACGAGATCTCAGTTCGCTTTGTGGAAATTCAAAGAAACGTTGTCATGTACTACGCGTTGTAACATCAACTGGGATACGAAAATTCAGAGCATAAGGTTAACACATTGAGAAGTTCGCCCACGTCCGCGAGAAATAGAGGCGGATGCTAAAGATCGCGAAGCGCAGTTAGCCAAACTTGTATTTCTCTGCGCTATGCAACCGATTGATGATGACGACGACGCAAACAAACGGTAGGTGCGCGTGCCTTCGATATAGTTTACTGCACGCGCAAAATCCTCTGTAATGTTCCGTTCAAGTGAGAACAAGACCTGACGAGATTAGAGTCATTACAGGCCGGACCAGACGAGAACGACAATTGTCTCGATGGTCTAAGACTTAAGTACGCTCTCGGACGCTCTCACCTCTCTCGGACGCTCTCTCGGACGCTCTCGCTCTCGCTCTCAGACGAGAACGACAATTGTCTCGATGGTCTAGTGACTCGATCGAAATAAATGACGCGCTCTATGCCTCTCTAAAAACTCTAATAACATTGTCATTTCTTACTCGATTGCCTTGAAACTTTCGCATTTTACACACAATTTATCGAGGAATAATACGTATGTCAACACGTAGATGTACTGTTCGTTAATTTTGCGTGATTTTGCTTTTACTGAACACTACTTTTTTGATAAAATTGCTATTCTAACAAAACTGAGCGCTACGATTTGGTTTAAACTTCTAGAATCAGCTTATAATGACATCTTACTTTGACTCTTGAACAAGTTTCCGCAAAATCGTAGGAATAGAAATCCCGGTACAATTTGAACGTCAAAATAACAACCCCAGACGGACTTCAAAGTTTGGACCGCTCCGGCGCTTTCCAAATTTGACTGAAAAGCGTAATAACTCCAGGTGAAGTAAGTTCAATGTATCATTATAGTTAGTTCCAAACCGCATTTGGCTATCCGCAACGATGAAAAAGTTTGGGCGGCTATTATAAACTCACTTTCTGCACCAAAATATAACGAAGTCGCCAAATTCACGTTTTTCTGAATTATATGAAACTAACCAGAGGAATTGAATAAAACTACTGGAACATGAAATGATTCTTTTACCCATACTTTGCGCTATTTTACTTTGCTGGGGCGGTCTTGGTTTGGACAATATATTTTTTGAAAGTGATACACTATCGAAACTCTGTTCTGTATACGGCTTTGTTGTTGTTATCTGACTTCCACAGTAGCGCTATGCAAATTTCCTTTCATTTGATGAGAATTTGAGGAATTTACACATTGGCTAGGGGGGGTGCATTGACGGTGTGTGGTCGCTACACGCTTTGGTGGTTTTATGCATTTGTTCTATAATTTCATAATCATGCTAATTGAAAGTAAAGGAACAATTATTATCCTATGAAATCCTATGTTGATATCAGGCGACACACTTTTTTGTATATCTCAAAAGGACGATTTTAACCTTCACTGGCATAACATTATAGACATGTAAAACCACTAAAGCGTGTAGCCACCAAACATCGTCAATACACCCCCCTAGCCAATGTGTAAATTTCTCAAATTCTCATCAAATGAAAGGAAATTTGCATAGCGTAGCCTGCTTGCAGGCGGTTACTGGGTGTTTTTATCGCTGAAAACCCATTCCCTTCGCTAATCGGGCGCCATCTTGGATTTTTAAGACGCGCGGTCCCGGGGACGAGCGGGCGAGCGCAAAAATCGAGGGAGGGGGGAGGGGGAGAGAAGAGAAAAACCGCCTGCTGGAAGACTAGGGCTTTCTCTGGACAAAATTTGAATCCCGTCCACCAGCAGACGGGGTTTCTGATTGGTCAGGAAACAATAGCTAGGCTATGATACTACAGAGCAGTCTCTTTAGAATTTGTCACACATTCTAGAATCATGGCGGACTTGAAAGAAGTAGTAAGCAAAGCGTTATCATTCTTGGATTCCAAGGGGAAAACGATCGTTTTAAAGGCCGAACAGGAAAAGGCTTTGTACAGCCTACTTGAAGGAAACGATGTTTTGGCAGTTTTGCAAACAGGTTTTGGAAAAACCATGATTTTTACGATGTTTTCTGTTGCTGCTCGAGAACGAGCACTGCAGGCACCAGTTTCAGTATTGGTAATATCGCCGCTCAACAGCATAATCACCGACCAAATCGCTGATCTAGAAGGATTATGCAAAGCCGCGGAGCTTAAAGCAGACAACTTAAATGCAATACTGAAAGACCCGCCACATTTTATCTACGCTTCAGCCAAGAAAGTCCTTGAAGAACGCTTCCTTCGTGCCCTCAAAGATTTCAGTTCTGAACTACACAAGCGCATATCATTGATTGTCGTAGACGAATCACACACACTGGAAACGTGGACGGGAAAAAGGTATTTTTGTGCACTCATTTCTCGTAGACGGCTGCAAGGAAAGCTACCGATCACCGAGTAACCTAGCTAGCTATTTTTTTCTTCTCATGTCTACAACAAAAGGAATAATAAAAACTTACTAAATTCACGTCTAAAATTCGAAAGAAATTCGGTTTCTGACAAGCATTGCTCGGTCTTTGCTAAACATTTTCCTTTATAACCAGGAAAGAAAGAAATTCGGTTATGGACAAGCATTGGCCTTGCTCGGTCTTTGCTAGACATTTTCCTTTATAACCAGCAAACACGAAGTTTTGAATTTGAGGTCAGGTTGACTACTTGCAATACATAAATAGTTACGATATAGATTCTGTAGACATGAACATTTTTATGTATAAATTAGCAACAGAACCAATAATGTAGTAAAAGTAGCATGATATTATCCCCATTGTATAAGCCCAATGAAGAAATGAAGGGATGAGAAATATAATATCACTCACCTCGCTCCGTTTCGGCGGTCTTCTTGTCGCTCGCCTCGGCGTTTGCCCTGTCGTTTTCTTCCACCGATTTCAGCCGCTTGTAGAAACAATACGTGTTCCTCAAATTCCTACCGCATGGCTTGCAAATTCTATCGGATAATTTATCTGATTTTGCCACATTGAAACCGAGCTCAGCGCATAACTGGCTCGAAGTTTTGATCTCGAGACCTCGAAATTCTGGTTTGTCGCTGTACTCTTTCCTCTTCGAGATTGTAAATATATTTTCAGTAGAAATATACGCAACTCTTCCGTATCTAATAACTAGCTTGGTTCTGCAAAATCTACAGTCTTCCTTCGGATTTTTGCGGCTTACGCTTGCAGATTTTTTCGGTGTTTTGCGTAGCTCCATTCTCCATGACAAAAAAGTTCCACGTGAGTTTGACAACTTCAAACCACGCGGATTTGTTTTGGTCGAAGCACTTGACAGTTTAAAAACAATGGGGCCTTTACTTGATTTTGATTGGTCCATAGCGAGTGCGTGACATATCACCGTAAGCGTCATGGTCAATGGGTTGAGACTCATAGGGGGATAGTTATCAAGTAGGCGTTCTTTCTTTTCGCGCCTCCCGCCCCCTGCCCCCGCGTCGCCTCTTTGTCAACTATCGCTCGCCCCGCTCCTCCGCGTCGGGTATTTTCCAAAATGGCGGCCAAGATAGCGAACTCCGGGTTTTCTCGCCGAAGAAAAACTCCAACGCCTACAGGTAGGCTATGCATAGCGCTACTGTAGAATTCAGATAACAACAAAGCGGTATACAGAACAGAGTTTCGATAGTGCATCACTTTCAAAAAAATATGTTGTCCAAACCAAGACCGCCCCAGCAAAGTAAAATAGCGCAAAGTATGTGTAAAAAATTCAGTTTCATGTTCCAGTAGTTTTATTCAATTCGTCCGGTTAGTTTTCATATAATTCAGAAAAACGTGAAATTGGCGACTTCATTATATTTTGGTGCAGAAAGTGAGTTTATAATAGCCGCCCAAACTTTTTCATCGTTGCGGATAGCCAAATGCGGTTTGGAACTAACTATAACGATACATTGAACTTACTTTACCTGGAGTTATTACGCTTTTCAGTCAAATTTGGAAAGCGCCGGAGCGGTCCAAACTTTGAAGTCCGTCTGGGGTTGTTATTTTGACGTTCAAATTGTACCGGGATTTCTGTTCCTACGATTTTGCGGAAACTTGAAGAGTCAAGGTAAGATGTTATTATAAGCTGATTCTAGAAGTTAAAAACAAATCGCAGCGCTCAGTTTTGTTAGAATAGCAATTTTATCAAAAAAGTAGTGTTCAATAAAAGCAAAATCACGCAAAATTAACGAACAGTACATCTACGTGTTGACATACGTATTATTCCTTGATAAATTGTGTGCAAAATGCGAAAGTTTCAAGGCAATCGAGTAAGAAATGACGATGTTATTAGAGTTTTTAGAGAGGCATAGAGCGCGTCATTTATTTCGATCGAGTCACCTTAAGTGCGCTCTTGTGCGCTCTCGAAGAGTATGAATCTGCTCAAATTTTAATTTAATAGAATCGGGAGAGTTCGAACTTTAACTCTTGTTTGGCCTATAAGTCGCACGAACTCTGTTTCTGTTACGCTCTAAAAGCGGATGAGCATAACAGTCCAGCCCCCTCTAGCATTTTTCATACGCAAGTGTTTGACTCACCCAAACCAGCTGATATGACTTGATCGACCACTGGATTAGCTACCATAGTTGTTACCTCATCTCTGTGCGCCTGAGAAAAACAACGCAAAACGTAGCAAGTCAAGCAAGCTTCAAAACAATGAAAAGAACATGCTGAACTGCGGTATCTGTAGGAATGCAGTCCCCACTGGATGGGTTACCTCAAGCATTCTATTTTGTTTCGCTTAATTTCATTGGCACAATGTGACTTGCGGGATGCAGTCGTTGTGTCAGCCCACAATTGACCATCGCTCACCACTAGAGCTCTCGTAGCTCAGTGGTTAGAGCATCCGACTAGTGAACGGAAGGTCGTGGGTTCCAATCCCATCTGGAACTCAGAATTTTTTCCGGAGGTTCCTCTCTCCACACATCATTCTATTTTCAAGATTTATCGTACCCAATTATTCACCGTCTTAGGCGGAGAAAGACTAAGTTGGGTATTAGGGACACACTGGGCCGTTTTGCCGCGGAAAAGGGCTTGTACCACGTGGAAAAGAAATTGTGTCAATCTCAGCTTTTTACCCAGATCAATTTAACACCGTTTATGTACATGGATAGCTAAAAAAGATTAAAAGGAGTACCCATAACAGACCATGACAAGCACATTTTTAAAAAGTCTGCATTCCAACTTTCAATAGCCAAAAGTTTCTTCGCGAAACAAATGAAAGCTTACTTCTTTTCCGGACTTAAATCGAACAATTCGATTAGTACAGTTGATTGGATTTGCATTTGACCACGTCTGTATCTCTTCACTACAATGAGGACAGCTATCAACATAACCTTACAAACATATGTATGAGCAGATGGAATGTTCTCGTTTCTACTTGTACTTCAGCTTACAGTATGTCTTCCGCGCTACGACATCATCACATCAAGGCAAAATCTACCGCGGGAAATCGCTCTTGCCACGTGTACAGTATGTGTAGCCTTGACTTCTATGTGAAACTAGGTTTCTTGTCTGAGAAAACAGCCCTATGACAGAGAACAGGACATGGGCCATCGACAAAAGTCCGATTCACTAACGTCCAGACCAGAGTACCCCTAACGTTCTTGACGCTATATATATGTGATACCCGGAAAAATTCTAAACCTTACCTCTACTTGAAAAGAAACCTTGCCTGGAGCGCTATTATTCTGCCAGTCAAAAACAACAATCATGCCATCAACACAGCCTCCAAGTAAAAGATTTCTGTCGTATGTGTTCATTCGTCCTTTACTTTCAAGTTCTTCTGCTCTTTTCTTTGATTTCAGAGCGGTCACCAGATTTCCCCATGAATCGCCTTCAAGCTCATCCTATGAAGAGAAATGGGCCGTTAATTGTTAATCAGGATCCGCTTGATCAAGAAAGGAAAATCTGGATTTATCAACTGAGCTGATATAAGGTAAATTGGCCACTGTAAAGAAATTGAAAGCTGACGTTTCGAGCGTTAGCCCTTCACCATACTCAAATGAAACACTTTAACCCTTTAATACCCAGTGTCAGCATATAAATTCTTCTTACTGGTCGCCATATATTTGTTGTAGTGCTAGTTGAGAAACGTTGTTCAAATATCAAAAGAGTTCATCTCTGGTCATCATTTCGTTAATTCTCAACACCTGTGCACTTAATTGCGCATTGTTGTTGCAAGGAGAAATCTTATACTGATCACTATTGAGTCTTAAAGGGCTAACAAATTTAAATATCTTACCTCGACTACATATTCATACAGACAAAGGCAGCTACATGTGCCTGATGCTAGAAAAGACAAGGAATAACACTTTCAGTAACTGAGTAATTTAATTTGCCAGTTGTGGATTTACTGAAAAATAACAAGGCTTTCGTTAAAGCCAGGTAAACAGTTGTACCATTTGCGTTGTTTTTCAAGTCCCATTCTTGTAGCTTTTTACACGGATTGGTCCTCGTGGATGCCTTCAAAATTCTACCATCCGAAAGCAAAGTAAACAATACACCTACAAAAGAAAACAAAACACAGGTAACTTAAAAACATAAAACGATTTTTTCACGGATTCGTCACGCGTTTTCTTTGTTTTGAGTTTGCTACGGTCCAAAAAAATCACACCACGTGTTTTCACCGATCAAAGCCAGTGAGCTGGTATTTCTTACTATGTAAGTAGAAGCAAAATAACAAAATTACCGATGGCGACTTTTCTTATGGCGCCTTCATGCGGAAAATTGAAAATTAGTGTTGGCGTATAAAAATTAGCGTACGTGAACGTCCTAAAAAAACAACGAACAACTTGCACTTGGCAACACGATGTCAGTAGACCAATAGTTAACGATCACAAAATTGCGACAAACAGAGAAGAAAAAAATCCTTTACGTGTCTGACTAATTTGACAATTATTCCACAGAGCCCTTTGGATATAACTTACAACGCTCGTAAAACAGAAAGTGAGTGGAATAATTGTTTGTTTTAACTACGTTTTTGGACAGAACTTTGCTTAGTAAGACAAAACAAATTTGAACGCCGCGCCACCAGTTGACAGGGAAACCAGCCCTCTTGTTAGATTAAGAGCAGGGATATTCACTTATATCCCATGTGTGAGAGTTTGAGTGAAAAACTGAAGATGCGGGACTGTTCGCGTTAATTGCAGTTTATCAGTACATACTCTCTGCAGCAGCATAAGCCACGTCAGCTATTGTAGTCATGCTAGGTAACAGCATAGTAGTGATGCACTCGCCGGAGCCTGGGGACAACAAACGCACTGTAGCGTCACTGCATGTACACACTAGTCTTAATGGCATCTGGAGAACGAAAACAGAAAAAAAAAACGTTAGTTTAGTTCAATTTAGTTTAGTTTAGTTACCTGCTGCTAAAACAACAGTAAGAAGGAAAGCTTCCCAAAGTACATCACACCAGGCATCAGCCGGTGCCTCTGCAGAGAGTTTTACCCATCCATATCCTTTAGGGGTTGTGGTTTTCCGACTTAGTTTAGTTTAGTTTAATGTTATAATATTATTACTTTATGATTGGCCATCAAAATTCCATAAAGTTCAGAAATTTCAACCCATTTTTACTAGGAGTCTCAACGAGATGGACTGATCAGATAACACTTGTTGAACGTGTTGGAGCCATTATTTGCTAAATGGTACAAGAACAGTAAGTGAGTTTCTCTTGTTTGCTCGTCTTGGGAAACGATTCTCTGATAGTCTCACGGGAGCAGCCCCGCAATGTTGCAGGTGAGTTTGTGCGTCCAAATATACTCAAAATGTTATTAATTAAAAGTCTAATCTTGTTGCAACGGTGTTAGACATCTTTGACCAGAAAGATTACTTAAGCTCGTCAAACCTTACGCCTGATACCTAAGTAGCACTGAATTCTCGCAGCACATGTGCACGCGCTTAGACGAATCATCATTAAAATGAAAACGTTATAATTGACGACGGAAAAATATATACTTACTCTAGGATGTGTCGTGGCTTTGATGGATTTGACTTTACTTCTGCAGAGGAAATACAATTCCTTTGTAAGGAATTATTCCGTTTGGACGTAGAAAAATAAATAAATAAATAAATAAATAAATAAATAAGTTTCGGTAGCAACTCCAATAAAACAGAAATTTTCTCTTGCATACAGGAAAAGATTGTTAACGTTTTACTCATTATGCCTTTTCTCGAATCCTGTACAGAAGCTATATCTGACAGCACTGAATCTCCTGACAACCAGATGGATCTGTCGTACAGGGTCGTCCCCTGTTCAACTCCCCACGTCCTAGTTAGCCTGTTACCAATAAGGATTTTAAAATGTTTGTTCAATTTCTCATGTTTCATGTACTTTACCATTCCAGTAATTGCACTAGCCAGTAGTGATGCATTAATTTTGGCCGAGAAACATGAAAGGCGTACAGAAGAGGAAAGATTGATGTGTTCTGTGGGGTGCAAGTTTTAGTAAACTGAAAGAAAAGCTAAGGCTAAAGCTAGAACTGAAACAATAACAAAAATATTGAAACTTATGTGTCAAGGCAATTTCCTTTTAAAACCTTCCATACGGATGGCTAAAAGCTTAGTAATATTAAAATCTGTGAAATATGTGTTCTGTTCTGTACTTACTGCTGTTTCTCGTAACCTTTTTGTTGCAAGAAATTATTTTCTAGGGAATTTGAAAGATCACTTAAACCTTGGGACCTCATTTTTTTGGGTGGGAGGGGGTAGGGAAGTCTTTGTTAAAGAGAAAATCCCGTCATCCCATTTCATTTTTTCACTTGTTTACTTTTCCAAAATGTATGGCCTTAGCAAAGGTGAATTTTAAATTTGTATCTACCCACCCTACAGTTGCAAAGACACTATGAATATGCTCGATCCTCCACAACTCAATCGATCGACTTCCAAATGAATACAAGTCATTTTTTCCTACAGTTGTCCCGAGTCCCAGAACAGCTTCCTCAGTGCTTATTCTATCCACTTCATCCGCTGTATCAAGACTCCAGATTCTCATTGTACAGTCACTGGAACCAGACATGATGTAAGTACCAAATGGATACACTGCTAAAGTGTTGACTGACTTTAAATGGCCGACAAAGATGATCTTGATATTGCCTTTGTCATCCCAGACTTTTATGGAGCCATCCTTTGCTGCCGTTACAAGATACTGAAACACAAATACCACATGAAGTTAAAAAAAAAATACAATACATTAAAGTATAATATTTCTAAAATTTATCTATATATCGTCAGATGGTTGCAAACATTCTGTTTTAATGAACTTCTTCTGTTAATTTTCTCACTCTGTCCTCTTTTTAAAATACCTCAAACAAAGACAAAATTAATTCAATCTGAAGTTAACCTAATGTTCAACATAGCTGACTTGCCTTGTATGTTGATCCAGTACATGAGTGCCCATACCAACAGGCATAGAAACATTCTTTTATTATATACTAGTATGTCCTCAATCTTTTTTCTGTCCTACTCTCTACTAAGGATGGCACCTCGCATCCTGTTTGCACCTACTGGCTACTTGCTGTAGTTTGTTCAATTGCCTATAATTTGTTTTTCGCTATGTTTAGATTCTAATTTTCTGTTTTTTTGTTTTGTTTTTTGTTTTTGTTTTTTGTCGCTGGCTTTTTTTTGCAAATTCTTCTCTTAATAAAGTTAATTAAAAAATATGCCACTTGATCTGGTTGAAGATTTATGGGTTCTGTAAGTACTAAATCTTATGTTACAATTCAACAACTGTTCAGTTAGAGTGTGGGTAATTGTAGCCTGTAAATATCCAACTGCCTCTCAGAATACCACGGTTAACACCTCCATCTTTCATTAAAATGTTATAAAATTAATCCAATCCGATCTAACCTCTTAGTAAATAACTAGCCAGTTTTAGGCTCTAAGATAGTGACAATAGACAAAATAGAAGGAAAAAACATAAACAAAAAACATGTTATCTAGTGAGAACGTGAAAGAGGTCCCCCAATAAGTGAAATTTGGAATTTGTACCAAACATGTACGTGTTAATATTGTTTGCGTAGTACCTTAAGTGGATTGAAGAATAACGCAGCAGTAATTTCCCTGGGGTGTAGTTCTTTTAGGTGTCCAACACAGGAACCATTCAGCAGATTATAAATTATGACATTGTTGTGATAAACTGCAAAACACCTCTGAGATCTGCTGGGTGTGTCTTCCAAACACAGAATTGAAATGACACTGGTAGCTGGCATACATTCCTACAGGTGACAAATGTGAAGTACATGTAATAAATTAATGATTCTCAGCTTGATAACCCATCACGTTAACTAGGTTTTTTCATTTACAACAAAATTAATACCTATAAATTAATAATAAATGCAATAAATATGCTGTAATATATGCTACCTAATTTTAGATAAAGGCTTACCACTGGATTTATTGTTGATCATATTAAAATTAATATGGCATTCTTTTTTGGCAGGTTATACAGTTATCTTCTAATACAATAAATATAAATAAACAGTTACTGTATGTTCTTATCAAAAATGACAGTGGTGATAATTTACTAATAACATAATCAAAAACACTCACCGACAAAACTTTTCTCTGAAGTAAAAACTTGGCTCCATATCTAAAGCTCCAGCACTTCAAAAAACAACAAATCAAAGATTCATCAAAAGGTTTGCGATTAAACATACCAGTAATATTACTTTAAACAGTCATATATTTTACAGATCTACTCACTGTAATATTTCCAACTCCTCCAGTAAGGATCTCGTTTGTTGATTCATTGTACACTCCACTGGTAAGAAAAAAATTGCATCATTTTCAGAACTCAATCAGATTTACTAGATTATCATTGGAGGGGAAGGGGGTAAAATGCCACAAAATCCTGGTTGTGTGTGTAGTCCCACCCTCGAACCCAGAAACCATCAGTTACAGAATAAGCAGACAGGTGGATTGTGGACCCAGTGGCAGGGGGGTGGGGTGGCTTCACCTGACAGAATGATATCGGAACAATCGAAGACAAAATCGCCTCAGAGATAGCTCTGTTCCCTTTCATAATTTCAAGCTTAAATGATCCCAAAGAAGGGGTGTTCCACCTCCCTGGGTCCACCCCTGAGATCCAATCGACAACCTTAGCCAATTTTGTTGGGAAGGTTGTCATATTTTACCATGCTTTTGTTTCCCTCCCCTGCCCCCTTTTCAATGTTGGATTTCAACAGACTTTTCTTCTGCAGAATTGTCTGACAGACGTCCAACATTGAAATGGGGGGTGGGGGGGACCGGCGAATAGAGACAGAGACTAAGTTATGGTGGAATATTTACAGTAGATAAGATGAATAAAATCTTACTAAAATTCTGTTCATGGTCAAACCTTCCCAACAACTTCTGACGAAAGTTGTAAGTGACAGAAACTTAAAATGCTTCACATGACTTGTAATGTTTTAATTTTTGAAGACTGTTTGAACAGGCACATTTCATGAAGTTCTGTAAATAAATTTTGTATATAAAGTGGGAAGACAAGCCTCAAGGTTTTATTGACATGACATTTTCCCCTAAATTCCAGTTAATTACCCCCAATTTGTGTAAAGCAGAACTTATAATTAACAGTTATCCCAGTTATCCTACATGTAGACAATACTAATACTGCACCTGAATATTCTGCTGACAGAAGTTGCCACACTAACAACTTTGAAGCCATCATTCAGTAACTGTAGAAATAGATGTAATACAAAATTATACAGTGTACAGTTAACTTAAGAAACACTTGGATAGTGCAATTTATTTTGCCAACATAGTACTTAACACCTGCCATGTCCTCTTAGATAGTGATAATAAATAAGTTCAGTGCATGTCAGCCACAAGTGTCAATAAGCACAGTGTAGAACCATTTAATTGGCTATGGTGTCGTGTACAATAATAATTAGCTTGTTATACAATGTATGTACCCAGATAACTGTACATAATCAATATCACTGCTTATTAAATTATCAAGCTCAGAGGCAAACAAATGCTGGTCCCAGGTTCCTGTAGGATTGGCAAAGAATTAGGCTCGATTTCTGCCGCTCTCTTGAGTCCAGTCTTCGTTTCTCAGAGAAGAGAGGCTAAACTGGAATTTCTTGGGGGGGGGAGGGTGCAAAACAAAAACCTTCTGTTGGGGGATGGATATTTGCTGGAACTGCACATTATGACAGATATCTCCACATATATGCTGTAGACTGCACCATGGCAAAGTATGATTATATGAGGCTTACTGTTCTTTCTTGTTATTATTACTTATCATATTTACACCACATAGCTTACCATACATTGCATTACTTACTCTTATATTTTCATCCAGTCCCCAAGCAACATAGAATCTAGGTTTCTTTGCATAAACTAGTCCACAAATAGGCTCCTTGAGGATGTTTGTGTCCACAGCTTCTCTGTGACCAGTTGTCAAAAACACCGTAGCTTTCCCCTCAATATCAATACCAACGAAGTTATTGTTAAAGGAATTCAAAGCCACAAAGTTAATATCTTCCTCAGACTGTAAAGACTGTACTGGATAGATACCATGTCCCACATTTAGAGGCTGTTTCTCGTCCAATTTCTTAGGGTCGTCTCCATGCTTTTGCTTGATAGTGGATTTGATAAGCTTCCAGTGAGAGCTCACTTTTAAGTCTGATTCGTCCAGGACAGGACGTTTGGTCCGTGTTTCTATGAGCTGCATAAGTTTGCTAGCCATGTTGAAACATCCCAGCGCAGAGGGCTATAGAATCAAATTCTTTGTCGTCTGCGAAGTAACGTAAGCTTTGTACGACTAGCTGCGACTTTTCGCTCAAACAAAATTACCACACTATAATTTTAGCCATTTCAATCTTCTGTGGTTTTCTCCTTATCTGGAAAATTTTATCGATTATCGATAGCGCCATTGAGAAGCTTTGTTTGTGGCTCATTTGATAATGAAAGTCACATATCTACTGGGAACTTCACAACAGCCATTCAAAATGGCCACATTTGGTTTTGTTTCTATGACAACATTTGCCATCTCCATTCAAACAGCTACACCTTATGCAATTTACAAAAGGTGTAAATTGTTTCTAGACCAATCCGCTGACCAGCACATCAACTACAAGTGCTTTAATTTTGCGTTTATCAGCTGATTGTCAGTTGTTTTATTGCTTTTAACCACAATGTCGAGCCAAGGTCTTTCAGAACTGGATAAGCATTATGATCTGCGAGTTACTGGTCCATTCAAGATCGGCCGATCTCCGCTCTGTAACGTGATACTGAGCGACACTCACGTAAGCAAAGTTCATTGTAGTGTGAACATCTGCAGCAATGATGATTCCGGTTCGAGGTACGTAGATGGTTTGGGGTCGTTTTTATTTGTTATTATACAATGCGTAGCCAGTGATAAGGACGGTTTGCCGTTACTAGCTGCCGCTTCTTTAACGCCATGATTTATATGGCTGATATGGCAGTCCAGACTGTTTTGCATGACCAATGGTAGCCTGCGAGCAGGCTCACTTAGTCAGTTAGTGTGTTATTCGCGCGAGTATGAAGCGAGCCAGCCAGAAGAATGGGGCGAGGAAAAGTGAGCACGAAAGCCGTTGAATTTTGAATTCCGCCCCTGCGAGGTGACAAGTCTTAACTGTCAAGCGAACAAGTGATACCATTTTCCCACAATAACAAATAACCGAACTTGGTGTAACAAAGACTGCAAGATAATGCCCATTGTTGAATAAAATGTTACAGATCCTGTCATTACGGAGATCCCAAGAAAAGGGGCTTGAAAACCACCACGCACTTAAACCAGGCTGCAATAACTCAAACAAACGAGGCTGATATTCCAAAAAATGACACAAAACTGCGATCGCTAACCAGACGCAACCAGCCGAATCACATTAAGAAATTTGAATGGATTGAAAAACCGATAGACTGTGAGCAGTCATCCTATTTTCCTTCTAGGACAAGAAAGAGACTGCTCACAGTCTAAAACTGGGAAAGGCGTCAAACAATAACACCACCTTGCTTGTTATTTGTCACAATAATAAAGTCTGTCATCACATGTCATTTCAAGCCAATCAGAATGCAGCATTCGTGGACGAACGCAGAGAATTCAAACTTCAATGGCTTTCATGCAGGCTCACTTTTCCTCGTCCCATTCTTCTCGCTGGCTCGCTTTGCTTGCCGACTTCCGCCACCAAGATACATGTACTTGCGTGAATAACACACTAAAAGAGCTTACTCGCAGGCTAGACCAATGGTCATGAAACCGGAAGACATGTTGTCTTCCGGGTTTTATGCCACACGGGGTGAGCTTATATGGCAGGAAACCATTGTATTTTTATTTTGTATTTTCTTTCCAGCAACAGTAATGATAAATTCACCAACAAACCCTTTTATTCCTGTTAATGAAACTATGGTTGCCGTTTCAAAATAAAGGATTTTGAGGTGGATCCCTAGAGTTTCTCCAAAAGTGACTACATACAAACTGGCAAGAGTTACCAAAGAAACCCTAGTTCTGTTGTCTTGCAATCTTTGTTCCTGAGGTTTGCCAGTAAGGTTACCAAAATAATTACCCTTATTTTTCAGTTTTTGCTTGTTAGGCATAGGCCATTGTCATGGCAATAAAACGTTTAAAGAATGACAAATGTTTTCCTTTAATTCATCTTTATTCTGTAATATTTTCATTTTCCCTGGGTGAAATTATTTTTAACTTTCCTATCTTGTGAAAATGATTTTTACTAACATTTTGCAGGGTAAAAAGTATGGGGTCGTTCAGACAGTTTCACCAATATCACGTGATTTCTTATTTTTAACCATTAAACTGAATTGCTCTGACAGAATTTTTCCAAAAAATAGTATGTGGAAGGTAGCATTAGTATCTCAAAATGTGCAAAATTTAAAAAAATTCAAGAAGGAAACACGAAAAAATTCACTGTTAGCTTTGCTTTTTTTTTGGCTGTTGACGTCATAAAATGTCAGGAAAAAAACTTACGATTTCATGTGAGCATGCACAGATTACTACAACTCACATCATCAGTGCGCATGGTCATTTCAGGATTTCTAAGGATTTTTTTTAGTCACTGATATACTGATCTGAAAGTCACTTACTGTTTTATAACCACAGGCATCCTGTTTAAGAAAAAATACAGAGATCAAGGACTCCAAGACAGAAACAATAGTTCTCCAGGGCTCCATCTTTTTATTCCAAGGCCCCGATCAGGCTCTACTCTTCTTTCCCTACCCTCCCCTTATCTGGGAAGCTTGAGGTCTGGTTATATTATCACAAGCCCTCTCTCTAAAATGTTTAAATTTTACATTGTGATGCAGTGTTGGTGTCAAAGTGCTGATATCAGACCACAGCTCAAATGGGACATGGATCTACTCTGAAACCAGTGGAGGAACGATTAAACTTGAGAAGGGAAAGCCCACTTTCCTGAGTGACAGTGATGTCATTTGCCTGACGCGCTCTACTGCAGCAGATCCTGAGATCGTTGCCTTTAAGTATCTCTCGTCTCCATTTCCAAGAATTGTGAAGTGCAGGGCAGACAGGGCAGCTGTAGGGTCAAGCCACGAGAGCACAATAAGCTATAAAGGAGAAGTTGATAAGAAGGGTCTTCACGTGAAAAGAGAGTACAAAGCCGAAGAACAATGTTTTCCTGTTAAGAAAGTAAGATTCAAGGAGCAAATCGAAGAGAATCTTGAGCATCAAACGTCTTTGGTTGGAATTCCTGATAAAAGTGATCAACGGTGGATGGAGGACCTTGATACACCTATGGACACAAACGCTGATTATGTGAGCTTTGTTAACAGCAAAGATAACTGTACTAAGTTTGCAAAGGACAGTCACGCCTCAGAAAATACTTCTACCCTTGATAATAATGACCCACGAAGAGCTTGTGATAAGGTTAAAGGCTCAAGCCAGTCTACCACTTCATTGATGATAAACGCATCAAGTGTCTCTGATATTCCTTCATCTACAGGAAGCCCGTCAGAATTGTCCAAATCTTACACGGATAACAAGAGATGTGATTCTCCGCAAATGAAATATTTAGCTCATCGTGAGATATGTGAAGAAATAAGTGGTCTTGGTACACCTGTGGATGACAGCCATCATAGCAAATGTGTCCACTGTGGAAAGTGGATACCACTTGTGACCATTTCCTTGCATGAGGCTGTTTGTGAAGGACAAAGTCAAGAGGCAAAAAGTCAAGACCACATTTCGCTATCGTCGCTTCCTCCTGAAAGTTGTCTGGTTGGAGATGTCAGCAATCCTGAGATTCTGAGCCCTGAGGAAGTGACAACTGTTGGTGATGAAAATGACACCAGTGGAGCACATAACTGCGCGCAAGATGCGATTGAACATAGAGACAGAGATGACAGGGATACTGAAAGAGCGGAAGATGGAACTTGCGTGGAGAACAATATTGAGACCCCAAGTACATATACTTCTCAAGGAAAATGTACTGAATCAGATATTGTTAGGGCATCGGCTGGTACAACTTGCGTATCAAACAAAGTTGAAGGGAAGAATAGGACAGAGACATGCGCTTCAACAGAGATGTATGAACTTAGACGGGAACCTCCTGCTGGAAAAACCGGTTTCATGTCACCTGATCGAAGTCCACCCACACTCGAGAAAGAGGAGTCAAAAGAAAGGTGCACATTCTGCTCAGCGTTACTTCCAGTGCCAGACCTCATTCGTCATGTTTCAGCTTGTTCCAAGACGAGTGCAGTACACTGCACCGACTCAGATGACCCCGAGAACATGCAGGAGTCCTGCCCTTATTGTGCAAACCTCTTTGATGTTCTAGATCTTGTGAAACATGTTGAACTTTGCAAGAACCTCTCATTGATCGAGGCTGAACAGGTGTCGCAGGAAGATCGTCACCTGTCTCCGCCCGTGGAAAGGCGATCTGACTGTGGCCGCAGGAGTGGGGAGGATTTCTCCATGAACGATAGAGAGCTGTGCCCAAAATGCAACAAAGAATTTACTTTGTTAGAGTTATTAAAGCACGCTGATAATTGTAAAGGAAGACCACCCAAATCAGGTTCAGGTTTAGAGTCACCTCGAGGAGTTGTTGATGATCATCTTGATGGCAGTGATGCTGGAGACGGCGTGAAAGAAGAATCTCGTGAGGAAAGTGAGGACGAGATGAACGTTAGTGATGTAAGCGTGAAATCGAAACGCTCTGATCGGGATAAAAGCAAAATAAATGACTTAGTTTGCTCGAGTGATGAAGCAAGTAATGATAAACACCTTGACGCTAGCGGAACCACCAGAAAAGCTAACGATCACAGCGATTCCGCTGATGAAAAAAGTGAACAAGAAGGAGATGTTGATGGGGACGACGACGACGACGACGACGACGACGACGACGACGACGAAAACGACAGTGATGGAATTAGACATAGTAACGGCGACAGTGAGAGCAGTTGCAGTGATCACGAAAACAGAATCTCTAGAAGTATCCGCAACGATGAACGTAATCATTTACATGTAGGTGAAGAACCACTCAGTGATGGGAGTGATAGTGATGATTTTTCGCACAAGGGAGGTGGTGATGATCGCGACGGTGTCACTTATGGTTACCATGAGTACAGTCACAGTGAGAGTAGCATGTACAGTGATGACAGACTGAGCGATGGGTATAAGAATCATACTAGTTGTGACGAACATGTTGAAGCTATGGAAACCTCAGAAGATGACGCGGAAAGTGATGAATTTGAATTTTGTCCGAACTGTCGTAAACTTTTTCATCTGTCCCGTTTGATCGAGCATGCGTCAATCTGTACCAGTCTTCCCTCAGGCGTGAAGACATCCATGGAATCAAAGATGCCAAGCACTTCATCAGTTTCGTCAACAACAACTCCCACTGTCTTCTGCGATTGCAACTACTGTGGAATAACATTGCCTGTACATGTGATGGCTATTCACTACCCTCGATGTGGGGGTGAAAATGCGACAAAGAGTAGGATCAAAAGCGATCAAAGTTTCAGCAGATATGAAGAAAGTGTTCCTTCTGATTTTTCGGAGGGTATTGACCGTATAAATAACCTGAGCAGTAGAGTTACAATAAGCGATGAAAAGAAAGAAGAGCTCCCAGCAAGCGCATCAAAAACATCTCATTTAGGAGATTCATCGTCATCAAAGACTGGAGTGGCCAGCTTTACAGGGGATAACAGTGACGAAGTGGACAAAAACGAAGCATCTAGTTTGAAAAGAACGATGTCGTCGCTGGACTCATATCACGATTGCGAAGAACAATGCATGTACTGCTTAAAGATGTTTGCTGTCAGCGTTCTTGTGGAGCACGCCAGTGCTTGTGCAACCCTTAATAAGGTAATGCTTTTTGGATTTGTTAGATCTGTTTTTAGAAAGTTGAAAGTCAAAGGACGAAATTAATTTGCATTTACTTTAATTCGTTTTCCTACACTTCTAAGACACTTCTAAGGCTCTGTACCAGTAATTATTTTTAAAAAATTCCGCGCCTTGTGCAAGCGATGAAAGTAAAACCAAAATCATGCATCAATTAATTTGAGTTTTTGTTTCTTTGCTTGTTTGTTTTTTTTTTTAGAAAAAAATTTCCAGTCTTTTGCTTTGTTTGCAGTGTAGCCAGGATGTCCTAGCCCGAAAGTCATTTTCACTAGCCCAAAAAAAATTCTCATAAGCACGATTAATCAATTAATTAATTAAAGCCGAAATTAACAGTAAAGGCTGTGAAAAGTCGTGTGTAAAGACTTAGTTTGAATGCAGTGCAATCTTTGCTAACACTAAATGAGTTGCCGAGTTGTATTGTACTTCTTCTAAAAGAGAGAAGCGTCTAAAATGGACGATGCACATAGTCGACACAGGCTGTTCACTCGCAGTAAAAAAGAGATGGTACAAACACGTTATTTCACTTACTGGCTTTGTTTTGTTGACATTTTCGCTAAAGATCTTTCGAGTTGTAATGTTATTGATTTACACTGATTTTTTTCCGGTTAGATACAAGCAATTAGAATAATATTATATTATCACGACTGTTGAATGAATTAAACGGTTTAATCGAGTGGTGTCACATTACATCCCTACCTCCCCATAACGGCCACTTCTCTACGGCGGCCAGTAAACTCTGTCCCCTGGGCGGCCGTTGTAGACAGGTTCGACTGTACACAAAGGTTTCAAAGAAAAAAACATTCGTTTCATTTCTCGTAACATTTGATTTGGTAAAATGGCGTCGATAAATTTAATCAAGAAACACCAAAAGTATCGGTGCCGATAGAATTAAAAGCGCGGTTAAATGTGCACGTGTCAGTGCATAAACAAAAACGCTTCTAAAACTGAACAAATTTCTCACTGGAATTCACGACCAAAAAATTTTCCAAACGTTCCTCAGTGAAGTATAATTCAGTAGACAACTTAAGCTTTCTTTGAAATATTTCTTGAATAGTAAGAATTTCGATTTCACGCAAAAAACCATGAAATGTAATGCAATACCGATGTTTTTATCCAGATTTCTCTGCGGCAGATCGGTTTGTGAAAGGGCTTTCGTTTCGGACAAATTAACTAGATGGTAAAAAAATCGATGTTTTACAGTGCTTCTGTAATTTAAATTCCTCAAAATTCCCCCCCGAAAACTTTCACTTGTCCGTTGGGCAAGTGAAGGATAAAATGTACTAGCCCGACCGCAATTAACATCGGGCTATCGGACAAACTTCTTTGCACGCTGGTTTGCATGTATTTGCTTCGAGTTCTGGGGACTGGTTTTCATCGGGGTCTCAAATATTGGAGCAACGAGGTGGACAACTACTTTGCAGCTTAACTACTCCTTTTATCGACATTATTTTCTGTAGGCTGCTACAGACGATTTGGAGCAGTGTTGTTACTGTTTGCAGACCTTTCCCTTGAGCGAGCTTATCAACCACGCACAAATCTGTGAGCAGAGAACTGTCTCCAGCAGTCAGGTGTGTCATTCTCTACAAATTTACCCACAGTTCAGTCCTTGTTAATCACTTTGTGTAGCTCTTCAAGAAGTCGTGATCGTCGGCATCAGCGCCGTTTTGTCAATTCAAGGGTGGGTCTACTTGTAGCTAAAACGCTCAGTTCTGGATTTCCAACTTTTATCGTATTGACGGCAGTTGTTTCCTGAAGGGTGTTAGTTTCTAAAGAAACTGTGGTGCTGCGTCGGCGGGGAAGTGAAACACAAATATTTAACAATTATTCGCCGAAGGCGAAGTAAGTCGAGGGGATTATTCCATTTCTGATTATCACCTGAACAATTATACTAAAACAATGCATTTGCTCTGATAATCACCTGAACAATTATATTAAAACAATACTCTTTTAGTAAAATTGTTCAGGTGATTATCAGAGCAAATGCATTTTCTTTTTTCTTTTCTCCAGAAATATCAAAAATCGCGCGGTGTCCATTTTGAAAATTAGTGCTTCAGTATTATAATCACCTCGAGTGGGGTAATTATAGCAAGATATGACGTAATCCTCGACCAATCAGAGGGCGCGCTTCTCTATAATCACCTGAGCAATTATACTAATTGGATATATCAACTGAGGTAATAAGGTAAATTGGCCCTTCGCTCTGGAGAAGGGCTAACGTAGGAAGCGTCGCCGCTTTCAAAAATCTAAATCTTTGTGTCCCCTGAAGGAACTGACGCGAGAACTCTCCCGTTTGCTCCTCAAGTTTCGTTTTCCGCTCCGACTCTGGTCGTCAGCCAAGTATAAGCACCTACACGGTAGGCCGCCAGGTATAGAGACATACTTTAACCTTCCTCTTGCACTGTAGAGGGAGATTTTAATATAATGACCAAATGGTAACTGAACCTAATTACAGTGTATTCTGACAGGAAGATTCAGAAGATGACGTTGCAACCAACAGCGCTTCATCGAGCAGAGAGTTACTGGAGAGATGTATGTACTGTTTTAAGGACTTTCCTGTCAGCAAACTTATCCGTCACTCACAGAAATGTGATGGCGACATGTCAGGACCCAGAGAAAGGTTCCAGGGCTTCTTACCTTCCGTACATGACGTAAGTCACGGATTAGATATAGTTATGTCTTCTATAGGTGGTAGATTTGTAATGTGTTCTTAGAACAGAAATTTCCGAGATTCAAAGGCTTTTTAAAGGCGACGTTTCAGCAGCTCACGGCCTGAAGGAGAACAGTTAAACTGTTCGAAAAGTCGTCTTAAAAAATTTGACCCACGGAAGAACACATTATGGTTTTGTTTTGTTTTGTTTTGTTTTGTTTTGTTGAAATACAGCTGTACGTGTTTGAGACTTGAAAGTTTCAGGAAATATATATAGGTGGGTTTTTCTTTTACACCGGTATTTTCTTGAGGAATTGAATTCGACCTTGCATAAATTATCGACATAATTTGCGGTTACTAGAGAGACAAGTTGATACATATAAATTTTGATTGTTTGTGTAGCTAGATGACTGTCCTTCAAGCCATACATTATTTTCTGTAAGCATATACGAACCTGATAAATGACCTCGCTCGCCAGTCTCCCAGTAGCTCCGTGGTTGGAGCACCTGGCCGGTGCACAGACTGAGGTCCAACTCACTCCCGTTTGGAACTCACTTGGAACTTAATTGATTAACAGCTACAGTTTGTGCTCTTCGTAGTTTTTACAAATAACGTGTTTGTTAAATTATTCATTTCAATTCTTATGTCCAGTTAAGTGCCATTTCATCTGTCGCCATTTTGAATGACACTCAACAAGCAGCTTTGCAATACGTCATCTCACGCTCAGCCCGGGACTCCAAGAAGGTATCCGCGGGCTTACTTGCACGAGTTCAGGGCCTGGGATATAGTGAAAATGACTTGAAAAGGTACGTTTTTGTAGTTGAAACTACTGTGATAAGAGACTACTCCGTTTTTCATTTGTTAAGCCAAGGAATGATATTATTAAGTCAACTAATATTCATCTTGAATGAATGAAAGTGTTCGAGCTTCGGAGCTATGAAAAAACTAAAGCGGTTTTAAATAGAGTACAATAAACAACAGCAGTGGCAACAACAACAATTCTAACAAATTATTTGCAACTGCATTACTTACAACACATCAACTCCTATAATCTCATTTATCAGTTCCTATTTCCACTATATTGTATTTCGTTCATGTACATGTATATATTTTCACAGATCATTGCTTTGTAACTTTGAACAGCATCTCGTACGAATCAGAAAAAGGCGAGAAGCATTGTAATGTTCCGCGCATTGTAATGTTCCGCGCCAAAAATTGGTTTTTATCCTGTGCTCAGTATTCACGTGACAGGGTTCAGTAATGAGAAATGAACGGTTCTGTACGATACTATATGAGTGGTTAATCTGGAGGATCCGTGTTCTAATGGTCAGAGTTCCCCTTAGCCTTACTTGGTCTAGATAGCGTGTGTACAGCCATTCGGCTAGGTCAAGACGCCACATCTTGGAAATAATTTTGTTTGGTTGCTGAATTGTCCTTCGTACGTTTCTCTTTCAAGTCATTTCATTTCATTTTATTTAACAGGACGTTACAGTGGGTGCGCAGTGCTGCGCCGATCATTATCCACATCAATCTCGATAAAGTTTTAAGATTCCTAGTTAAGGACACGCACTATCGAAATCAGTTTGAGACTGGAACTAGCGGCGGCTCTACGGACCTGGTAGCTAGGAAATCCTGGGAGGTGAGGATTACAATGAACTTTTTTCAGTTAATCTATCCTATGGGTGAAATTTTTAAAAGATATTGTCCGATTTAGTTTTTGCAGTTACAGGAAATCATCTTATCGAAAATTAACAATTGAGTATCAAATAGAGGCAACTACAGCAAGGTTGTTTTAAGGTTAACGTATCGCAAGAAAATGTAATCGTCAATTGGTAACGGATAAGTTTTTGTGTGCGATCTTCGCACAACAATAAAAAAGAAAACAAAACAAAACAAAATTGAAATAAGAGTGGGGCTTAGCCACAACTGTGTTGTGTTCTGTTTTTGATTTTTTTCAGGATCGGATATTTAAAAAGTCATACAAACACAGCAGTCCCTCTGAACGTGTCAAGTATGGCGTGCTAAACATAGGTAAGTTTTCTCGTACACCTTAGGACAATTGAGAGCTTTTCAGTAATACTCTCCTGTTTACTATTTATTCTGCTGTTCATGGTTTTCGCATTTGCTTCGACTGAAATCCCGAAGTGTGACCATTTCATTAAAAATTATCCAGCAGTACCTTTCCTCTGTGCTGTTTAATGTGCTTTTCAAAGTGGTTCTAATCAGTTTTCATGTAGTGTGGCAATTAGTTAGGGGTATCGTTCATTAATTTTTTTCTGCAAAATGGAACTTTCTTTTTGTTGTTCTCGTGTTCAGTTTGTTCTTATTCGCCATAATTATCCGAGAGCCTTGTCCTTTTGTTAGGTAAGAAACCAGCCAATCACTAACCCTTGCTCAGCCTCACGTACAAAAACGTCTTTTCATTTCCTGGATTTTTCTTTCGTAGTTGGTGATCCTCGTGGAGTAAGAAGCTGTGTCCATTATGGAGATTCCTTTCTACAGGTAAGGGTACTATTTCAAGTTCATTTTCAAAAAAAAAAACTCTTTTTACTTAAGAAAGTTAGCTTTGAGCCGATTATATGGGTATAAGTTTGCGTCATTTAGCTTACGCACAGGCTCTGCTCTTCGACTATCCAATTGGAATTCAAAGATAACTTTCAGGAAGCCAACGCAATGCCACAAGTGAACTTGAGTTGCTTTCCTGACAGCTGTCCTTTAATCCTGATTGGATAATCGGTATCCGATCTGTGCTTCACAGAGATCAAACGTAAAAAATAACGTTCTCACACACCACTGGTAGCCATGCCAGGCCGACCGCCACCTGACCTTTATTACAAACTCAACAAAACCATACATGTACATCCTGCATCACAAGGAAAAATTACACAATGGCAAAAGCTCACAAAAAATATCGCGCCAACTAAAAATCTTAGGGCGGGTGGGTGGGAAAAGGTCAACAATGGCGGACGCAACAAAAACAACTGCCCGCCAAAGGTCACATGACCCTTTCCCAGGTCCCAGCGGTGTGTGAGAAAAACATTTTCCACTTATTTCGTTTCACTCAGCCAGTGGAAAATAACACTTCTCACACACCACTGGTAGCCATGCCAGGCCGACCGCCACAACGGCAAAAAGTATAGAGCTGAAAGAATAAAAAACTACAAATTTCAAAAACCAACAATAACAGTCACATTGGTAAAAATGAAGTAACCTAATGTATCTGACTTTTTCTTAAAAATTGGACAGTATCATCTCGGCAGAAAGGGAAAAAACGATTATCTCTGCACGTTACTTGCGAGTTTACAGATTCTGCCCGATACTCATATAAAACACTAGATCACAGGAAGGAGCATATCTAAACAGATAGCATAAACTTAACAATGACAGCCTAAGAGTCTGATCAGTTCCAGTCCGGATGTTCATCTTAGCATTATACCAAATAAAGATATGAAAATCTCCAACACAATTGCATAGCGTTGCAATGACAGCCTAAGAGTTTGTTTAGTTCCTATCCTTGGATTGTCCTAGTAACAGTTAGCAGTGACTCGAGAGACTCCTGAATGTAATTATTTCTAGACTTCTCACTTCGCCATCCCCCTTGCCTTTGAAAGAGTCTATCAGGTATTCCCAGGGCTGCCGCTGCCGATGCTCCTCCTGCTCTTAGACTGTGGATTCCATACAAACTTGGCTCAAGCCCTTCCTTCAACAGCTCCTGCTTTATTAGCTCATTCGCCCGACTGTAAGACATGGGCTCCTTTCTGAGCTCCATCCTCTTTTTGGTATGCAGAATCCGACGAAAGAGTTGTGACTTCCTATCGTGGCTGCCCACTTTCAAGAACTTCTCTACCACTGCAACAGGGCATGGTGAAGAATCGCTGCGTGCTATAAAGACCCAAGACCCCTCCCGGAACTGGTCATTCTTCCTCTGCGCAAGAAAAATTGCCAGATGGGTATCTACAAACTGAAGGTTATCAACAGTCAAATTGCTCAGATTGTCCCAACGAAGGAAGCCAAAGAATCCCAATGCAAACATGGCCGCAACTTGAATATCCCCCAGGTGGCCTTGTTCAAGCCGGCGGATGACCCCCATGACCTCATTCACTTCTAAGGCCTTCTTGCGATTTGGAGGTTTTGCCAGAATTCGTCGACCAGCTTCTGCCACTTGCCGGACGATGGGGTGATCACTCAGCTCTTGGCAACCGCTCTTCTTGTGAACCCAGTTAGAACCATATACCGCGGAGTTTAGCGACGAAACTGAGCTCCCTTGCTGGGTAAGATGCACCAAATACAGGGCAAAAATTACAGGATTAGCAGGTAAAGCTGTGGCACCACACTGGATGGCCCATTTCTTCCATGCTTGATATGCCCGAACATATGAACTGACAGTCTTTGGTGCTCTATCCTGAACTAAAATACTAGGTAGAGATCTTGCCAGTGGCCGTAGCTGTGGATGGTTCAAGAACTCATCATCCAACCAAACAGACAAGTTCACCTCCTTCTGGACAGAGTCAGGCACTGCAATTAAATTATACCGACAGTGAGCAACCACTTTTAACACATCACTAAAGCAAATTCCATCATCAAAAAACAATGCCAACAGAGAACAACAGTTACAACAAACGGTGAGCATGCACACATTCCACATTCTTTATCACCACATAGCCAACACGGCCACAAGTGGTCTTGGTGGGAACAATAACCCCCTTTGGCCAACACGGCTGGGGTCAAAATTGCCATGACAGCAAAACAACTGCACTGACTAGCCCAAACGGCAACATGAGGATAACATCATAATAGACAGCTATTTAATAGCACGATTAGCCCCTCTGGCCAACACAGCTAGAGGCTAAACTGCCATGACAGCAGAAATGCACTGAATCCACCCAAACGGTAGTGACAAAAAATTATACGATAACAGCTACATGTTAGACAGGCCACCTGCTCTTCAAGGGACATAGCAATCCCTCAGTACCTATATCTGACTACAAGACAATGCCAAAACAGCACAAGGTATCCGCTGTCAACCGCGTTGGTCACTAAAGCAAAGGCGGAGAGCAATGATATGAAAAGACGGGATTCCTGCTGTGAAAATACTGCTGGCCTCTGCTCCGGATAGAAAAATCCCTTCGTACGGTTGAATCACAATTGAGTCAGTGACAAAGGCTCTCCAAGACCCAGTCATTTCAACCAGGAGTGGCCACCAAACAGCTGAAGGCCATTGGGGAACGAGTAGAGTGCCATCCTCACCACCAGCTGACATGTGCCTCAGTACACGTGGTATGAGATAAGGGGGAGGAAAAAGCCAATTGTTTTCATCTGACCAGGTGACAGTAAATGCATCGACCGCCTCACACCCTGGATTGCGATATCTACTGCAGTACCTCTCCAGCTGCTTTGTCTGCACACTTGCAAAACGGTCAACCGTGTGAGGGCCCCAAACTTCATCGATATAATGGAAGCAGGAAGGATCCAGCATGTAATCGTTGGGGTCATCAAACCTTGACAAGATATCTGCCTCCACATTGTTGTCCCGGCTCACCCATTCAACAGACAAACGAATGTTCAACTGTCGACACAGTTTGTAAACTGCCACCGCCTCCTGATGTAACTCTTTTTTGCGGCTACCAACTGACAGAACAATTTCAGCATTCTTATTATCCATTCGATGAAGAACATCCTTCCCCCTGAGTTCTTCAGAATAAGATTCCAGGACAAGCCTGATAGCCTTCACCTCCCGGAATGATGAGCTCTTCATGCTATCCGCACGAGACCAGCTACCCCTGGCTACTTTATCGGAAAACTGTACAGCATATCCTCCCCAGCCCTGTCCACTTGCATCAGAATAACAAAGAACTTCTACCTTTGGACTGGGAGACCAGATAGGGTACCCACTACAATTAAAATTGTCCTTCCAGAACAGCAACTCCGATTGGCTCTCTTGCGAAATACAGAAAGGCTTATCCCAGCAATTGGCACGGCATATATCACTGTAGATACTACGTGTCCAGGGACGCACAACTGGGCCAAGGGCAAGTCCCATAGATACCAGAGACCCTGTTAGGCGTGAAAGGCATCTTGCTGAAACTGTAAAGCGCTTTTCTACGATCATGTTTATCAACTGTTTAAGGTCTTGCACTCTCCTTTCCGGCACATGAAAAATTCCGTACTGCAAATCCATAACAAATCCCAAGAGCTCTCCCGACTGTACTGGAACCCACTGGCTTTTCTCCTGATTAGCAACAAACCCACTTAAAGCAATGTCCCCACGTACCAATGCAGACAACTTCACAGCCACTTCCTGGACCTGATGTGCACCCGCCCCATCATCCAAGTAGGTAAATATACGGAAGCCTTTTCCTCTCCAGTGCTTGACGAGTGCTCTTTGAATCTTAGTAAAAAGATAAGGGCCCGTGGACAAACCAAACGGGAGGACCAAGAACTGAAAAAATCTAAGGCGACCTTCACAGAAGAAAGAGAATCCAAGGAAACGACAATGCAGCGGAAAAATTTCTAGGTGATGGTAGCCACTCTTATAATCAAACCTGAAAAACCAATCGCCCCTAGAAAACAAGTCTGCAGCATTTCGTATATCCTCATATTTAAATTTACAAGACCGTAAGTGCTGGTTAACATAACGTAAATCAAGAATCAAGGGAGGCTTGCCTGCAGAGTTCCTAACAACACCCAAGGGATTGCAGACTGACAAATCTTCTCTAGAGACTTCAGCTATAGCGCCAGAAACAAGTAACTTGGACACTTCATGACTTACAAAATCTTCATTCTCAGCAACACTATGATGATTCTGAAAGAATGCCCTCTGTGGCAGAGAAATAAAAGGTAAACTATAGCCATCACTTAGCACATCAAGCACCCACCTGCTGGCCCCAATACTCTTCCAAAAATCAAGTCTCTCTCTCAGCCTTCCTTTTACAGGGATGGCACAGGCTAATTCAACTTCAACAAGATTAAACTCAACACAATCAAGCTCACCAGAACAATAACTATCTTCTTCGCAATCGGTAGCAACAAGTTCCCTATTGTTGATTTCCTGAAGATTGTGCCGTACTTCGGGACCACTCGGTTGTTTTACCCACAACGGATGCTCGGCATTCGCGCGCGAAATGGCCACTTCGGAAGCAACGAAAACAGACTTGCTGTGAATCACGTGCTGTATTGTTGAAGGACTTTCCCGCCGAAACATAGCCACTGGATTTCTCGAGAACCACGCGCGTCGACCGATCATCCCGCTGGGGAATCTTTTTGTTCTTTCACTTTGTTTGGGCCACCGACTTACGCTTCTCTTCTCTCAATAGTTTACTTTCCTTTATCGCCTTTTTTATGCGTTTCTCATCTCCGGAGTCGCTAGCAAGTGGCTCTGCCGTGTAACATTCTACAGTATCCCAGCCATATTTGTCCGCGAGACAAATATGTTTGTTACGTTCCACAAGTAAAGCCTCACCTTCTAGGAGCAAATTCTTACGCTCTTCGTCGTCGCTAGTGTCTATTGCCGTGCTGATCTTTCCTAGCACATCCTTGTTCAAACGGTACTGCTTCTTGTTACCCTCGAACTTGAACTCTGGCTCCCTGTCATCCTGCTTCTCATGCTTCGAACGTTTAGCAGACTCGAGTTCGCTTTTGAGTCTTTTCAATTCTCTTCCGTACTCCTTCTGCTGATTGAGCAATTCCTTCGCCCAAGAAGGGGGATCCTCTGCCGCTGCCGGCGTTCGCTCCTTCTCCCGCGATGACTCGGCCGAACTCCCGTGTTGCGATCGACTGTGAGATCGTCCAGCTGGGCTTTTATTGTACGGTGCCAAGCGCTGGACCGCTCGAGAGCTAGTCTTTGAACGTCTACTTTCCTTAGCCATGATATAGGAGATTGGAGATCGGGAAAAAACCTTGGACTTCGGATAAAAACCAGATTAAATCCGACAAAAATTACAAAAAGGTCAGCAATGGCGGACGCAACAAAAACAACTGCCCGCCAAAGGTCACATGACCCTTTCCCAGGTCCCAGCGGTGTGTGAGAAAAACATTTTCCACTTATTTCGTTTCACTCAGCCAGTGGAAAATAACACTCACTTCCGGTTTTGAGAACCTTAAAATTTTAATCAGTTTAAACGTTTACGAGTGGGAAGTTCGTAAGAAAACGATGTAAGGAATTCCCCGACAAACCGAATTTCGCACCGATAAGAGTTGAACCCTCACTCAACGTAAAAAGGGTGTAGGTCTTCAGAAAAGGCCAAACGTTTTGCAGTTAATGTGAAAGTTTCCCCATTTGTCCTGTAGTTTTCTTTGCAAAATTATGGCGCATGCGTCGTGCATTTGACCACTATAAAAATCTGCGCTGTAGTAGCTAACTTCAGAATATGGACTTTCCTGTCTTAAAATCTCTTTGTCCCCGTTATTTTCAGCTCAAGAAAGTCCGCCTTCGTACGACGTTTGCTTCTATGGACACATCAGGAGCAGGAGTGAAGCTTTCATGCTGTGAACATTATGAAAACGTTCTTTATGAGTACACCAAAAACGAGATAACCGCGGTAAATAATCTAGTGTTTAAACATTTTTATGTGCATGGAAACACACATCTCATACTACCGTAAATTCAGACTTACGTTTTAGAATCAAATATTTACCTCATCTCTTTGAATGTTTTAGATAATGGACGTAGCCACTGGAAAAGTTCCATTCCATCGATCAGATTGTATATCGCAATACAAAGAGGTATTGTTACGTAAAACTTGTGCTTATTCATTTTTATGGTTATAATGCCCCCCGCGTCTTGTAATCTGCGCTAGATGACGCACAGTTTTAGATACTCCCCTTCCCCCAGTCGGTTAGCATTAGATCCCATTGGCCTGAGCTCCCTTGGACACCCTGTGACGTTTACACAACGTAGTATTCCTTATGGCTTCTTAACTACTAGATATGTAAAGAAGAAGGGAAACCAAAAAGAAGAGAAATGACAACATACACCTGCGATTAAGTTTCGCACGGATGTATAGGGTTTAGGGTAAAGCACTGATTAAAATGGTTACCTTTCATGTACTGTTTTGGTAACTCTATAGAAATACTATAATATATAGATTTAGCCATACCTAAAAGCGCAGCCGCCAAGGAATAAACTGGTGCTCGTTTCTCAAAAATAGTCCTGAAACTTTTCGCTCTGAAATATATTTCGGGGCTTTCTTTGGCTCGTTAGCTTTCGAAAAGTGTTTCTCAAAAAGCCCGAAAGTGTTCCGAATAGTCCTCCAATATTTTGAGGATCTGTTCTGTAAAACCAAGCTCGAGAGGTCATTCTAGAGGCTGGGCATCAAACTGAACACATATTTTCAATCAGGAGCCGTCTTGCTTGGTTTTTGCAATGTTTCCATATCCTGTCATTAACTGTCAAGGCTTGTCAAATCTCCTTGGATTATTGGCTGTTGGCTTGAATGAACTTGAAACGACGCTCATGTACAACAACAAAATAAAACTTATTCTGAAGTAAATGGGTTATCTTCATCGCGTTCGGATGTTCAGTTAACAAATAACATGAACTGCCCCTATTAGTCTGGTCAAAAAATTATACCATCAAGATTGAAAACAAGCAAACACCAAACACGCTTTAAATTATGGCATAAGTTTTGCGGATGCGAAGTAAGCCTATATAAAGTTAGGCGCTTTGAGGAACGCAAAAAACTTTTTTTTTTCGGAAGCTTTTCGGATAAAATAGTCTTAAAGCGACAACTGTTTCGCTTAAAAGATTATTACTATTGAAAACTTCTAGGACAAGAGAATCGACAGTTGCACAAACCGACCCGACAGTTAAAATTGAAAGCAATTATTCGCCGTAAGTGATGCTTGTGCAGTTGCCTTGGGACTGTGCTTGGACCTACTGTTATGAATAAACAAACACAAAATAATAAACAGAGAAATCATTTTTGAAAAAGTTTATTCGAAAACCCGTAAGTTTATACTTAAGACTTAAATGCAATTCGCATTACACTTCCAGCATGGCAAAATATTCTAAGACTACATCTGTCACAAATCTGACCTCGTTTTTCTAATAATTTTTTGAAGTCAAAAGTAAATGACACATTTCTAATGACATAAATTACATTTCCATTTCAAAATGTAATTTCTTTGACCGTAATAAATACTCAAAATCATGCACCTTAAACCCTGTAAAAACTTCACTTACTCGGTTGTGTTTCAGAACAAGGCAAGCTCCCCGCCGTGAAGAAAACAAAGCGATGAAGTCCTTTGAAGGACTTTGAACTTTTTCTTTCCATTTATAGATATAAATGTTTTTTTTTTCAAGTTTAAAACTACAGTACTGTCGAACAATCGTTTGCTAAATAAACTTTTTAAAAGCAACCTGTTTTTCAAAAGCGACGATGGTCATGCGATTTCCCGCCAAGAAAAACGCGGTTGCCCAAAAGCACCGCGCGATTTCCCGCCAAGAAAAGATGGCATTCTCCACCCCAAGTTGGATTGCCTTGGGACTTCCCTCCCCCTCCCCCTCCCCCAGAGTCTGTACGGACGTACGCTGACGTCACAACCAAACTTTTTCGGATCGATAGATTACCACATTTGCTTAGCAATGGAGCTCCGCTGGCGGGCTTTGCCCGCAGGCTCCGCTAAAACTACAGCTCTCTGCAGCAATTGCTCCCTTAGCGCAATAGACAAAGACAGTATTGTACGTAGTCTGAAATGTCAGCCGTCTCCTCTCCCTAACCCACTCACTCAGCTTTCTTACTTTTCTTGCTTTGGTTTTTCCTTCTTTTTCTTTAAGAGTGAAAATAGGTCTTACTTCGTGTAATTATAGGTGAAAGTGAAAAGAGGTTTAGGGCGATGGGATGTAATGCTACCCCCCCCCCCCCCCCATTCAATAGGCAGTAATGATAATTAATTACCATGGAAAGGAGCGGAATGGTGCCTTTGCAATCTGTATTCTCTCACTACAGGTTCAAATTCATGGACCAGTGAGCTTATCAGAGAACGTCGAATGTATCGTAGTGAATGCACGTCACCAAGGAGACTCCCGGATAACACGCCTTTTGGACCGCTTTGTGAAGCAAAACGAATGTAACCTTATTTGGATGGATCATGATGACCTTGCCGGAGCAGCACCCCTCCCATTTGGCGCCCCGGGGCTTTTTTCGACTGCTAGGTCATTGTCTGGTTCTCTAACAAAGAGAGGTCCTGTGGGTGGAGGAAGTACAAAGAGAAAACGGGCCAAGCGTTGATTGGAATATTTGAACTTGACTGACTTGGAGATAAGATCAAGAGTAGAGCGCGAGTAGTTTTTTCATTCTCCCAAAAATACCGAGCAAGAAAAGAGACACGTGGGCGTGAGAAGCGAAATACGCGAGGCGAGAGGTTATAACAACCTCTAATTTCATTGGACCTTGAACATGCAAGGCAATAAGTGAAACACGCGAGGCCAGAAGTGACGTAGGTGAAGCGAGAAGTGAAACGCGCTAGCCGTCTCACGAAAGTCGCTTGCGGCGGTGAAACGCGATGTTTATCGACAGAAGAGGTCTACTTTTCTTTAGTTAGGGTGCGTCAGGTTTCTTTATGGCAAGAATTTACCGCGAGCGTATGTTTTTTAGTTTCGTAGAGCGGAAAGCCCCTATTCGTCCAATTACTACTTGTGTTTCTGTCAACCGTCAATTAAAGGAGCATTTATTGTTTCGTTTGTTTGTTTGAGGTTTGGGGTCGTAGTAGGGTATTCATTGTGTCGTTTTTTGACATCAGTTGTTTTCCTTTGATGACAGGGGAACCACTTTTAGGGTATCACCTTCTTATTATGGAAATTTCTCTTTGTCCCGGAAAGATTGTTATTAAAATGAACCAAACCTTTAAAATACGGACACTTTCCGAACACGGACGCTAACCGACTGTTGTCGTTGTTATTTTATTCTGTTTATAGCTAATTTTTGTATATTGTTTATATTTGTTCACGTTAACAATCCTAGATTCTACAAAAGTATTCCCTTGTGATCGTTGTTAGTACTGTTGTAGACTGCTAACAGTCCCTTTCTGGATAGTTGAGAAGCCCCCCTCCGCTCGTTCGCTCCAGTTTTCGGCTTTTTCGCTCGGCTATTTCGCGCGCCCTCTCGACTATCCAGAAAGGGACTGCTAGCAGTCTAGTACTGTTGTTGTTGTACAACGGTCAATTCAAGATATTATTATCAGAGCATTCCATTTGTTTGGAAATCTAGCTTTCCAAGTGAAAGAAGCAGCTAAACTGCATGATTTCCGATATTTTTGAGTTACGTAAGAACTATCAGCTTTAATGGGGTGGGATAAGGGATTACGCGTCTACGATCTGACATTACAAGCCGCGACAAGTTTCGTTGTCGAAATCAGCAGATACTTTGAGAGAAGCGGAATACGGCTGTACAAATTTTCCAGGACCAGCAGTTTGTGTCGATCTTGAGATCAGGGATCGGAATTTTAATACCCTTGGTTTCTCTCGCCGAGCAATCGCAACGAGCCGCGAGAGAGTCTTTCACGCGTCTCCTTCAAAAAGAAAATGTGAAACACTAAGGTTCGCGCGTGTTCGAGCGCACGAGAAAGGTCCCTGGCTCCCGGGGTAGAATTTTAAATAAAAAGAAAATTTGGTTCAGGGATAAAAAAAAAACGCAACAAGAAGTAAAACTCATTACGATACCCTCGAGATTGGATGCAAAATCCACGCACGCTATGACAAGTCCTGTAAATTGTCAGTCACGAGAGTCAACTCACTGTGGGAGATCACCTCCTCGGCCACGCCTAGCTGAGCTCAAATAGCTACTGTAGCAACAACAAAAACATATACTGAGCAACTTGGTTGGTACCAATTAAGCACTTTGACAAGTTTATGTTCAGTTAGCCTGTTCCAGGCGTTCAGATGTACGTCATTGGAGGCGATGTTGTAGTGGTCTGCGTGTTGAACTTGCCTCAGGTTTCAAGAAACTTAACTCCACAGTCTCTATAATTATGTAAGGCGAGCTTTAATGACGTCACTGTTTACATCTTGAAAATTGGACGTTACCCTTTTATGAACTGACAAACGTCACAGTAACTTGAACGAACATTGAAAATTTAGTTAACATGCGAAGTGTAACAGAAAAAAAAAACAGAAAGAAAGAAAAGAAATGTACAATAGTTATAGTCCTGATTTGTTTGGCCGAGTGGAAAGTCTTGCCGTACAGCCGTAGAAATGTCTGTAAACTTGGCACTTTTCAAAAAAGGGAATATCTTCCAGTTTTCAATATCTTTTACTCATATTTGCTACATTTACTAAATGTGACAGTTTCTTTCAACTTATTGTTTTTCTTTTTCAGATTGCCAAGCTTATATAAAGTTTCGATACTTTGTGACCATGATGCCGGTTCCCTTGAAAGATTGCCGATGTAAACAAAGATCGACCACGCGTCACTGCAGGCGTTTTCGCGCTTCCTCATGTTTGCAATTCTTTTTGCTCGGCTATTCCTGAGTTGATAGTCTCCCGCGCCCCTGTGGGTTAGGGGGAGGGGACGGCTGACATTTCAGACTACTGAGTGGAAAGAGAAACTGCTCGTAGTCCGTGGCCTATCCACCCAGGTGTATTACAGGGTCGTAACGAGGTATGTGGGATCAGGGATCAAAGGGGTGGGATTAGGGATCAGAAGGGCTGGATCTGGGATCACAGCCCTGGGATCTAGGATCACAGCCTTGGGATCAGGGATCACAGACCATGGGATCGGGATCAGCAGTTTTTTTTAGGGCTCAGGGATAAGGCTGTGCCATATTTGTGGGATCAGGGACGAAAACTAGTCACGCGTTTGGAATCAAGAATCAGAAATTTCTGTACAAAAATGGGATCAGCGATGAAGAAACATACCTCGTTACCACCCTGGTATTAATGGCGATCAGCAAGCCGTTAGGGAAAAGTCACACAAAACTGGTTCCCAGTCGAAACCGCATTGGTAAGCTCCGGCAGTTGTGAGCCACAAGGTTTCTATTCGGGAAAGGTGGGTGGGGGGTGAGTGGGGTGGCTTTGCCGGTTTCAGACAGTGAATGCCATGGTTTCTTTCAGTGGCCAAACTGATAGGTATAAAATCTAATTCGACTTCCTTCTCATTTTGGTGTTGTTCCGTTTCCCTTTTTACTAACAGGAAAGAAATTTTCACTTTGTTTTTGCCGCACAATGAAAAAGAAGCAGTACCGTAAGGAAACACCTCTTAGAAGCTTTCTATGAGTGGTCACTAAGGATTTCAAGGGCATAAACTCAGACTCAAAAAAAATCAAATAACTTTATTATAGTGTCAATCTTATAGCTGTGCACAAGTGCACTACTAATCGGGGAGGCTGAAGATCGAATTGGAATTTGGAGATGTTGAGTACAACCATATCTAGCAGTCCTAACAAATTTTGTCAAATTCAATGTTTCACACCGGCGAGAGTGAAATACGTAACTGAACCCTCTCGAACAAGAGGGGATGGAGACCGCACTAATTAACCTAGCGTCACCGAAACAAACGTCATCGTAGACTGAGAGCAGTTGTTATTTTCTTCAAGGCGGCGGTGGCGAAGCCGTGAGTCGCGAGGATCACGCCATTGTGCTTTGCACCCGTGCTCTAACAGCACTGCAAAAAACAACAACCCCGCAGAATGGCTCCTGGCAGAAAATAATCGGTCGGTTCCACGTCGGTAGCGCTAAGTGATCTCCTGTCCCTTCACATTCTACTCATGATTAAGGTACGCAGCCGTTTTTAGTGGCGCCACTAAAAACGGCTGCGTGGGAGACTAAACTTTGCGTAGAAACAATCTTTTTTTCTGAACTTTTTGTAAAAGAGAGGTTTGAATAATATCTATCTGAAAATGGCAGAAGTGTATTTTTCGAAAACATGGTCAATTTTGGGGTACCATGATACCTTAAGCACAGCTTGGCAAGCTCAGTTCATGATCAGTAAGGCACATGATTCCGTGATCACAGCCGAGCTGACAAGAATTTTGAGGAAAATGCGAGTTTCAGTAAGAACGTGACTACTGCTCAGGGTTCATTAGCATGCAACCTGAGATGAGAAGAAGCGGAGGCATGATTTCACAACTAGGACGAACGCATTTTACTTCACTTGAAGCAAAAAACCTCTCTTCGTAACTTGGTCTGTTTTTGTCAATCAGGAAATTTGTTATATGTCCGAAAGAAGCAAAACTGTGTATATACAGTCTTCGTGATCTTTCATTTCTCATGTGAAAACTGCTGTTGACTCATTGCTGTCACCAGATCACCCGATGCAAATGACGTACTTCTTGAAGTAGTCACGCAAGCGTGACTTTATTAAACGCATGGTTCTCGAAGTGGCGTGACAATCGCAGAACCAACATGGCCAGCCCTTCGCCCGTCGACAGTTTCTTCGCCACTTTTACGGGGCTGAAAAAAATACTGTATCGAAATATAGCGCTGTTAGCCCTAATCTTGTTTCCTTTGACATACCAAATGATCATTGTGGAATTCTTAATCGAGGAACACACGAGTGGAGCATGTAACAGCACTGGTAAGTTCGTTAATTTATAAATAATATCTCGATCGCCCGACTTTGAACTGTAGTGTTATTGAGTTACTTTACTCTTGGTTCGTTCGAAGTAATCTCCCATTTATCTACTTAAAAAGCAACGGAATTGAGATAAAATAGATGCCTTTTATGTGGGCATTATGGGCACTATAAAACCTGGTTGATTCGACCGTTTAAATTTTCCATTCAGAAAGTGTGTATGAATAGATTGATGTGTGATGTTATGGCGTATACTCATTCTGCGGTTTGAATATTCAGTTCTTAGCCGCATGGCGATCCGTCTGGCAGGTGTTTTCCGCTTAACACGTTCTAAAACAGTTGGAAAATTTTGTGTATGTTGAATTTGTGTAATGCTTTGTTTCTTGTGCAGAAAATTGTCTTTATATAGCGAGGAAACCTGAAGGCTTGAATAAGAATAACAGTCGAACTTCAAATGCGGCGAAGGACAAGGTACGATTTACAACATACCTGCGATTAAAATGTAAACTTAAAATTGTTAATGTAGTCAGAAGGATTTGAAATTTTATTTCATACGAGGCGTATAACTTTTTACGAATCAAATGCGGGTATATTTTATATGATCAACGCGCAGTTCTCATCGTATTTTATAAACCATTTGTAAACAATTATTCAAAGCGGGCCTTTGTTCAATTTTTTCCTTTCTCACTTCCGGTTGAATCGCGAGGTTTTTGCGTAATTTTAGTGTATTTAGTCTGAAATCCCAACAAAACGAGAGTTTCGAGTTAGACTCAATGTTCTGGGTCATCCAAGACATCAATGCGAGTAAGAAGTTATCTTTTCATGCCAAAAAATTTGTGATTTCTTGCTTCCGGAAATGTTTTTTGTTTGGTGGTTGGGTACGGTTGAGATATTGTGTCACATGATCAACTACTTCAGAATTTTTATTTAGAACTTCTGTTTACGCACTATATCAGGACAACCTCGTCCCCAGGGCCTTCTCCTCCTTCAAAATGGCGGTCGGAGAAAACCCCAGGGGTTTCTCCGACCGCATATTTTGAACGAGGAGAAGGCCCTGGGGACGAGGTTGATATCAGGACACTTTGAACCTCGCACTTCAGTCCAAGTACTGGATTGGACAGGACTGTTAGTTCTTGAAAAACTGTCTTACATTTTGCCAACATCTGTAGTGGCTTTTTGGGCTTTTTGGCTACGAGGCGCAATTTTTTCGTTTGTTTATATTGTCTGTCTGTTTTTTTGTTTTTGTTTTTGTTTTTTTTCAAATAGCTTTTATTTTCAGCCGTGTGAGGCTCATATTGGCCCTTTGTGGTTGGGTCGTTCCATGTGAATACTTAAATTGTAATGGCAGCTCGTTGACTCTGGTGTGCTTTCGCTCAAGATTGTCCCATGTGTTTTCTTGAATTTTGATCGTAGGTTGGTGATCGGTCACTCAAGGTCTAATTGGCCTAGGCCTAGGCCTAGGTTCAGATAAGAATTTCTGGGGTCAAATCGGGTCGGGTGAACAAACTTCTCGGGATGGACTATACCCACGGTACAAAATGATCGTACATATCAGTTCCCCTGCGGCAAGAGGCGACTGATGAATGAAGTCTAGAATATAAACCAGACTAAACTTTTTACACTCTCTCGCGGGTGTTGTTTGGTCTCAACTAAGGTCGACTTAGCGGTTGGAGAAGGGCACACTGCTTGTTGAGTACTGGTTTTAATATTATTTCTCTCTGTTTGTGGATTATTTTCAGAGTCATTCTATGAGGCTCGTACTAGGCATGACACAGTATTTTAGCATGTTGTTGGGGACTTTAGCACTTGCGCTTGTGGCAGATGCCTCGGGGAGACTCAAGACTGTGTTTGCATGTCTTCTTATTGCTTTCATTGGGGGATTATCCAGTGCATTTGCTTTCAACAACCTTGCAGTGTTCATCGTTTTACGTGGCATTGTTGGATTTGCAACAGGTATGCAGCAAATTTACAAAGTATTGAGAGAAAACGACATTACTTTGGAAAAAGGATCAATAGACCCAGGATGCTGGATGCCAGCGCCGGTCAGGTCACCATACGCGTTGAAGAATGAAAAAAAAAAATACACAAAACTCAGTTGCCTTCTTGTGAGGCGTGTTTTTCAAACTCAGTGCTCAGTGACAAAAACATGGCGTTTCCAAGTTGTATTACTGGACAGTGGCAGGTTTGTAGATTGGCGGCCGGTTCAGATGAGGAAAGAATATGAAACGAATAGCTGCTTCTGATATGATTTTCGCTAAAATTCCGATCTGTCTTTTCAGAATGTTTACTCGACAAGGTTGAATGCTTTACTCGTGTAGCTTTGATATGAGACTGTGAAATCACTTAAAGTCATAATATCTTTTCTTCTTCTTCTTCTCCTTTTCAATAGGCGGTGCCCTCCCAGTTGTTTTTATTCTAGCAGCTGAGTACGTAAGTCCCAAGCTCCGAGCGCTCGTTTTATCTATCCTTTGGGCTTCCACCACCCTCGCCATTATGTCTTTAGCTGGGATCGCGTGTGTGGTAGAGAAACGTCAAATGCTGATGTTTACGATGACGCTGCCGTTATTACTTGCTGCTCTGTTGTGGAAGTGAGTTACTCTTAATCCCCGGCTAAACGATCAAACATATTGTTCAACATCGTGTTTGTCACACAAAACGTTCGGTGGCGGGCAAACAATGTTCCAGCAAACGTCGGACAGTGGAAAACCATTTAAATAAGGTTTGATCGTTTAACCGGGGCTTTGCTGTAACAGTTAAGTACTCCCGGATGGGTGGGGGGGGGGGAGAGGGGATGCATGGGGATGTTCGGCCAATTAACCCTTAAACTTTTAAAAGCCGAGGTACGACTGCTGTGCTCGAAAGAAGAGAAACACTGCTTGTAAGTTGGGTGGCTAGAGTTGCTATAGCCAACCCGCACATTCTCGCTCTCTATTTTGTACGCGAGTTGAAATACTGGTGAAAGTTGCAAAAAAAAATTGTTGAATCGACCGAACTCCCACTATTTTGGACCTACTGACACTTGCGGTCGCAAGATGCCAATTTTAAAATTGTCATAAAATGTTTACACCCTCTTTAATAATGTGTACACTTCACCTTAACACACTTTAATGATGATCCTTTCATGTTTTTTTTCCCTTTAGCATTAACCCTACTCCAGAGTTTCCTCTGTGGATTCAGTTCGTTAGCCAAAAATATCTTTATTCCCACGAGATTCGAGGGAAACCACTTCTTTCTTGAGGGATTTGTCGTTGACCCGATTAATGGCCGGTCATTCTACAATGTGTACGGCCTACACGGTAGATAAGCTAATACAGAGACACGTTTTCCTGTCAGAATCGTCCCCGAGTCCCCCCGCTGGATCCTTCTTCACTCCGCCAGCAGTGATGGTACAAATGAGGCACAAGGTCTGCTGGAGCGAGCTCTTACTGAAGAAGAAAGGCGCACTTCTCAATACCGAGACTGCTTGACTATGTGGGGAAAGTTCTATTCACCACCAGCAGCTGGCAAAATTGGCGGTTGCTTCAGTTTTCTTCGCCTTAAAGAACCGCGGAAAATAACCATCGTGCTGGGGTTTGCTTGGTGAGTTGGCAATAAACAGCTTTCTTTACTGTTTAATTATAAGTGTATTCTTAACAATTATTCACCGAGTGGAGGTGAATGGTGGTGGTTATTTGCGGCGAGGAAAATATCTGACCACTCTTCACCGACACTGACGTGAATAATAATTGTTTTAGTATATACTAGACTGCGAGTAGTCTCTAATTTTGGCGATGGCGATTGTGGGGCGGGGAGGAGAAGAAAATGACCTCGGCGACTGCTAAACCCGTAAAAGTGTTTGACGGGCTTTTGGTGTGACAGGGCCGCTTCTTGGGTCGAAAAATTTATTGACGACCGAAAATGAGAATGAGAGGCTGTAATTTTTCCTCTCGATCTGGTCGAATCAAAATAAACAACGCGCAGTGTTTCATTTGCGATATTAAACATCTTCCGCAGTTTATCGATGACAGGAGCAAGTGATAGGAACAAAGAGAAGGAATCCCATTGGTTGCGCCTAATTGGCTTGAAAGACGATATGAAATTTAAACCGCAAAATCACTCGGCCGTGAAAGGTCAAAATCCCTGGCTTTGTCTGTAGTCTCTAATTTTCGGCGCTCCCTTCGCGTCGCCTTACCTCGAAATTTCGCGCGCGCGCGCGTGTGTGTATTCCGCCCGCCCCACAATCGCCATCGCCAAAATTAGAGACTACTCGCAGTCTAGTATATACCAAACCAGTGGATAACCAGCAGAAAAGTTCCTTTTTTTCTGAGAAGTGAGGGAAAACTCGCGCGCGAAGTCCAGGAAAATACCCGGGGGTGAATCGCAGATACTATCCTAAGTTTGAGTAGCCAATCAGAGCGCGCGAAAAACACTATCCAATGGTTTGGTATACACTAATTTCAGTTAGACACCCAAGCGATGAATCGATTGGTGGAAATCTATTTTTTGGGGAGATGAAGGATCCTTAAGCTTGTGGATCTTGCTCGGTGGATCCCATGATTGTTTGACTCCGATCTGTGTCTTTGGAATTTTCATTTGCCTAAGGATACATTTTTGTTTTTCTCTACTTACGTTTATAGCTAAGTACCAGTGCTAGTCAACGTGTGTGTGTGCAAGTTGAGGAAGTCACAATTTTCTACTTGCTTCTTCTAATTCCAGGTTCGCTGTAGGAATGTTGTTTCGGGGACTCGATACAAGCTCCATTCAACTTTTGGAGAATTTTTACGCAAACTACGCTGTGCGTGAACTGGTCAATCTGCTGGGATTTTCCATTTCTCTGATCATAGTGACGAGGTAGGTACACAAAGATACCTCATTTTCTCGATTAAACACCAGGGACGTTTATTTAAGACTAGACCTCACGTAGACCCGGGGGTTATTTGAGCCCGGCGTTTATTCGACAAAGTACGGTATGTTAAACCCCATATCTTTACTTGGTCTGCCATTATGTTGTGTGCTTAAACAAGTTACTTCTTCACGTTCATATTGTCTCTCTTTACCCAGGAGCCGGCAAACTGTGGGAGAAATCTGGCAAAATGCTGGGGTAACTTGCATGGTCATGCTCAGAAACTGAAGTTTTTATTTTTGCAGGGCCGGTCGCCGTGTCAGCACCGTCTTCTCCATGATTTTCGCAGGCGTTTTTTGCTTGTTATTCTCAGTTGCCTCCGATGGATTTTTAAAATCAGGTATTTTAAAAAACATATAAATTTTGCCTTGCTTTTAGATGAACTCTCCCCTCCGCCCACATACCTCATTCTTTTATTGTCACTATTCAGTCTACGGGACACTATCTCCTGTTTCATCCGCGCAAAGTCTCGTGAGTCGTCCGAGCAAACCTTCCGTGACGTCTGCCTAGTACCCAGGCGTTCCCCTCCCGCTCACTCGACTCGGCTTGTTGCGACATGTCGTGACGTCACCGGGCCATTCGGTGACGTCACTAAATCGAGTGAGCGAGAAGAGAACACCTGGGTACTAGGTTGCCGTGACGTCATATTTCAAAGTAGACTCCAGGGCCCAGTTGTTCAATTTTACTGCAGTGATAATGAGAAAAGTTAAAATTCTGTGAAAAAAAGCTGTTTTACGTATCTTCCAACATATCATCTTCAACAGTGCAGAAATTTTAGTTGATTACAAAGTCACCTCGTACATGTAACAAACGCCAAAATGGTGACTTTGTGATATAACAGGACCATGAAAACAACAGTTAAATTGCTTAGTTGCTTTTGGTACTAGTTCGTTAGTTTTAACCTTACTTGTTTTATAGTCTACGTAACTGTTTTACGTTTGATTTTTCAGAACGCGAGGCGGTGATAGTAGTCATTCAACTGATTGGCCGGTTGTCTGTTATGGTGTCTCTCGCCTCGCTGAGCTTATATTCCTTTGAGCTCTTTCCCACAGTAGTCAGGTAATGATAAAGCCCCAATCTTGGAAATCTAAACTTACGTACAAATATGTTTTGGTGATGAGACGCACTGGATTTACCTGAGTTTCACAGCAGTCAAACGCATGACGCGTACGCAGTTCCTGTCATAATTTTACAAAGGAAATACAGATAAATGCCGAAAGTTTCACTTTGAAAGCTTTTCACGTTGGCTATGTGTTCAAAATGAAGTAACTGTCATCTACAAGTTTTGTCGGCGCGAAATTCGGTTTGTCAGGACATTTTCTGTATCGTTTTCATACGAACTTCACGCTCGTAAATATTTCAACTGAGTCAAACTTCAAGGCTCTGAAAGACGGAAGTCACTTTTTTGTGTTCGACTGCAAGTACCAATGCAAGTACGCAAGTCACAAAAAGGTTATTATTTTTTGAAAATAATATAAATGCAGCGTCGCGTTAAATTGATAATAGGGGCTGTCGAAGGTTCTTCACGAAAAGAAACTTTCGCTATTCAAGCTAAAAACATTTCACAAGGAATTATGACGATTTTTTTATTTGTTTGTTGCCGTATATTCTCTCCAGAAGGCTATGTTCTAAGAAATATTCGTTCCTTTATCGGTAAATAAACCTCCTCAAAGTCTCCTTCTCCAGTTCGTTATAGATTTCCTTTGTTCTTTTTTTATGTAAATATATGATAATGAATATAAAACAAAAGAAAAGAAAATTGAACCAAGGATAAAATTGAACTACAACATAGATACTATTCGGCTAAGAGGATATTTGGATTTAAACATTTCTGACGTCATCTGCTCTTACAATGATAAATTCTTTTGAAAAGGATTTATCATTGCATACTTGCCT